>JAHREE010000395.1:6442643-6781989 GCA_033628505.1 Tringa tobata | reverse complement strand
GGAAGGGAAGGGAAGGGAAGGGAAGGGAAGGGAAGGGAAAAGAAATCGTGTTAAAATCATATTAAGCATGTTCTAAGTTGGGCCTCTTAATGTACTATGTGACTTTGCAAAATCTGCATAAAATCCCACTGGGTCTCCCAAAGTACAGTGTAGGATCATCCAAAAAATTTTGAACTAGAAAATTCATGAAGGAGGAGAGCAATTAATGTTACCAGTGATGGGTGCAGTTATTTTTTAACATGTAGAGGGTGTATTCTATTCTTTCATGTTCTTCCTAGAATAAAATTTTGCCACCATTCTTGGATCTCCAGCATTACAGGCTAAAACAACTGTTGCAATTTCTGTTGCATACATTCTTTGTTTCAAAGGTAAAACCACAGAGGAGTCAACTGGCAGGAAGTAGAATATATCTTGTCTTTGTGTCTGCTGAATTTAGAAAAAGCTCTATTGTGTACCTCAGCCTCATCACCCTTTACTGATAAAATGTTTCCGAGACTCAGATAAGAACATTTTTTCTGCACAGAAGAAAAATTGGCAAGCTCACCATTCTCTTTCCTGTTGGCTGCTGACATACAAAAATCTGGGATAAATGATGAAAAGAATAAAAGGAACACCCAAGCGGATATCAGCAGCTAAGGAGTACATTTAGTTTTTATAGCAGCTTTATAGAAGCGAGTGATACACGGGGTAGCTGCTATGTTCATTTTGATCTAACCATGAGAGGCTGACATGTGATTCCTTACTCCATAGATGTCACTGTGTTTTGTCTGCTTTTCCCTGTGTGAAAATCTATGTGCTTAAACGAGATGGGTTTTTTGGTTGGTTTTTTTTTTACATGAAAGGGAATTCACAGAATACTTCATGTGGTTTAGTAATAAAGCCACAATCTGTGAAGTTTTATTTTACAAATTTGTATTAAAAGTCATTAATCAAGATCTAAATAATGTAATCTACATCTGCTGTTTAGTAAAGATATTTATGCAACCTTAATTAACAATTAAACTCACAATTGAAGGATTTTTCCTTATGTTATCTGGGTAAAAATAACATAATTTTACAATGTAACAAAAATCATGATCTTATTAAGAGTAAGCTCATTACTGTGCAGATCCTTGTTGACCCTACAAGTTTTGATCCACTATTAAACATTCTCAAATATTCTGTTCATTATTATATTTCCAAAGGAAGAAATGTTACTCTACTAATCAGTGCATTTTTTAAATACAGTAACTTCTTTTAAAAACAAAAAGCAAACAAAAAGCAAACAAAAAGCCCTATTAGTAAGATAAAAAATTTGAGTGAGGGTTTTAATCTTTTGAGTGATGCAAACACACAGCGCTAAAGGTATGTCCATAGGTGCTGGATACCCATTGTTTAGAATCTCTGTTAAACTTAGTATAATGTTTATATGCCTCCGAAGGTGCTCATGGACTCTTCATCCTTAAGTATAATATGTTATCTGCATGTACAAATCCAATGAAATGTTTCATCCTTTGACAATGAATACACAATTTGTTTGGTGATTACTTTTTTTTTTTCTTACTGGTTACCATTGTAGGCATTTATTTATTTTATTTTCCCCTCATGTTATACCTTTATAACTTTTAGAGACAATGGGGGAGAGATAGTGCGGATTTTAATTATTTATTTTGCAGAAGGAGATCATATTAATAATAAAAAAAAAAAGACCCTCCTGAATTTTGATCTCCAGCTAGTTGGCCATGACTCTGTTATTCTTATATGGGTTCCTTGTTTCTGTAATTTTAGATTTGTTATTGCTTTACTTTCTCAATTGAAACATCTTTCCAAAAATTATGCAGTATTCATATATTAATCTTCAGTCTCTCTTTGGGGAACTTTTCTGTTGATGTTGGCTTTACATAAGCCTTTATAAGGTTTTCCTCAACTGTTACAATTATCTTCACTGCACACATCCCAGTTGACTGCCTTTTCCTACACATAGAAAGTTATTCAGTCTTTCAACTCATGACGTATGGCACAAGCACCTGTGAGAGATCAAAGTTTAAACAGTGATGCACTCTTAATTATTATAAGAAATAGGCTTTCCAGTTCATAATTTCCTGTAAGTCTTTTATATTTTTCAAGCAGCGGTTCTTATTCCTTGGCTTATTTAGAAACTGGCTGATGAATTTGCTGAACTGTTGGCCATAGAACTGCTTCTGGAACCATCTTGAGGCCAGGTTGTTGTGCCGCTGGTGGGGCTTCCTTATATCATCCTGAATGATTTTTCTTTCAGGTCATATTAGTATCTGAGGAATTTTTGCATGGTTTTATATATGCAAATAAGGCCCTATACAAATTCTGTTCTTGAGATAGAGTTCAGTTCCAAGTATAGTATTACATCTAAACTATTCCTCTGATCTTTCTTCTTTTTTTAGAACTAAATCCATCTAGCCATCAAATAACATAGTTGATGATTTCTGCCATAAGACCGTAACAAATAAAGTTCTCTTTCTTCATAGTTTTAAATGGACCCATATAAGACCCCGACAAAACACATCTATTATTGGCTTCTTTTCATCACAGGACTACCTAAAAGTAAACAGTATGACTAAGAACATCACCCAGCATCAGCACTCTATTCAAAGACCACAGTTCACAGCGGACTGTTGCCCCTGTTGCACAGCACTGGATTTGTCTATTCCTTCCTAAGTAGTTTATTAGCGTAAGTATTAGCATTTTAAGATATATCTCAGAAATAGTCTACTTTTTCTGATAAATTAGTCACTGAACTGTATTGATATAGTAATAAATAAGACATTGAGACTTATGTAGTCCAACCATTAGTGGGTCATGACAGTGTCTGAGAATGAAATAAGTCTTAGGCAGAAGTGGTTTTCCACCTGAATGGGATGGTTTGTTTTGGTAACACCTGTCCAGGTTTGTGGTAAAACTGAACCAACTTTCTGTTCAGTAATTTTACTTTTTAGCCAGGCTCTTCTAACTAACTAAACTCTGAAATTAACAGCATATTGTTCAGAAAATGTTCACTTTCACAGTGATAAGAACTGATTATACCAAGGAATCGTATGCAGAGAGGCCCTTGCTTATACTTATTGCTATAACAACCAAGTTCAGCTAGCTTTATTATTTGCACCATTGGAGGGTCAGAAGAGGAAAAGCATAGAGGGGTCACACCTGTAGGGAGGAGAGGGCAGGACAGGTGACCCAAAACAGACCAACAGGGTATTCTATCCCATCTGCATCATGCTCAGTATAAAAGCTGAGGGAGCAAAGGGTCAACGCTTTTTCTCCAATGGCCAATGTCTGAGGAGAAGCCTCAGACATTGATCCAATCCATGCATTCCTGACTCCAGCTCCGGAATCCAGCTCCTGTCCGTTGCTGACTCCAGTCTGGAACTTTTCCCTGTGCCTGCTGGTGACATGATTGTCATCCTGGGAGCTTGATACAGTTTTTTTAATATACTGTATACTTTATTATTATTTTATTATTATTTCATTATTTATTAATATTTTCATTAGTTTAGTTCTTTTTCTGAACTCATAAATCTCTTTATCTCTTCCTCTCCTCTCTTTTTTAGAGGGGGTAGGGAGGGGCCATCTGTCATTCTGATTGGCCAATCCAGCCAAAACCATGACACTACCAAAGCAAAATACAGCTGGAGTTCCAAAAAGCAATGCTCCACTTGATCATGAATAATAACATAAACACCTTGGGTTCTGTTCTAGCACAGAAATCTTTTCATCTTGCAGTAGAGTTTAGCTCAGACATAGGATTTAAGCAATTTATTCTCTGGTGTTGTTCACCTCACAGTGGCCCATCAGGGAGGTGCTATTTTGTCCTCTTTGTAAAGGCTCTATTAGGACACCAAATAAGTACTGATGACGCACGTAGTTACAAAGTCTTAGTAGCGAAGTGCTGCAGTGCCCACTTGTTAAGTGCCTTGCCTCTAAGATTAGACAATTTCCCTATTGTATTGTATTGCATTGTATTGTATTCTCCAATTGTATTGGAAGGAACTGAAGAGGTCACATACTCTCTAGTAAATATTTATTGCTAGATAATAGGGAAGATATAATTTTATGTTCTTACCTTCTTTTTGAAGTTTCTCTTTTCTATTTATTTTAAATTTAGGTGCCTAAACTATAACTTGAGTGGAAAGCATGTTTATGTTTCCTTTTTAGGTTGAATGCTGACCACGTTGAACAACACAGTAAGATTAAGGGAGCTGAACTGGCATCTGGTAAAGTATTTACTGGTCACAAGACTCTATCATAAATAAGCAATTAGCCATATGAGTAACATACACAAACATATACCAACAGAAAAACCCAACAAAAGAAACCAAAAAAAATCCCAGAACTATTTCTTTGCTTATGAATAAAGAATCAAAAAAATATAATTTCCAACAGAAAAGGATATAGCTGACCTCTGTGGATTACATATGATGAATATTTCAGCACTTTTCACATTACTGAACATGTCTGAAAGCTGAAAACACACTATGAGGAAATTAACTGTTAGGTGTTCTAACCTAAGGAGGAGCAATTGGACAAAGATGGATTTTCTTTTCTTACATATGTGTAGCAGCTCACTCTAAAATTACACTGAGCTGACACAGACTAAACAGCAAAAAAATGTTTAATATAAGAAACAGAAAAGGAAAAGCACAGCAGAGAGAAGTATATTTTGTATGATTTGCTTTTAGAACTTGGCGTTATTAACAAGCAGTAATGTAATTGGAAATGTTGCTTACAATGAGGTGCAAGTCACTATAACAAAAAAACAACTCCTGAAATATGTCTTATAGTGGAAATATTTATATTTATTTGCAGTATTTTCCACTGACAGAATTAATTAAGCTAAATTAACAGATGAAGCAGTTATTAAACTCTTGTCCAGACACAGTGTCTTGGCAGTACATAAGAAGATGCTTTAAAGGACATTTTTTCTTATCACACTAATTGCTTCCTATTTTGGCTGACTGTCATAGAGCTGTCTCCCAAATTATGGACTAGTGAAAGATTACTCTGCTATATTAGCAAATCAGCGTACATGTGCAGTAGAAGCTTCCCTTGCATTTTTTTCCTTTTTAAAACTGTGTGAAATGATGGGTCAGACAAAGTTTAAGAACTCTTTGAAGTGCCACTAAAAATTAAAATTATCTGATTTTCCAGAGCTCAGCTGGCTGCAAGTCCTATGTGTATTCTGCTCCCTGATGTATCCTTTCTAGTTGTAAATAAACAATAGATTAAACTATTATTTTCAATGGAAGCTATTATGGCTTAGGAACTTAAGGGAAATAAAATTGATAACTTCAGCTGGATAGATAATACTAGGAAATCTACCTCCCTTAAAAAGCAGTTACAAATTATTACCAGCTTACAGCAAGTAAAGGAGCTACGTAATAACAATGTTGACTTATGCTCATTGTAAAAGCCAACAAAACATTTCATTTTAGAAGTTTATAAGGGACTATTATGGATCATTGGTGGTATGAAATGAAGTCATTCGTTTTACTTCTCTGGCACAATTCTTTAACAGTCTGCAACCTAGGTTTATTTACACTGGTCCACTCCTAACAGCTGCTGACACCATCCTCAACACCATGTAAATTAAGCCAATTTCTCAAGGAGATATTTCTGAAACTAGTCCTAGCAAAAAAAAAAAAAAAAAAAAAAGTTAAGTCACTTCTCAGAGTCCTTTCCTAAAATTTTTGTTAGTTTCTTTGGAAGAGATTTCCCAAAACCATAAAAACAGTATTTTAAAAAGAGATAGAAATAGTTTGTTCCAAATCACCACTGACAGTCTGACAAAGTCAGAAATAAAATTAAGACATAGAAATGCTATTTCAGATATGTTCTTAGGTAAATTTGCAGAATGTGATATTTGCCTATTATTTATCCATGGTATATGTATACTAAACCTGCCAGAATCTTCGCTGAATCACTTTAATTGTGTCCAGATTTAAAAAACAAACAGATTAATATAAATATATTAATATAAGATATCTAGCCAAAAGTAACTTGTAAGTGATCCAGTCCAAATCCAGGCTGTGTCTTCTCTGTTTTATTTAAAAATCTGCATTAACTATTTCTGGCTATAGCTATTTGACTCTGTAGTACATTGGAAGCAAGAAAAGGTGTTCAAAAAACTGCTTAGGAGGTACCTTCTAACTGTACAGGCCTTACTACACAGACATGCCAGGAGAATGGTAAAAAAAAGTAAAACCAAAAAACAGCTCCTCAATTTAGCAGGATCTTTTGCATAAAGGTGATGCTTATACACAGAATTGAGTCTTTTGAACAGGGTGGTGGTGGTCACTGTGCATGTGCCTGAGGCCACTTGTGAAGTTTTGTCAAGCTGGATGGGATGAGATTCCCTGAACTTCTGTCCTGCTGAATTCAGGTAGCCAGCTGGCAAGTGACCCCATGCAGCCACTCACATGCAGGCATGATCCCTGCTACTGACAGTCTTAAACTTTGTACAAAACATCAATGTGATCATTCCAGAGCCTACAGGAACAGTTCCTACTGACTATTTACAAGTACCTCATCTGTGTACGGCAGGAACTACCTGGGAGAGCCTCTGGGATTGCCAGGCTCTCTGCTTTTGCCATGCTGTTGATTTCCAGTTTGAGCAACAAGAAGACTACACTGAGTAGCTTCAGGCCATGAAGGGTTTCTAGATACTGCATCAGAAACGAGACTTTAAAACACAACTACAAGAACACAAAAAGCAATAGACCACACAAAATATGCTGAGTTATCTCACCTGAATGAAAAATAAATTTGTTTGGTAAAGAATTAGTCAGATGCATAATTTATGTAAACATCATCTGAGAAACACGAATCTCTTTCTCTTGTTTTGTCTTTTATTTCCTCAGGATGCCTTATTTCTGTTATTCATTCAGGAACAATAACAGAATGAATTTAGTATCAGCATGCATTTGGATGGGAAAATCTTTATTGTCTTGTCCTAAATAAGCTTATTAAGGCATAAATGAAGATGGCATTCTGCCTGCTTTTTGGTGAACAGATGTACATAATGAGGAAAACAAAGTATATAAATTAGAACATTAGATGTGACTGTTTTTTTGTAGCCTAGAACTTTATAGATAAATGTTATGCAAGTACTGGTTTTTTGGGTTTGGCTTTTTTTTGGGGGGGGGGGAGATGTTTATTATTTTTTAGCCTGCAGATTTAAGTTAATCTTTCTTGTCAATGAAATAAAATAAAATAAAATATGAATTATGACTAGATCAAGTTTTAAGTAAATATTGCTGATTAGGTTAAGACCAGCAAATCAGAAATTTTAAGCAAATCTCTGGTCTCAGCCTAGTTCCTTAACCGTTATTCATGTTGAATAGTGCAGCCTTACCACCCATTGCATTGATTTCAATATGTAAAGATAGTGAAATTAAACTGTCGTTGAAGGCATCTTATAATTGAAATTACAATGTCTTTATCAAGGCTAAATTTAATGGTTTTGGTCCCTTCATAGTAAAGTTCACAAGAAAATAATTTAATTCTGGTTTAGAATATGGAGTTTAAGATCATTTTGAAGGAGATTCTGGTCATTTTTACACATATATAAACAAAAATGTCTAGGAGTTGTATTCAGAGTCATAATTTTCAAGCAGTAAAGCATGGTGGACAGAATTCATAGACATTTGTACCTTCCAAATTAGAGATCAGATGCATTGTTAATAATCATTTCACCCTTTGGTGCAGTTGAATGTGGTCACTTTGCTGTGTATATGCATCCACAACATAAAAATATGTCATTCCTTTAGAAAATACAGCAACATTTAAACACAATTATGTAAAGTATAAAATTATAGTTATATAATAAATATATCGTAATATATAGTAAAATAAAGACCCTTGCAAAATTTGGAATTGTGTTGTCCATAGAAGAAAGTAAAAAATGTGCAAATTTCTTTGTGTTTTATGAAAATGGATTACAGAAAAGCAAACTTAGTCTCCATATGGAAATACTTTTAATGCATTCCCATTGATATAAATGAGGCTGGAAACAGTAGAAATAGAATGTAACTCAATAGCAAAAAGACCAGGGTCATATACTTGAGGACTAATAATACTTCCCACCAGAACCTGAGAGCTTATCATTTGGAAAGAGAGGAGGACAAAAGCCTCGGAGTATTAGTTAATCACAATATGACCATGAGCCACCAATGTACTATGTCTGGAAAAAATGCAAATTTGATCTTAAAGCACATCAAGAATGGATTTTTTTTGAGCAGTGATAAGATGTTCATGTTATTGTACAAGACATCGTTGTTCAGAATGGGACTGCTACTCTAGCTCCTGTCTGTTGACATTCTTCCCAAGTCAGCTCCTCCTGTTTCCACTTGTGCCAGAACAAGCTCTTAAACAGGGAGCAGTGAGATGGGTCTAGGGACACTGATAGCAAAATTCTTAGACTGGAAAGACTTTGAAGCATGTTACAGGACTGATCAGAGGGATAAAGATGAGGTAATAGAGAATGATTTTAGTATAAGGTTGCTTAGCTTTTTGTTCTCCTACGGGAAACAAAAGAATGACAAGGCAGGATCTGAAAGGTTTTCCTGAGATCTTAGGTTCACACATCTAAGCAGATCATGACAGTGTGATCTTGTATGGAAAGAGACTACAGGGACACTACATGTCTGTTACTGCAATTGTCTTTGTTTCTACCAAAAACTAAGAAGCAGAGAAATGTGCTGAGCTGAAGAGTATTTCTGCATAACTTAGTTATCATAAAGATTTCTTTATTCATGACAGATATGTGGGAGGTGTGATGGTCCCTGCTATGAAAGAAACAGATACAATTCTAAAGATTGGCAAGGGCCACTGGAAACAATCACTTCATAATAATTCTTATGACAGGGCATGTACACAGATTTATGTCCAAGAACCCAGCAGGTGATGCAGACTGACTCTCCAAAACTGGAGCGTTACTTTCCAGGACATATACTGTTAGTAACATTTTTCCTGTAGAAAAAAACAGCCTGGAAGGTAGAAAAAGAAATTCCCAGGACACAATCAACAGTACAAAATCTGTAGGAAGACCAGGGCAAATAGCTGTTTTCCCAGATTCAGGCCATGAGTAGCACTATATGTAGTGACTAAGGGCAAGGATTTTCAGTGAGGAAGTCATTGCTGAAACTTAGCATCTGGTGACACAAAGGCCAGTGTTCATACTGAGAGAAGATGGACTTTTATTTATTCAACCATGCTGTCTGTAACTATACAACAGGAGCAATGAGTATCTTGATTGCAGTTCCATTTTGGACTAATTCGCAATTTCCTCTTAGCAGTACTGATGCATAGTAGTATCAGGTCTGAAACATGATATATGATAACAAAACAACTAAATGGTTAAGTACAGACTATTAATAATAAATCACTGTCATGCAATCACAAACATAAAAATGTAAAATAGCCAGGAATAGCACAACTACTGAGCAACAGATAAATATTTAAGTAATAAAGTGATATCAAACACTTATGTCTGAAAAAGAATTAACACCATGGACCATAATTAGCATCCTTACCAAAATGCAAGAAAATATTTCAGAGAAATTGACATTAAGGGAGCCAACTACTGCTTTCATTACTTATGGAACCATCACAAAAAACAGCCTCACATGTTCCCTACGGGAGAAACTGATAAAGTGTACAGGAGGAACACATTCTATCATGAATGAAATGCCAGGGTAGACTGGCAAATAAAAACAAGTGCAAAAGCCTTTTTGTTAAAGGAAGGATCTATTATGTCTCAACGCACTGAATAGAATATAAATCAATGACCTGTATGTCTGAGGTTGCACTTGCTGACTGAGGAGGAGATAGTTGATTTATCAGATGTTAAGAATGTTAAAAAAGGGTTATAACATGCAATCTCCAGAGAGTGTCTTCTAGAGTTTTTCATAGGTACCAAAACAAATATGCACATCTGCCGATGTCCTCCGATATAAATTGAACCAATTTCTAGGTTCAAATTTGTAAGCATGATGCTCTTATTCGTAGAAAAGGAAGGATCAAAGCAGAGTCTTTTCAGGATTGTTCATAAGACTATTGAGTGATAACAGAAAAACAGCTACTTGCAGATATCTAGGGGAAAAAAAAATACATTGAATTCATATAGCCTTTGAAAGGGTAAAATATAAATAATCAGTCCATAAAAAGGATAATCGAAATATACTCCTGGGTTCTGTGGTGTAAACTCAGATGTGTGCCTTCTTTTTGTAGATTAATAGACAGTAAAAGAAGTAAATATTTGCAACAAAATCCAGACCTCTGTAAGTCTGAATGATTAACATAAATCAGTAATGGGTAATAATATTCTTTAACCTTAAAGAAAGACATTACTGGAAATTAGCAGGGAATACTCACTATGAGAGCCTCAAGGGAAAAAAAAATAACAGTCAAAAAATCCCTTATTGCCCATTTAAGAATGTAACTGAGGTGTAGAATTTGTTCTAGGACATTTTGGAAAGCAACCTTAAGAGTTTCCTGTGAGGAGCCAATTTCCAGTTGCTAGATGCATAATAGGTACTTTGAACAAACTGGCTTTCAGAAACAGCACTGGAGGCTTTGTGCAATAGTAGATGGTTTGAAATTATGTTGAACGTCCTGCATGTATCTGATGGAAAATACAATAAAACTTTGAACAAAACACTAGAACAGTGAAACTATTCAAATCTGTATGCTACTAACGTCACCAGATGTAAGGGAATGAAACAGAATTAGGGATGACTTAGTTTATTCAATTACAAACAAAAAATAAAAAGAGGTGCAGAAGAAATGGAATGGAAAAAGAATATTTTTCTTCAAAATAGGTACAATTTTTTTTGTGTGTGTGCAACCTAATATATGGTGCACTTATCCAAAATAGCAGATTCATAGTAATTGTCTTTCACTAAATGAAATTTTAAACTGACATTACCCTGTTTCCAGACTTTTCAAAAATCTTTTAAAAAGTTATCTTGTTCCATGCAACATTCATGTAACAATCTAGGAATGTGTGTAGTTGCATGCTCTGGGATGTGCCCAAATGCAGAAGAGGGAACTAAGATTTTGTTTCCTTTCCCACGTCTCCTAAACACATAATTTGGGTGAAAATAGCAGAATATCACTTGTTTCTTATGTGAGGGAAATAATTTCAGCTCACCACTTCTTTTGATTTTATTGCAAATTCTCTCAAAGCAGAAATTCATGTCCATTGGAAGAAACCAAGAAAACAATGGAAATGTTTCTATTTTTGCATATACCAAGCTGAAATGTATTTCTGACATCTTGGTTTTGTTACTGATATATAAACTTAGAAGCTAAAAATGTCACAAGCTGAGGAGAGGACAAAGCAAATGAAAACAAACAAAGGAATCTACTGCCCCAGATTGAATGTCCAATATAAAACATATTCTGGAGAGAGCTACAAAGGGAATACTGTTTAGCAGTGGAAAAATTTTACAGTCTTATGGAATCTTAATGATGTGCTGAAAAAGTATAATCCAATTCCCGTCTAATGCTAGAAGCTATATAGTCACAGTAGACGACTACATGAATTCAAGGAAGTGGGGCTACCAGGAGGCCATACATGAAAAAACTATGACCAAGGTATGGATATTGTACTTCGCAGGCTATTAAGAATGCACTGAGAAGGACACATCTTTAGGAAGATAATGCTGATGGTTCTAGAAAATGTGCTTGGTGGCCACAACACACTGAGGCCGAACAGAACTAATTCCAGATCATTTAGGAATCTGAGCACAACATTTGGGAATCTCCCTGGTAGCCCATGAAGGGATAAAAAAGCTGAGTTGTCAATAAGGATGACCAAGAGACTGACTTTCATCTGGCGCTGTCAGTGCAGATGAGTGTACCGTGTAGCCCATTACAGATACCGATAGAGTGAACATTGACAGTTGCTTGCTGTGAAGGATACAAGGCTGCAATGGAAAACAGAATGGTAGACTTAATCCATAGATAAAGTGGGCAACTACTTGGGGAAATAACAGCCTCCATGAGAAGCAAGCATGGGTCTGCTGCCCACCTAATGATTGCAGAGCACTGGAGAAGGGGCCACTCTCAGCTCCTGACATACATACGACACAGTACTTCTAGCAGGAAAGTGTCCATTCCTATCTTTCCCATATGTATGAGAGCATCTCTCCATCCTTAGGCCCCATGCAAAAATATGTAGAGAAGTTGAAAAGTTTCAGCCTTTACAATGGCCTGTTGTTTGCAGGTGCTTTTGCTTTTTTTGCTTTTTTTTTATTATTATTATTCCTCTGGAAGGAGGGGTGTGCAGGTTCAAAACTCTTTAGTTAAGAAAGGGGTGTTCAGAAGTTCAGAAGTCCACCTTCAATAAGAAAGGTCAGAATTTATTTCATTTACTACAATAAACTATTTCTGAATAATAGAATACAGATCAAGTGGTCAAAAAGACAAACCCTTTTAAAATTTGTTCTGATTGGTACAATTTTTGTTGCTCTATGGCATTTTTTTTTTTCTGTAAGCAATCGATACCTATACTCTCTCCTTTTGTTGCACGATTTGGCTGAGAAAAGGAAAATTTATTACAAGACTACACAAGGGGTAATGATAAGAGAGGCTGTCCAGCTGTATGACTGCAATTATGTCATAATATGTAGGAGTGCTCTTTTCAGTGACCAGTGCTAAAACAATATTTCTTTCCTCTGATAAAGTCAACCTAGTTTATTATGTTAACCTCATGCGTGCATTGCTGTAGTCTGTGCTACTGATAATTTGAGATTCCTGGGTGAAAGGGCCTTTGTAAAGTGCTTTACAAATAGATTAAGAGTCAATTAAATCCACATTTGTGATGAATAAATCTACTCAAAAAACTCTGTTATGCTCTGGTTCACTGGTGTGGTTCAGAATGAAAAATACAATCTTTGATTCGCCAATATGAGTTGGTAGCTATTTCTAACAGCTAAATGATTTTCTTTCCATCTTGAACTCTGCTTATAGTCATTGCTCAAAAAGCAACCAGAAAAATTGTCTGAATGCCAGAAATGATCATTTAGATAGAAATGCTTCCTGGTGTGTTGCCAAACACTTGGAAAGGTTAATAAAAACATTAATACTTTACTCTACTGGAAAAGTGGGTATTGTTATCTCGGATTATAAACTTACCTTAGTCATAAACTTAGATTCTATTTTCTAAGAACAAAGTTTAATGGAGAATTTGAAATAAAAATAAATGATCTGACAAGGAAAGAAGAATTTATTGGACTGAATTTGAAAAAAAGCTGCAGTTTTGGCTTCATACATAGACTGTAAAATAAGGAGTTTGTTTATACAAAACAGAATAAAATGTAAAACAAGAGAGACTAAGATTCTGCATAGCATACACAATTGCACTTCCAAGACTTAGTGATACTTTACATCTACTTGATATTTGCTTAGTGTTTTGTTATGGCAATTTGGATCATAGATGGAAGAGTTCTATCATACAGTTATAGAATGGATTGAGTTGGAAGGTACCTTAAAGATCATCAAGTTCCAACCCTCCTGCCATGGGTAGGGACACCTCCCACTAGATCAGGTTGCTCAAAGCTCCATCCAGCCTGGTCTTGAATAATTCCAGGGATGGGGCATCCACAGCTTCACTGGGAAACCTGTTCCAGTGTCTCCCCTTTGTTCTGAATGTTTCGGTTTTTCTACTCTTTATATGATTTTCTCTTCATAATTTTCTGGTAACTAGTATACTTGTTCTTTGTAATATATTAAAATGTTGGAAATTTCTTTTGCAGAGGTGTTTTCCCCTGCCCATTGGATTTCTTTTTTTTTTTTAAATTTCTTTTTTTTCTTCTGTTACCAAATTTCTCATGGTTTGGTCTGAACTAATGCTGTAATTCCACAAAGATGATTAGGGGCCTGGAACATCTCTCTTACGAGGAGAGGCTGAAGGACTTGGGTCTTTTTAGTCTTGAGAAGAGAAGACTTGGGGGGGATCTAATCAATGAATACAAATACTTAAAGGGAGGGTGTCAGGAGGACAGGGCTGGTCTTTTTCAGTGGTGCCCAGGGACAGGACAAGAGGAAATGGGCACAAACTTGAGTATTAGAAGTTCCACCTAAATGTGAGGAGGAACTTCTTTACTGTGAGAGTGGTAGAGCACTTGGAACAAGCTGCCCAGAGAGGTGGAGGAGTCTCCTTCTCTGGAGACATTCAAAACCTGCCTGGACAAGTTCCTGTGCAACCTGCTCTAGGTGGACCCGCTTTGGTGGCGGGGTTGGACTAGGTGATCTCCAGAGGTCCCTTCCAACCCCATATGATTCTACGATTCTATGTTTCTCCATCCACTGACACAATGAAAACTGAAGCACTGTTCAAATGATCACTTTAATTCAATATTAGCCCAAATTTGTCTCTGAACAGTATGCCTAAACAGTACAGCCCTTTCCATTTCTGCCCCCTACTTATTGTTCACCCAGTGTTGACACAAGCAATATATATATAACTGCAAAATTAACTGAATCAGGGAATTGATTCAACTATGAATTATTCTTGTCACTTGTCATATTATCTGCGAGGGAAGAGGCTATTTTCCACTGGATAATACCCATGGTCTGAGTTGCTTTTCATCATCTGTCCAGCTAAATGCCTATGTTTCTTTCAAATAATCAACTCCTGCTGTATTAATTTTCAAATACAATTGTTTAAAATGAACTAATAACTGCAAAAATATGAAAGTAAAAAGTAACTGCAAAAATTTTATGAGTTGTGCAATACTTAAAGTTTAGAATAATGTCAAATATATGCTAAGTATGTTTTGGATATGGGTTTCTTTAATTATTCTTCAAAAAATACTTGGTGGAGCAGAGCAAACCCTAATTTTAGTGTGCTGCCTTATTTGAAACTGTGCAGGATTGTTTTTCTTGTTTTCTTGTGGAGTGGAAAAGCATTGTAGTTTGCATATGTAAGATTAAATACTACAAATGTACAGAAATTGGTGGTAAGTAGAGCAAGTAGAAAGGTGAACATTTCAGCTTTGACTGTATTGGTCTACATTATTTTTGGCTACATTGCCTGTGCTTTTGAGTTGTTCCTTAAGGTTAAATGTTCTTTCAGCATGGTGACTACTGTAGTTAGTCTGAAATTCACACATGAATCTTGTAGCAGACTAGATGTTTTAAACACATAATTTTTAAGTTGAAATGTCTTAAACTAATCTGGTTTTTGATCTAGATAGATCTTAATAAAGCTAAGGGTTTAGTCTAGATTTTCTTCTTGCTTTGGTAAATTTCCTCTGCACTGAGTTGAGTGAGAGGTTTGCTTAGCAAAGTATTGCAGAACTTTGTTTTCAACTGAGAATCTACCATTGAATTTTTTGGAGTATTGATTAAAACTGGGAAAGCTATCAAGCAGCTATCTAAATATTTGAAGATTGTCAAGGTTCTTAAATGAGAAAAAAAAAAATAATGCTTTAACTTAGAGAATTCACATCTTGACAAATGGAGCTAACTTGCCCTGGCCTCCAAATAGATAGATAGATAGACAGATAGATAGATAGGTAGATTTATTTTAAGTGTTAAACTTTGAAAAGAACAATTTTTTATGATTTGGCAGAATGCAAGTTCAATCTAGGCCTTGGAGAATAGCTACACAAACTCTCAGTCTGTGCTACTGTCAGTATTATTCACATGCTCACAGAGCTGAAAAATAAATTTGAGCTATTTGAATTTTTCATACAGTAACCTTTTCCCCTCTTTTTTGTATTATTCTTGATTTTCTTCCACTTGTCTAATCCTTCCCATTCCTGTAGGGAACATAATCACAGGATATTTTAGTAATACGATGTTATTGTAGATCTTGCATCTGTAATGAAATTATTTCCATTGCATTAGTGGGTCATTTCGAAAAAAGATTTTTTCCTCTTCTTTGAAAGAATATAGATAATTTGTGCAATGAATCTGGAAATGATATTTTTTTCAACTTTTTGTCTAATTCATGACCTATTCATGCTGAGTGCTTTTGATGAGAACTCTCAATTCATACACAGCATGAGGGAGATTTAATAATTTTTTAAAAAGATGATATTTCAATGCACTCACTGTTGTCCTATAATTTTCTGCATTTTATACAGTTGACTCCCTATCATGTTTTTTTTGCACACCTCAAAAAACTTTTGATCCAATTCCTGCCATAAATTTCTTTCTATAAAATCACATGGTAGTCTCAACGTACCAGTTTAGCATTTGAATCAAAGTAAACTGCATTTTAAATTGAATTCTTAAAAAAAGTTATTGTTTTTGTCGTTTTTCCCTCTGCACTTCCAACACTGGAAATTTGTTATGATCTGGTTTTCTTATGTCAAATGTAAAAAACAAACTAGTTAGCGGAGGGTGTAAATATGGTCCAGAATGTATTCTTTTAGGTAAATCATACTTGAGATATGCAGTGTTTTTTTTTCCAATCACTGCTGGAAATGATTATTTCTGAAGAAGGGAACTCACTAATTTGGGGTAGAAGCTCGGGCTACAGAAAGAATTATATCTTCTAAGAAGCTCTGTATGTGCTTTAATGAGGTCAGCCTGTCTCGGGAAGTTATAAAAGATAATTTAACTTTGCATAGTGTTCTTTTTCATTATTCCACTTTATCACTAATATAAATGATTTCTTTTTGTTCATTGAGTCTCCGGTAATGACATATATTCGTCCTCACTTGGACTTTCAGGATGCTACACATTTAGGCTTAGTTTACCATGTAGGCTCTGTTGACAGCCTGTTTTGGAGAGGAAAATCCCTTCCGAGAGACACTTGTTTAGGCATTTCGAGGGTATAATTCTCTTGCCACTAACTATTGTGGGAAACTTGATGAGAAGTTGAGCCATATCACATTTCAAAGGTATAACTTAGGAAAGATGAAACCTAAACCTCCTTTGTATATTTTTCTTTCTGGAAAGATATATTCCTTTTAAATGAATGAAACTTTGATAAACAATATTGGCTGTTTATGCAACTATAATATAATTAATTCATTGAACATTTCATATAATCTTCAAAATCTGCCTAATTTCTAAGTGAGGTACATAATGACAGTAATGATATAAAATAAACTTGTTTTAGTAGTTTCAAAATTAAAATATCTAGTATTTTTACCCATCATGTGTATTTTAATTGTTTTAAAACTGATGTGCTTCCAATTTATTTCCTTAATTTATTCATTTTTTCACTTAGTGTTATTTTGATATGGGAGCTCAAAGTCCTTTAAGCAGAAGGTGCTTTATTAGTTGTAGGCATTAGCTGCTACTCCCTCTAGAGAGACAGCTAGTTCTGGGCATTTCTGAAAGCAGTATTAGTCTACCCACATAATTTAACCTATCAGATGCCTTCAACACAGCATCTAAGTTAGCACAGATGTGAGGGTTGAAAGTTGTGTTAGACATTTAGTTTCCACATATTCATGATACTCCTAGAATGAATAAAATTCATCTTCCCTTTCCTTGGTCTACTCCTAACTCTCTAATTTCGGCATGAAAACTGCTTGCTCTTGAGTGCATTGGGGACTGGACTAGATAATCTTTGAAGGCCCCTTCCAATCTCTACCATTTAATGATTCTGTGATTCTGGGGCATGATGGAATTCATGGTATGGGAACCACTCTGTTTCTGTTTGCATGTACATGATTCACTTCTTTTGAGAAAAAAAATCAAATTCCCTGCATTAGCACTTCACATCCATGTAGATGATATGTAACTGATATGGTTTAAATGTGTTCTGATTGCTGATGATGACATAACGGATTAGCTTGCACGGTGTGATCTGGAATTCTTCTGGAGCAGCTTGTAGATCTCCAGAAACAGTAAAAAGTATCAACTCTACTAGAAACCAACTTACAGCTCTCACTGGAGATCATCACACCTAGACCTTTGAGGTGACATTTATCATTTGGTAAAAATTACTGAAAAGTGATTGGTCTTACCGAGCGTCGAGTCATCTCAAAAATAAAGATTTACTTTGGGCAGATTTAGCATTTTATCTGCTTTTGTCATGGTTATTCACAATGTATATGTTCCTGCTGCACGGTACGACATGTATAACTTTACTATGTGGCAGTATTTTATACTGAAGTCTGTTTTCTTCACTACTTTTTTTGAGAACATGTTAGTTCATCCACTATGCCTTCCCTGGTCACCCACTGTGCAGCTGGGAAAGTCTAGGATTCGGGTAACAGGAAAATACATAACATTGGTTCTATAAAGGGAAAAAAAATGGGAACAAACTCCACAGAAAAAAAAGATTATGAGAATTATTACAAGTTTGCAGAATATTATAAGGAAAAAATTAAGGAAGAGTTCATTTGGTAGTAAACAAATGAGAATCAGGAACCTTTTTTTGTGTCTAGAATGGGTTTTGGTTTACTCCAATTGCAAGATAGGAATTACAAAGGAGGTGCTAGGGTGTCGTCAGTAAAATTATTTGTATTTTCAAAGAATTATTCTTAATGTTATAATAGAAATTTAATTTTCACTTGAAGAAGTCATAACATTCAGACTATGACAGCAATATTTGCATCCAAGCTATAATTTTTAGAGAGTAAATATAATCCAAGTAAATAAATCTTTCAAAAATTAGCAGCAAGAGGATGGCAAATTACAGGATGGGTAATAAAGTAGGTGTTGAATTATCTGAAGTGTTTCTGACTGATTTAAAACACCTGCTTTTGGCAGATGGTCGAACCATGAACATATCTGGTAGTTTGGATTGTATATTGTCTATGAAAATTTTATAGAATGCTTCAGTCTGAGGGAATACATTTTGGTATTTATGACATGTTACTTTATGTCCTGGTACTTTATGTCCAAGCAGATTATTTTGCATCAGATAACATGCACAAATAGAGCAAGGTAGTGTATTTATTTTGCTACAAGACAGTAGTCATAGCTATCAGGAGCATTATGGAAAATATTTCTGGTTAATGATATCAATTTCTGGGTTTGGAGATCTCTGGCTTTAGAGACCACAAGAGTTCTGTTTCTTATGAGGTGTGTTCATTGATCAGGTACAAATAAGATTTATTTGAATTAGTTAACAGATATGTTCAAATACTTCCATATTACGATTATTGAGCATACAAAGTCGATGTGTATTCTCTAATAGATTTATCCATTTTCAGCCTATGTATAGTAAGATGAAAACAACTCTGTATTACTGTTTCTCTAAGTAAAAGGATGTTAATGATTTCCAGTAATACAGTTATCTTCTTATTTTTCAGTGAGAGTCAGCAATTGAATTTAAAATACAATTTTTATGCCTATTTGAAACTTGAAAACTAGGTGAAGACACTTTTATTGTTACTAATACAATTTTATTTTGACTTATGAATTGGGGAAATGTCTTAAGCTAAACAGAAAAGGAGTAACTCTTAAATTTCTGATTTCTTTAAAGTAGTTCAGAAAACTTATTTAAATTAAAGGGATAAAACATAATAGTCTTAAACTTACTCACTGTAATAACTCCTACTTGGGTGAGATAAATAAAACTATTTGGAGAACCCCACAGGAATAATTTTAAAAACATGGAAGAGTCTGAGCCTATTTCATTGCTTCATAGTTCTGCCTCTAAACTCTCCTGAATGACAATACTTAACGAAGCAATCAATCTAACTGATGTTTAGGCATTCCACTCTAGCTGTCACAATGTCTTAAAATACTTTATAAAACCATTCAGAACATAATATTTAAAAATGCTTATGGAAAACTCTGGAAAACCAGCAGGAACCCACTTCATAGTTTCAGTTTTAAACTTAAATTCTGCCACATTTACCAGTAGAAGTTTATAACTGTTTCAGCTTAAGCACATTAACTATATTTTTTCTTTTATATATCCTGAACTGTTGTTTTATTATTATATGTTGGGATTTAGGTTTGCCTAATATTTTTTTAAGCAAACAAGAAACTGAAGTTACTGTTAAACTTGTCAACTGTTTTCTGGGGGGATTCTAGCATACTGTAGAATATTACAGTTACTACTATCTACTGAAGCATATATATGTGTATATGAAAGATTAGTGTGTTTCTGAAAAATGTGATAGGGAGCAAAATTCTCTTCAGGTAGTTGCCAGTCAAGGATAATAGATACATCAAAAAAAAAAAGTTTCTGTTTCTTCCAGGCAGATGTTGCTTCCAAAAATGTTGACCTCAGTATGTGAAGAGATATGTTTGTCTTAACAGAGCAGACTTATGTGTTACATCAAGCATGAGAACTGATGATCTGAAAAAGAATGTTCCTGTTTTCTCCTAGGTCTTTATGCATTTTAGAACTCTTGTGAAACATTTTTAATAGAAAGTATTATTAGGTGAAATACTTGTAGGATCTATTTTTTTTTTGTTCTTCAGACAGTTTTTGACTTTTAGCTTTCAGCTCTTTCTTTCTATGGCCCTGATGTTCTCTCGAACCCCACCAGCCATCTGGGCACATGGAGGATACTGAAACTTGGATACAGAGAACAGTGAACCAGTTTTTCCTATAGGTTTTTTTTTTATTTTATTTTAGTGTCTTTCTCTTTTCTTTCCAAAGTGGAGCTGATTATTTAAAATTCTGTTTAGGTTTTCAATAGTCTTCAGTTTTAATAATATTCATTAAAAAAAAAAAAAGGAATCTTACTAACTCCCATCATCTCAGCCTTTCTTCTTTCATTCCTGCTTCTAATTTTCCTGCTGCTTCTCTTGTTTGTTTGCTGCTAAAGACAGATTGTTCTTCCATAATTTAACATTTATTATCTTTTTAATTTGAATACCTTTGATTTCCCTTAAATAGTTACAAAAGCTAATGAGTGCTGAAAGTAAAAATAGGAATATCTACGTTAAAAAGCTCTTACATTTCAGGATAAACTATTTCCAAATAATGAGCAAAGCAATCAATTAACAATACCAAACAAAAGCCAGAATTCTAAGGTTCATTAGATTTCTAGTCAAATGTCTTTAATCTCTGAATGAGGTTCCATATTAGATGAAATTTTGTATTGTTAAAGTTTTTTCTTTTATGGTATGGTATGTTAGGCTTTTTACTTTTGATGAAATAAAGATGCAAAGTTAACTAATAAATAATTTTCAGCACTAACCATACTCAGAGGTTATCTTGAGCAGTTAAAGGGGAACTGCTGTAGAGAACTTCAAACAGCTTATTGCCAGCTGATCCAGCTGGCACACATTGTTTTGGCTTGGGAAGTGAAAATCAGTAGACTATAACGCAAGTCATCCTTATCCCCTGTATGCTACTGGTTATGAGGAACTAGTATTGCTTAAGGTCTCCATAAGCCGATACCCAGTCATTCGATACAAGTACTCCATCTTATAGTAGTGTTTCCTACTGACATGCTTAAATGCTTTTTAAATTGCACCACATTTATTTCATTGTATGATAAGAGTTTCAGTTTATGTACTTGCACCTCTTTTAAGTATGGTAATGAGATATTTGTGTATATTTGCTGTTTACCATAACAAAAACCAGATAAATGTAATGGAGAAGGAAGTAATAAACCTACCCGAGTTGAAGATTTGGCCCTATTCAAGTGGCAAAGTTAATACAAAAGATTTCTTCAAGCATAAAAGGTATAAAATGAGACAAAACTAAAATAGCTAAGTCAACCTAGAGGAAAAATGTATCACTGCCTGTTAATTTTAGACAGCATATTTTTCCATAAAACACCCTCACTGGGGAGTGATACTTATTGTTCTTTTGAAAGCAATTACTCTACTGTGCAGCACATTATGCTGCAAAAAAAACCCACCCACACCAATAAACAGCAATAATAATGATTCTTTAAAGTGTCCCCTGTGTGCTGTGATGTATCTATTGCTAACTCACACAGTAAATCTAAACTGTTCAGCAAACACTATAGAATATATCTGCAGGGCTTAATCCAGTTTTTCTCATTTAGCATTCTTAATAGTGCAAAATTGGCTGCAACAATACAGTTCAAACAGCAACATTTCCAAAGTTTATTTAAATTTTCAGAAAACAATTATAGAAACTAAGCCATTCTTGAGAAATCAGATAAACAACTGAATAATAAAGCATTAGAAGGAAGAGTTGTAGGCCTTCATGTTGCAACCTACTTTGTATTGGTGCTACTGGGTCCTCTGTACCAGCAGTCTATAGCTTTCAGACTCTTCATTCTAGACCATGAAAAATATTACACTGTTTAAACCTGCTATTAAAATAATTGCCTTATTTTAATAATCACACACTTTAAAGCTAACTTTCTGCATCTCATGTTCTCATTTGACTATTATAAATTATTTTACTTCCTTTCATCACTAAGTGGAGAGATCTGTGTATTCCCTGATGTCTGAAGAAGTGCGAGGACTCTTTTGTCTTTAACAAATTTGGATTTCTACATAATGGTGGAAGAGGCAGCAACTCTGGAGTGGATAGATAAAAAAAAGTCTCTGCAAATTCTGAGTGACCTGTAATGATTTCAGTATGGTCAAAGCACAGATGAATTTTGCTTTCTGCTGTGGACTAGCCTTGGCAAACAGCCAAATGCTGACCCAGATGCTCAATCACTCCAACTCTGCAGCGGGACAGCGGGAGACAATAGCATGAAAAAGCTCACAAGGTGAGATAAAGACAGCAAGATCAGTTACCAATTGCTATTATAGGCAAAACATAATCAACTTGGGGGAAAATTTAATTTATTGCAAATTAAAATAGGTTTGGATAGCAAGAAAACCAAGAGACCAATATTAGAACACCTTTCGTCCCCTCTTCCCTAAACTCAAATTCACTCCACACCAAACTCCTCATCCCTCTTTGAGGTGCAGGGAATTGGTTGGGGGAAGTTATGTTTAGTACATAATGGTTTCTTTCTGCCACTCCTTGCTTCTCACACATTTCCTTCGCTCCAGTGTGGGTTCTCTGCAGGCCATGGTTCCTCCAGGAATATCCATTAGTTTTGTCATGGGTCCTCTGCTGGCTTCAGTGTGGAATGTCTGCTCCAGCAGCCAGACACTACTTACTCCTCATCCTTGTTTTTGTCTTTGTCATCGCTGCTGTCATTGTCCTCCTTGTCCTTGTCCTTGTCCTTGTCCTTGTCCTTGTCCTTCTCCTTCTCCTTCTCCTTCTCCTTCTCCTTCTCCTTCTCCTTCTCCTTCTCCTCATAGAGAAAGGTAAAGCACATTCTGTTTTGCAACAGGATCTAAACTAATTTAAGAATCCATCTTAAACAATATCCAATATAATTTCCCTATAACTACCACCTGTAACTGCCCAAAGGAGAGGTCTATATATTTCACAGAAATCTTTCATGAAAACTGGGGTATTTTGATTAAACAGTATTATGTCTAATGAGCGGAAATTTTAAGACTGCATCTACAGTGGAGAATTACTATCAGTTTCGGGTACTGTACATGATCTAGTAAACCTATTTATAACTCCAAAGATATTAGTCAGAGCTCAGAATTAGCTGTTTTCTACTGCATACTATACTCTAGCACTTTTTATTGATTATATCAGGAGCTGACCATATCTTGTCCACAGAAATTAAGAGTGCTCAGGAACCTAAACCAGAAAGTTCTACTCTGTTTTTTATGTAAATGTATTATAAAAATCCAATGGCTCAGCAAAAATAAAGAAAATGTTATGTAGGAAAGAGCTCATCAATTATCATTTTCACAGGCAACATCACCTCACTTTTCAATTCCTTTTTTGAGCTATTCACCTTCAGTGCCTGTAGTTGTTAATCTTCTTTCCTTTCTATGTTGAAGGTTTCCACTCCTGAGTTAAATCAATTGTTTGCATGGCTGTGCTTTACCTTTGTGGGCAGAAATTGCCAATAAAGACATTAAAATGCTAACTAGTTTTTGTTTAAAAAAAAAAAAAAAAGATGTCCAGTGAAACTGTCTTAGGTACATTTTTCAGCCAATTCAACTTACATTTCATTCATTTATTTCCAATGTCTTTTTAGAACTCTTTGCCTCCCTGAAGTGACTTCATGTACATATTGTTATTAAAATTTGTCTATTCTTTATTAATTTACTCAAGATAGAATATATGATTGTAAAAAGTCAGAATTCTCAGGGTGTATGGTTGCATAGAAGGAATACGTTGCAAGTTTAAAGTTATGTATGTGCTAGGATGAAATACAATTTGATCTATATTATTAAAAAGTCTTCAACAACCCTGACTGATTGTTATCATTTTATAATCTATTGTTTCACTGTGCGAATACACTACAACAATAAAATAATAGTAATAAATTTAAAAATTTATTTCCATTGGCATTTTAATCCAAAATTATCTGTGACTGATTGTCTCATAAAAAATGTTCAAATTTCTATAATTTCTGATTCCCTGCTGCTATGTTGTACATGGACTTATGTCACATCAAATTAAAAGAACTGGGAAATTGCCCTTTTTATGACTTCAGTTTCTGCTTAGATCTCCAATTAATTATATTATATTTACGTGAGGTCTGAAGCAAAGTCACTTTTACTTAATAATAGTCAACTTACTGCTAAGAACTATGGTTTTAGACTAAGCTTTTAGTATTTAGGTTAACCCTAGGTAGATTCAGGAATCAATTATTGAGTGTACTTATGGTTCATATGAAAAAAAAACACCCCGCCTTTGAGCTATATTTTTAAAAAACACATTTTTTTTCCAGCAATATAATTTGGAATTAAGTTGCAATGTAGTTAGAGTGCTAAGGTTGAGGATCTTACAAAAAAATACAGGCAACTAAATATGGGTTTCATAACTTTTGTAGATATACCAAGATGCAGTTCAGAAGTTTAGATTCTGAATCTAGCTGCTCATATTTCCACAAAAAGGAGATTTTTGTCAGCACTGCTGTATCCATATTACCAAAATTCTTATAAGTGAGGAAAACCAGCTTTTTGTATAACAGATAAAGCAGTAATAGCACAATAGCACAATCTGTGTACACGATTGATTGGTCTCTTATTCATATAGTGATTTCAAATTGTCAGAAGGGACTGCCTGTTTTAAGAAAGTCTTTGTCGGGAGCATCTTCAGCAAAATTGAATAATAATGATTCCATGTGCCTTAAGCACTTTGTGCAGGATGTGTGTTTTCCTGAACTCATTACGTTTTCACAATCATCGAAAATGTGTCAATACTGCAAAATGGTTATGTTTTGTATAAATGATCCTGGACACCTCCTGGGAAATACTCCGTTAGACACAATGTATAAAGAACTCCCAT
Source organism: Tringa tobata (assembly GCA_033628505.1). Lineage (NCBI taxonomy): Eukaryota > Metazoa > Chordata > Aves > Charadriiformes > Scolopacidae > Tringa > Tringa tobata. The sequence continues at coordinate 6,756,797 of JAHREE010000395.1, read as the reverse complement.
TCAAATAAGGAATCTAAGAGGAAAAGGTCTGACATTTTCATGTTTTGTTCTCATTTCTGTTCTGAAAGGCTTTGAGAATATGAGAAAGAACAATCTGGGCACACATAGATTTTTGTGCTTAGGCACTTTCTACACACTTTTCAACTTTGGTTCCTTAGTCCCATTAAACATTATTTGAATAGCAGCTACTTACTGAGAGTAGCTTTCATTTTAGCTGGAGATTTCTTCAGTGAAAGCTCTGAAAATCTGAAGCTCTATTAATACCTTTTTTTTTTCTTCGTATTTCTCAGCCTATGAAGTATATTGAAAAAAAGCATCTCTTAATGTACACATTTTAAATAAAAATCTTTTCATCCCTGATGCGAACACTCGACCTGTTTCATTTAATAGGCCTTTAATCCATTATTCAGAGTGGTTGCAATTGGTAGGAAACTCTGTTCATAGAATCGAAGAACTTTCAGGTTATCTCAAAGGAAGATATGAATTAAATTTTATTTAGCAATTCATGTGGAGTATGTTGCATAAAATATTCACTATGTTTGCAGAAGGCAAAGAAGGGAAAAGAGGAGAAAATCACAGACTTCTGAGAAAATCTCTTTACAGATTTCTGAAGTATTCAACCACAATCATATTTTTGCTTCTCTAATTTAATTATCTTATTGCTTTTACCTTCACGAGACAGGGGAGATCTTCAGGGGTATAGTTTGGCTTGTGAAGATGTGCAAAACAGTGGCTTGTATTCTTCTCATGAAAAGCTGACATACAAAAAAAATTAGAAAATTGAAGATTTTGTATCAGGGAGAAGTTGCCTGCAGAAAATGAGGTAGGCTAAAGAACATGTAGATGCACAGGACCACTTAACAAGTCTTTAACTTCCTTGCTTAGTCCTATATGGAAGACAGAATGAACTGAAGAAGGAATAAACTATTCCATCTTAGTTACTTTCTTTCCTTCAAATATAGCATTTCAACTTACATTTAGGGAGCACTCCAAGTTACAACACATTATTAATGCACTACTTAAATGAAAAGGACTGCTGAAAAGCGACAATTAGTCTTACAAAGGAACACATACAAGATCTATGTTTTACTCATGTGGTTTAATTCCAATATGGAAAGAAGAGAGGTTTTTTGTTTTTGTTTTTTTTTTTTTTTCAGAAAGCAACCTAATAAAGAGAAAAATACTTTGTGCAACAGAGAACAGACCTTAATTTAAATTGCTTGATTGGAACCTAGAACTTCAATCTTAGTCACCCCATACTGCAGGTAACATTTTCAATTGTCAAGTAATAAGCTCATACTGTTTCCTATGTCAGGAAGAATCCTGTGTCAGCAAGAATGGTCTTAAATCTGTATCCTAAATCACTGGCTATTTGGATATTGAGCCAAGAAAAATTTCACTAAAATGTAGACATTTTTGATTTGTTTCTTATTATTACTTTAAACAAATTAATGCTTTCTGGTGGATGAACCCTTCATAGAAAAATTCTCAATTCCCTCTATAAATAAGATTAGCAAGCACTTTAATTATAAACAGTAAATTTGCCTCATTCTGATGCCTGACAGAAACACGAATCATATCGCAAGGGAAATAACGGATTGTGTGGCTGTTGCTAATGATTTGAGAGAAAGTTTTTAGGAAAACTCTATCCCTCACTATTTATGTGTGCCAATAGACTGTTTCCATCATCTACAATTTCAAAATATTACAGTAGCTTTACAATGATAACCTTTTAGTCTCAAACTTTGTACAAGCTTTTGAGAACAGCTGAGAAACTGAATGGCTCCATCTTCTAAAACTGTAACCCAAGCTCACAACAGTTAGAAATCCTAGCTGTCCTTATGGTGTACAAAGTTTGAGCATTTCTAGAAATGACTTCTCAGATTACTTGTCTATCAATTTTTGACCACAAAATGGTACTGAGACTGCAGCTGAGGTTCAGGTCAGCATCCTGGGACAGTGCTGCAAGTCCAATCTGCTCACATCAGGGTTCTGCTTGAAGCTATGCAAAAATATTGATATAGGCTGTAATTTTATGTCTCTTTGAGTCTTTCAAGGAGTAGAAATAAGAAGAACCTTGGGCCTTGAACCCACAGAGGTGATTCTGGGTTCAGACTTACACTCAAAAAGCAGTATATTGTAGCCATTGTCTTCTTCAAAAGGCTTATTCTAGAGATAACACTGACTTTATAGCATGGAAACTTGCCTTTGACCACATTTCACTTTTTTCATTAATATGTCCAGACAATCTTCAAGACTGTTAGGACTGATAAAGTGATTTTTCAAATACACAAATTTCCTCCTTTTCTCTTGTCAGAAAATCTGATACAACAATACAGAGGAATTGTGTTTAGGTGAGAGTAAAATAATAAAGTCAGGACTTTGCTATCATAGTAGTTTCTTATATATCAACTTTGATAGAAAAAATCCAGAACATACAACATATGCAAAACTTTAGTGGTTATCAAATATTCTTGAGGCTAACTCTTGGAATTACTGTAAGAGAGCTCAAATGTTATAAATGAAATGCAATGTGTTTAAGGTGTGTTAAGGGAGATTCAGGTTGGCATTATAAAAAAATGAGTCATGAGAGGACTAAATAACCCAAAAATATATTGGCTAGGAAAATTTAGAGTCTAAATCATTGGAATTTTTATGAACAGGTTGGACAAACCCTTGTCAAGACTGGTTTAGGTACTGTCAGTCTTCTTTTTTTTTTTTATTTTTTATGCTTTCAGAATTTCTATGTCAAATATTCCTTATACAATTTGGAGAAAATACACAATTCAAGGAATGAAGCATTACTGTTTCTGTGTCTAAGCTACCATGTCAGTAATGTCAGTCCTGCGGGGCTATCACATTTTTTAGACTAACTCCTTTGCATAGTAAAAGTAGTTGCAGTTTTCTTTGAAATTCATGTCCAGGCTGGACCAATTACATATATTACAGTCTGCAAGAGAAAGACTTTTTGATAAGCATGTGGAGTTTTATTTGAATTAAAAAGTTGGATCTTTTATTAAGTGAAAAAAACCCCTGCTTTCGTTCTTGGTGATTTTGCTAAGAGCACGCTGGGGCTTCTGCAGCACGACTGCAGTCAGAACAATGCCCTAACAATTATTGATCAATCAAATGCAGAGGCATATAATAGCCATCATTTAGTATAAAATTACTCGTTTTATGTTTTCACCAGGAAGTCTATTTCAAGTATGTATTTTTCTGCATAACTTATAATCTTTTTAACATCAGTTCTTTGCTTGAAAATTGCAAGCTTTCTGTAACATGCAGACTATATGCAGCAGCAGTTTTAGCAACTGTAGTTGGGGGAATATACTAATACAAACAGATAAATACTGAAGATAAAGAGAGACAGAAACAGAAAGACAAAAAGAAAGCATGAAAAACAAATGGAATACACATTTAAATTTAGCTTCACACATGTTTTGATAAAGAAACAAATATATCCAATTTCTATACCTTTTGTCATTTCTACCACTGTCTCAACAATTTCTATCTTACAGTAATTTTGGTATGGCAATATCCACCTTACTCTTTGAGGTGTTCTAATGCTGAGATTCCTTACACAAAGAATACTAGTCAGTAGGTAAGGTTTTAATTATGACTTCTTTTATACTTCTTTTTCCTGGATCAATATGAGACTTTTATACCATATAGTGCTTTATCTGAACTGATCAAATTTAAACCAATCATTAATATTCTTACTTCTCCTATTGGAACCATGTTCCAGAACATTATTCATTCAACAAAGAGTAACTGTCCCTATAGCTTATGCACTTTACATTTAATTGAATAATTTTAACAATAATTGTTCCCAATGCCAAAAACATTAGTTTAACTTTTCTTTTTTTTTTTTTTTTCCCCACTTCTAACATACATTTTTAAGAACAAATACTACAAGTTTTTTACCTTTCTATTATACTACTAACCAGCTGAAAACTTAAGGATACCTAGAGTGGCTTAGCAGTTCTGTTCTGGATACAAGACCTATAAAAATTCTATCTCCTAATTATTATAATGAAGATACTTCTTCTAAATAACACTCCTATTTAAAGATCAGCATTTGGTCTAGAAACTTCAGGGGAATTACTAGCTGAAGTTATACAAGATTGTTCATGGCAAACCTTACTATTTGAATACTCCATACAAAGAAACCCCTAATAGCATGCCATTAAGTTTTCACTCGAGTAGCTAAGATTGGCGAATTACTCTCACATTAATTTTGTATCTGGATGTCCCAAATGATACAGTGCTACAACATATATAAAAAATGCTATGAACAATTTATTAGACACTAATAAGAGAAATCAGCCATCGTTACACTATAGTTTTTATCTTGATCAAGTCACTAGGAAAGAAAATATTTTCAATTAATTTTTCAATGTTAAATGATATTGCAGGATATTTTGTTTGCTTATGTTTCAGAAAAATGCTCTTACTTTTTTAGACATTAAGTCATGACATAAATGTGTGAAATAAAGTCAGAATTGGTTTCTGTTTCAAAATATGTATTTAAAATAGAGAGATATAGTTATCTAACTTTCAGTGTAATTTACCTGGATATATTGAAAATACAATTTTTTTCACAAAAGCATAACAAGATGGGGTTTTTTTGCACAATATCTAGTCCTTTAAACGATTTGTTTGAGGGGAGGCATTGTATTTTTAGTCATCTCCTGATCTAAGGATGTGTATCTCTGTGTATGGATACATAGAGATAATTAAGGCCCAAAGTTGTATACATATGTGTGTATGTATATACACTTTTTCCCCCCTTTTCTCTCTGTCAGTCTTTCTGTCTTCATGGATAGTATACTATAGATAGGACACTATATGGAATATCGCCCTGTATGTTTTAATTTCTGATCTACATAAATCAGTTTAATTTCTTACTATTTAAGATATCCAGCAATATATTTAATTTCCTTGGAAGATGATGTGAAAACAATACATTTATATTTAGTACATGTCATTCTTTAATAGTCTTATTGTGCACGAAAACTCTTTTTTAAAAATGTACAACTGAATACTACTTGCACTCTGAACAGACTAAAGCAATCAGGGACATTAACCTAATGCGTATTGGTATAGACCAGTTAGAATAGGTCATTCTTGAGCAACTCAGGAATGAAAAAAATTCTGGCTTGGAGTCAATAAGTGGAGTTGACTCTCTCTCTCTAAGTAATTATGTGAACGTCATAGTCATAATTTACCTTTGATCATTTAAGGAATGTTAAAATCCACTTCAGAACATTTATGTTAGACATGATTTTGCTCTCTTTTTTTCCACTGGGAGAAATTTACAAGCAAACAATTGCAAATTACAATATACAATTACTTTTCTGCTCTGGTTGCACCTCCATTTTGGGAGAGATGATATGGATGTAAAAAGAAATAATTATTAGGATTTGCAGACTTTGGTTTAATAGGACACCAAAGGATAAAGAAATAGAAAACCAAACATTTACTGTTATGCCCTTCATGACTGGAAAAAAGTGTTTACTTCCATCTTTTAGGTTGAGCACAGTAGAACATACTGCTGCATGTTGTTCAGTAATAACTTCATGAATCTGAATTTCCATTTGTAAGCAGGCTGATAAACTGACAGCAAAACTCGTCTGCTCTCTCAGTTAATTAAGAGACAAAAACCTTGCCATTTTATCTACTTAATCTCAGTCATATGGCACCACAACACACCCTAATAGGAAAAACAGAGCTCTGAGTGTGCTGGCTAAATATGGTGTAGATGTAGGGGTTTTTTTCCTGGAAGAATGAGAGAGGATGCTCTGAGCTTTACTCAACAGTGATCCCACATGAAAGTATTATTCATGGATGGATATCACTTAGCCTTCTGTCCAGTCACAAGATTGTCCTAAATAAGAGGGAGTGGATTTTAACTAATCAGTTGTGTATAGGTAAATACAAGATAGTAGGTGAATAAAAGTCCAGCAATGGCAAAATGGGATGAGCATGAATTAATTGGCTTGTAACACATGAAGATCCTATAGCTTTGTCAGGCATACTACTACTCATTCAGTGATTGTGTCTTGCTAGAAGAGTGTCTAAATATTATCAGGAATGGATTTTTCAATAGTGTCACCTTTAACTGTGCTCTTTTGTTGCTGTAGCATCAGCAAAGCTTGTAGAAGTAGGACAGATACTAGTCGCTATGGTAATTCACTTTCTAGGGGCTTCCTGAGGCTTTAAACATTTATATTTAAACCTTGGCTGTGCATTGTTCTAAACCAGTAGCGTGAAAAATTGCAATGACAAAGTAGTAATGGTGGTTGGTGATGCAGCAGAAAAATAAAATTCCTATCCAATCTACCCACTGTGTTTAAATAATTGAGTTTGTGAAGTGAATAACATCACTCACAGAGGTAAACATCCTCAATGAGCTTTCAGCAGCATACAGGTCCCACTTTTGCTTCATCTTACAAAATACAGGTGAAAGATATCTATCTTGAGGAAGAAGCCTATCAATTGTTAAGGATTAGGGAAAAATATGAGTGCAGAACACAGTTCTGTGACTTCTAAAATCACTGCAGCAGCTAAAAAAATCCCTGCCTCAGGTGTAATACATACAGTCTGGTATAAGCTGTGGAAACTCTAAGCAAAAAAATGAACTCTCAATGTTACCAAATCCACCACATTATACACAGTGACAAAAATAGGCAATATACTTCTCTGCTTTAATTTTGCATTTTATTTCCTTTGAACTTTCTGCTCTGTTGATGTGGAAAAACATTACTGAAATGCCTACTAAGGCAAACAAGTGACACCGTTTCACAAAAGATAATGGAAGATAGGAGAGTAAGGCTGTTTTGTGGTCCTGGAATATTTCAGAAGATACAGAAGGCTCTTCCTATTTGCATAAGGCACTGCTTCTGAGATTAGATGGTTTCATTCTGCCTTCATGCAGCATTTTCCCTACATGTCACAAGTGAGGACCAGCAACCCAGACTGCTATCTGGTTTTGTTCCTTTTGCCCACTCATTATCACATTAGATAGTCCCTAGAACTGCTTTCTGTGAATAAGGTAGACAGAAGGGTGGAATGATTCCCTCCCTGTCCTAGACTGTTCTCTTTACTCAGCTTAAGTGAACAGTTTGATTTGGCCAATTTTCCCACCATTCAACAAATAAATTGCTTTCCTGTGTACAAATCCCACTGAAATCAGTGAAATTACTCTAGCAAGTGTATGCCTACCAATGTGACTAAAGAGTGGCAAAAAAGACACAAAAACTTCAACTTGTAATTGAAGAGGTAGTTATTATTGGCTTGTTTTCCATATTAGCCAATAAAAAGGCTAGTGTTTGCAGAAGGAAGAAGATACTTAAAAGCCATATTTTTGGCCTCTTCTTCATTGACTTTTCAGCTTCTTACCTCCTGCCTGCTCTTTTGAAGGGCTACCTTTCCTAGCCCTTTCAGTTTAGGAAATACCTACAAATAGTTTTATAACTTTCATTTTGCTTTGCCTTGGAAACAGAGCTGTACAGGGTACTGAATCAATATGAAGCAAATAAAATCAAGAAAGTGATGAATTTTGTGATCAGAATTAAAAGAAATTAAACTTTCTGAGTCAACATTAGCTTGCAGCATTCACAACTGCCAGGGTTCACCAGTCAACTCCATCTGTCCATACCAAACAACTGTTTTTCTGAAATGATAAATCCTATTTTTATTTAAAAAATAAAATATTGGAAAAAATAAATCTACATAAACATACATAATTATTGCTTAAGCAGAAGCATTAGATAGCATAGAACAACTTATTAGCAGTAAATGTGTCCAAGTGTAATACAAAATAGATGTAGAACTGCATAGAAGACTGTGGGTGTTCATAACATTCATTCATTATGCTATATAGTTTTTATGGGATGACACCAGGAACAGTGTCATCTTGCTCTCAGGAAGTTTATTGTAAGCAATCTAAAATATGCCAAAACAAAGAGAAAGCACTGTGTAGTAGATAACATGGGAGACCAAAAATGCAAAAAGCTTAGATTAATGGATAATCTTCTGCAGAATTTGTATGTGATCTTGGTGAATTGAGCAACCCACATGAATTTGTGTCCACATCTGTAAAATGGTAATAATGTTTGTCTATGAAAACAGAAAATTATGATGTTCAGTCTAATCATATTTTTCAAGAATTTTGAAATTCTTGTATACAAGACACTATTATTTATTGTTATTTCATCTTCTACATTAATCAAAGTCTAAGATGTGAAAGAGTAAAATTTAGATGTCATTGCTGTATATAATGTATACTATGCTGGTTAAATTAATGTAAAATCAAAGGTGTTTGACAAATATTTATAATACCAGGACCAAATCTCTTTGGAAAATTTCTGTTGGAATACTTTTCAATGGGAAATGTTCACAAAATTGATGTTTTATGCCTGCAATTTTGAAGTATTTACAATTTGGGGGGCCATAAATGTAAAAATTAATTGCACAAAGGTAGTGAGATATTAGGAAGCAGAAGTACTTGGTCTCTGCCTGTGAGGCTTTCAGCAATTTCACTTGCCACCAATAAAACTGGCAGGAATTTTGGGCAGAAAACAAGCCAAAAATTTATCTTTATGTTATCCCAAAACCAAGTTTTCCTGGTAATCTCTTTGGTCATAAAAGTTGTATTTTTAGTTTATATCATGAGGGGGGATGACATAGGTTTCCAATATTTTAGGGAGATTTTAAATTTTCTATTGTCGTTCATACAGAAAGCGATTATGCAAGGGGACTTTCCAAGGGGAAAGAGGTCATCTTCTAGTAGCTTCACCTATGGATACATGAGAAAATTTTAAATTTATTTTACTAAGACCAAAATCCATAAAAAAATTTTGCACTGAAACCTTATGATAACAAGCTACTTTTGTGGGAAATGCATAGTATTTTGTGGAGAAACAAAAAGAATGTTCAATTGAGTAAGATTTTTAAAATATTAATATATTTTTAAAAATAGTGTACTGTCAAAGCTATATGTTTTCCCACAGCTAAACTTCTAATAAGTTACTTTGCTATACTAAAGAATTTCAGTTTAAATTTCCAGCAGGCACACATACACATTATGTTTTACCACCTGCAACACTGAACTCTACTTATTGTGAAATCAGACCTCATCTAGAAAATACACTTTTGTCGTTGTAGCAAGGTACTTTGGGGTTTCTTTTCTGGTGATAGGTACGCTCAGAAACTAATTCCCCTCAATTAGATATGATGTTTCAGTAGCAGAAGAGAGATTAATTCTTGGGCTGATGGAATATGCAAATGGGACATGAGGACAGAAACATAACAGTATAAGGGTTTTGCCACATGGCATTTGCTTGGCTCCTACATTTCTACATTTACTTTCTGCTACTGCTCCAAATGAACTTCTTTTGTCTTCCTTATTCCCACTCATCTCAGATACTTTAAGAAGGTTTAACTGCAACTTAAGCACTGAACATTACAGCTGCAAAATCCAGGTGCTCCGTTGTAATATATATTTTTCTAGCAACAACATCTGGACACTTGGCTGACTGCACCGTGGAAAGCAACTGGCTCTAACATTGCTTGTATTGGCATCCAAGGAATTGCCTAAGGACCACTCTGCTGTGGGGCTGGCTGGGACATGCTACCCAGCTGGAGGCCGTAGTCCTTTGATAGGCCTGTCATTGTCAAGAATTTCTTCAAGTTTATATACCTAAGAATAAAATCCTGTTCAAATTTCTCATGATCTCTTCCACATGTAAAGCCCTATTATGGTACAAAGGAGCTTGTCCAAATTCATTGGAGTTGATATAAGAAACTTTTAAGGACCCACTACTTTGGCGAACTCTCTCCCAATCCATATAGTGCTTAATATGCCACAGAAAACTGCACTTCTGTCTTATGTCAACCTTCTATTTACATTTATAAAGCCATTGTGAAATAACAGTTTACAGTAAAAACTAAGAGATCTTAATCTGAAATGTAAAAAACCACCCACAAAACAAAAACCAAAAAACAACACCACAAACACTTAGAATTGCTAAAAGAAATAACCTAAGAAAAGAAGATTGGCAAAGTCTTTCAAGCATACTTCTTATGGGCATACAGACTTGTGACTGGAAATATTTGCTTTCACTTCAACATTCAAGAATATATACAAGAAGTTCAGAAAACCTCTGGTAAAGAGGTTAAGGGAGCTGTGTAATTAAGAAGATTAATAATATTTGCTCTATGTATGTAATCGGAGTGAAAAAGGGTTTTTTTCTCTTCAGTCAATAATGTATTTTATAAAGTTATTTTTGTCTGGTTTCTTTTTTTTTTTTTTTCGTTACAGACACTTAATAACAACCAACACAAAACAAATAATAATATTTATTCCAGAGTAAGAGCACAACTCAGAGCTTTTCTTCTATGTACAGGGGAAACAGCTGGCAAAACAGTTGTGTGGATATTATTAATGAGCCTTTGTATGCTCTTTCCTCCCTCCAATGACTGCTAGTATTTCCGAGATTGTCCAAGAATCTTCTTCCATCTTCTACATCTAGAAACTTCCTATGAGTCAACCCAATTCCAGCAAAGAGACGCACCAAATACTGTTAGTTCTAAACCATTGCTTTGGAAACTGTCCTACACAAATCCTTAGTGAGAGCAGAAAACGGTGCAGAGGTCATCTGACTGCTCTGCTTCAATTTACCAGCATCCCAGTCTCATGTAGCCTGCAAGGCAACTATACTGACCCTAATGTCAAACTACAAAATGTACAGATATGCAAAAATGTCTTGCTGTGCACATGTAGATGGTAATAAAAGAATTTTCTTTACAGCAAAATCTCTAGGTCTTTTTTTTCTGGAAAATGTCTGATTATTGGTTAATATGCCAGGGAGTGACAAAAAAAAAAAATGAAATCACTACCTTAAAACAATTCTTTGGCTTTAGTTGTTTGTGGAAATATGTGAAAAACTCCATGCTAATTAGACAGACCTCATGGTAGGACAACTTTATTACCATTTTGAGAAGGGCAACAACCTGTACAAGTTCCCAGACAAGATTTATGAACAACTGCAAATTATAGCTGATTATTTTAGTAGCAAATAAGCTAGGAAGAAGTGCAAAGAGTACCTACCATAAAACCTAGAATAAGGTTAACATTAGGGTATTCCTGTGTCTGGAGTTTGGTATTTGATGACTGTGGACAATTTTTCTTTAGGTCACACATCCACAAGGTCACCCCCTTTTCTTTGGCATTTCTGTGTTTAAATCACCATAAAAAGAGGCAGGCTCTATATTTAGGACCTCTGAATACAAATCCAGGACACACAGATTTCTCCATTAACTACATCTATCTCTTAAACTCCTAACTGAATCTAAGCACTGTAATTTTCTAGCTAGAAAATTTGTTGCTTTTTCAGACATTTCAGTACCTAGGATATCTGCTGGTAATCTGAATGAGGTCATAACTTCAATTACTTGCATTTCTCTTTAACACTGAAGAAAGAAATTACAATTGGTACATGAAAGAGATTCTAAGACACTTTGTGCCATGATGTTCTCTGATGAACCTACAAAATATTTCATGAAGACTGTGTATTACTATATTAGCCATTATTTCTCCAACTCTTTCTGAACCTTCTTAGGAATTCTCATGTGAGGTGAAGAGAAAAGAGGCTCATTCACCACTATTCATGGTCTGTTTGATTAGGCAACCGTGTGGTAGCCAGTATTCCACCACTTTTTCATGCTGGAAAACTTCATTAAGCTCAGGAAGCAGGAGAGCAAAGAACAAGACTTTTTTTCCATCTGTTCATATACCTGGAATAGTAAATTAGGAAACACATTCAAAGGTTTAATGATGCAGTCAGTTGCCCAGACAAAGCTCAGATCCACCAAGGTTACTGGAGGTGCAGAGTCCTGTGTGGGAAGATGTACCACTTCCAAAGATTTCAGGCCACATGGATCTTCAGTAAGAAAGTGCAGCTAGGATTAAACTGGAATCATGTAGAAACAGTCCCTTGAACACTGAGTTCCGTGAACAGTCCCTTGATTTAAAACTGCTGAGGCAGAGTGATCCAATACAGAGTCAGCCCAAGGGGTTTCACTGAGTTGTCTAGCAAGACGAGCTCACAGAGAATCAGTCTTTCACACTTGATCTCTTGTGCCCGTTAGAGCAGAAGTACCTTTGGGCACTTCACAAAGGGCATTCTGGTGCAGTGCTAGGCATCAGCCTCAGTGCTGGCAAAGCCACAGTCTTGTTTTTAATGAGTCACGTCATCCAAATATGGGGAAAGTAGAGCAGAAACCCAAGTGACTCTGCAGGAGCCAGACTAAATCTGGCGTGGCTACTGCTGACAAAGTTCACAAGCCTACCTCACCAAAACTGGTTCTTTGCAGATATACAGAGTACAGAAGTTCTCCATATAGCTCTTTCCAGTAGCCGTGTAAGATTTTCTGTTGATAATGGTTTCTGGCCCACACTTACTGAACAGCTCTTACATGGATTGTTTGGCGGACTGGAGTTTGATATAGACAAAGGCATGCCAGGAGCCATTTGAACAGAGAAACAGTTTAGATGGTGAAATTCCAGTGTGTGGTAATATTACCCATTGCTGCCTAATTTACCACTATAAATGCTGTATATTTTTTATAGATTTACCCATTAACCACACTGTATTATTCAGGTTAGTGGAAAGTTGATTGTAGTTCACATCAGGCCAATAACTACTACTTCCATATGTCGTTATTTCATTGTGTTATTTTGTTTCTTGTATAATTTTAAAAAATAATTACCTTAGATCAAATACACATTACACCATTGCACAGTTTTGCTGGAATAACTGGTTTGTCAGTTACATAGAGCTGTGGTTAAAAAAGGGGAAAAAGTGAAGGATCATCTCTACAGCTCCTGTTGTCATAGAAGGTGCCCTTTCTGCTGAAGCAGCAGAGAAATCACTAGTAACTATATTAAAATACTTCTTTTACTTTAATCTTCCAATGGGCTTTACAGAAATACTTAGAATTAGAATTCAATAGCTTTGCTAACATGAAAAGTTACAGCTGTCTTTTTCCTTCTTCCTCTGCAAAGGGGATGAAATAATAGCACCTTATCTGATTTAATCCTTCAACGCTTAGTCTTTTACTATTTAGATATACATATATTTTTTGATTATGATAATTCAGTATGATAGTAATGGGGAAAGAATGTAAGTTCTGAGTAGTGCCAGTGCTCCAGTGTCTAGCTTCTTGTAATTAAAGAGAAAAAAAAAAAGTGTTTTCCTTATCTGATTTGACAGGACTTATGCAAATTCTCTGCTCAGCATTCAGTTCACCAGAAATACACGGTTGCTGCAGCATTTCAAAAAGATTTTGCACAAAGCTTTGTGTCTCCTTTTCTGATTCACATGATATTTTAATAAAGACTAATTTCTTGAGCATACAGTGACAAGAAGAGCTTCAAAAGTACAATATCCTTCAAAACATACTTGAAATAGGCATTGGACTAAATTTGAGATAAGACTCAATGTAGATATTGTGTCCAAGACAGTAAGCTTTACTGACCATGATAAGAACTTTCCTCTTAATTCTTCAGTAATTAATAGGATTAAACAACATAAATTTATATTAGGTTTAATGACTTATTGGTGCAACTTAGACATGGCTTCTCTAAAATCATGCATTGGCAGACCAACGACTGAAAGAGCAAGCCATTTTTTCTACTAGGAGTCTTTTTTTCTGACTCTTGTCTTGATTTTCAGTACATAATAGGTTTAAAATCTGGCAGTTGCAGACACTTAGAAGTTGTCTGCAGGAAAATGCAATAATGTATATTCGTTGATTTCCAGTTATCTGGTTGGAATTCAATACACATCTTTTAATGCATTTGGGGGTTTGTTTGTTTGATCAATTGATTGGTTTGTTGGAATTGTTTTTTGTTTTGGAAGACTTAAAATAAAAGACATCCAAATATAAAAAGCCTACCACCCAATGGACAAATTGTGCAGATGAGTACCAAACATTCCTTGGACGTTATATAGTGGCAAGTGGATTATGGTGTTGTGTCAACATAGTATCTCTAATCCTGGAAGTTTTTATATGGACCTTTGTTTAACAGAATACCTCCATATCTCAGTGGATGAATTGTTCTAGCAAGTAGGTGGAAATAACCACAACAGCAGAAACATTTACCACGTGCATAGGTGCTGCTAAGGATTATACATTTGTGGAATATTTAGGTGTACAAGAAACCTGTTGAAATTCAAAGAAAAACAGTGGAAAGAAATCTGCAAAAACCACAAATACACCATGTCTACACATGTGGTGGGCATCTTGCTCACTGTAAGTGACAGGTCTTATAAATTTTGCTTGATCTGATTTTAACAAAATAATATTTTTTCATTAGCTTTTGCTGCAGCAAATTATGAAGAAATTGGCAATAGTATGCATTATTTGAAACAATGTGGAACCAGTTGAGGGACTGGTGCATAATAAATCACCTGCAACAGATGTTGCTCATCTCAGGGTATGAACTGGAGGACATGCTGGGATAGATTCTACCATATGGATGCAAACCTTAAAATCCTTCCAAGTATGAAATTCCCACAGGCTCAGATCTTAGATCCATGTCTGTAAAAACTGGCAGGACTGGTTCCCTCTTCGAAAACACATCAGGTCCAAAGGAAGATTTTGCATGTAATTTCTGTGTAAAAACAGGATGGTGTTTTTCACTACTGCTGAATACGAAGTAAAACTGAGTTCAGACTTACTTTGATGGGGAAAAAGAAAAGTCATTTTTTCTCTGATGGAAAATTCAGTTTAGAAAATGATCAATCCTTTACCTTTAACCTGTAAAAAAATGAAGTCAGAACAAATTATCTTTATAAAAATTCTACAGGAAAAACTGCTGTGATTCTGGCTTTAAGCTCTCCCATTGTAAGAAGAGGAAACTCGATGGAGCTAATATTTAAAAAGCTAGATCAGTTAAAGGAAGTACTATTTAGTGAAGGGAATGGTAACTCCTCAGCAGTCATGCTGCAAGACATCAATTTTTGCTGCTCTGTATAGGTAGCACTAGGATAATTATATAACATTATCAAGAATAAAAATTAAGATATTAATAAATTAACAGATATAATAAATCTTCACTGAGAGCACAGATCTGCATCTTTTCCTATCTATCTGCATAGATGTACTCTGGAGTTTTTCACTTTTCTGTAAGTTATTAAATATGGTCATAAGCAGTATGGCAAAATTGGCAAAAACAGAATATGAGCTAGCTCTTACACAGTGACATAGTATTAATACCTGCATTTTATTTGCAGTAACATCCATAAAATATACATGACTATTTCACCTTATCTTTAGTTCTAAAAAGCGTTTTGGCAACTATATCAAACACATAAAAATAAATCCTTTTTAAAGAACTTTTCAAGATTGTATTAAGCAGATATTTTATGACTGCCTTGAAACAACTGTAGGAGAGAAAGTTGAACTTGTCTAAAAAAATAGTAACTTTAGCCAAAAATACATAATATTCTTCTTATAAATGATGAATACATGACAAATGACCATCAACCTCTGTTGCCTGTTGAACAAGATATGAAAATCCGCTTTTGAACTTAACAACTTGCATTATTCAGTCTTGCTCGCTGTGAGGAGATTTCTGCCCTTGATAATAACAATCTTCTAATTCAGCTCCTGTCTGCCATTTCTAAAGTTTGGATCAAGAATATGTCACAGTTGCACTGGTGGAGAGAGCACAGCTCCCGGCAGCCACTGAGGAAGCACAGCCTGTTAAAGTTCTAGGGTTCTAACCTGCTGGTTTTGAATACAGGTAAATCACTGAGCTCCTAAAAGCCTGGATTAGAGGTTTTTGGCAGGATTTTGCACACTATAATTTGGCAAGGTCATTTCCTCATGTGATGTCTTTTCATGCAACAACTCAAGAAAAAAGAGACTGTCTCGTCAAAGGTGGATATATTTTGACAAAAGCATCTGAAAGACTTTGAATGTTGCTTCTGGAAGTAGTCCAATGAAGTTAAAAGGGTATAAAAGTCAATGCCAGCCTTCATCTTTATCTTTGTGGGTTTGCCAGTTACAGTGGTTTTGGTCTCTGTTCTGACAGCTCAAGCCGTTCTTTGCATTGGTTAGCTAGAGGCAAGGACAGGTCTTAAAAGTTAAATGATATTATTTCTCACCTGTCTTCCTTCCCAATCCACCAGTGCAATCTTTGTATAAGGATCAACATTTTTTTACTCTTTTTGATTTGTTGCATGCGTTCTTACCATCAAGGAATTTGTATTTGGCCTCAACTTATGGCCAAGGTGATTAGATGCTTGATGGGAGTCCTATGCTACATGAGATTCTGTTAGGAAATAAAGAACAATCCTCAAAACTTAAATACTGAAAATGAAAACAGAGGGGCACAGCTTCAATAGATCAAAAAAGGATAATTTTAACTTGATTTCTGAACGGAAAACTATTTCTAAATCTGTCTTTTCCTGAAGAAAATGTCAGTGACTTTAAAAACTCACTTTCCTTTAAATTTTCCTGCCAGCACTGCAATTTAGGTTGCTCATTTTCTTCCTTCCCAAAAAAATAAGCAGGACAACTGCATAAATTTCTTTTTCCTTGCAAAACCAGAATAATTCGGTGTCTATATGTCTATATATGTATGTATATGTGAATGTATATATATTCTTAAAAATTAGGTGTTGATCACCTACTAACCAGTAGTCTAGTTGTTCATATCTGTAAATGAGTCTCAAGGCTGTGGAGTTAGAGAATTCCAAATCTCTTTTGAAGATTATAATCTTCATATGAATCCTCATAGTTATGATCATTTTCTGACTCCTTAATCTCCATTTCCCTTTAAAATCTCAGCAGTGCAAGTAGGATTCATTTGATCTGTATAACTGACCTGGTATAAAAATAATCAAAGTGCAGAGTTTAAACTTTAATCTCTTTTTTTGATCAGAAGACCCTACATTTTTCTCCCCCTACTTCAGAAAAGGATCTTCATCCAATAATTAAAATATTTACATTACAGTTTTTAAAGATAGCTTTTCAGAAAAGTGCTACCTCATATTTTTATTCCTGAGGGAAAAAAAAACCTATTACATCTTCTGTAAATTTATTTTTATTCCTAAGTATTACTGCCTAAGTGTCAAAATAATTAGGTCAAGTGGTGGCAATAAGCCCAACAGAAATAAACAACTCATCTTGTGATTCGTCATAAGTTATTTCAACTGCAGTTTGCAGTTTAAATTTTCTTAAATTTATAACAGTTAGTTTCATAATTTGAAAACAAGAACATTTTTAGTGTTATGTAATACATGCATTACAGATTTTTGTCTTTGTTTAAGAAGATGTCAAATCATTAGCTCTGTCTTCCTTTCCGCCCTTTCCTAAAACATCTGAAAAGAAAAGCTGTTTAACCTCAACAGCCTCTGAAAATTAAACAGAACAAAAGATGTTGGAATGTCTACAAATTTTAAATACCCTGGCAATAAGGTCAATTTTTATTAATGAAATGGGGCAATACCTTCAGCTAGTGTAAATTACAGAGTTCCACTGGGATGTAATATATGTTTTATAAGATAATTATTCACATTGGCACCATTTACTATTAACAATCTACTTCAATTTTTTTTTTTTTATATAAACACATGTAAATATATATGTACATACAAATATGTGTTTGGCTCATATTTTTTTTCAAATGGCGTAACATTTAGGGAACATGAACCACACTAAGGAAGACTACAGTTATGCCTCCACTACTCTGCCAGTATTAAAGAAATTACATCAGTCTCCACTATCAAACTGTATTCACTGTATTCACACTGAAGAGGTACTGGGAATGCCATATTCCTTGAAGAAGCAATCCTGAAATTCTCTCCCAAACTGGATAAAGAATGGGACAAACAAGCAAAAAGTAAGCCAAGTTCTTACTTTGGACTGGAAATCTTGACCTTCATATTTGTGAATCTGAAAGAAAGGACAGACAAAAACTCTTTATACTGAGTGTCTCAGAACTATGCTTTGCAGAGGTTTTGTCTTTTTATCATGTCTAGCTTGGGGTGGATGAAAATATGAGTTCTATGCCAAACCCATTAACATTAATATGAATTTATTTCTATTAGTGCCAGTGGGCTTTGGATCAAAATTTAGTAGAGACTCAGCAGGGCAGCTTCTCTACGCCATTGTTCTGCATCGCCTGTAGGAAGGTGCTTCAGGTACCTTAAGACACTGTTATAGGGATCTTCACTCAGAAAACTCTATGGGAGACTGCTTTTCTCACAAAACCATCTTTAGTTTTACTATCCTTGCATACTTACTCAACATTCGTATATTCTTCCTATATGTTTTATTATGGACGATTTATGAACATGAAAAATTACAATATTTTGCAGGGAACTAGAACACCACACACATTTTGATCAATATGGTGTGTAAAAGCCTCTTTGTCAGCAAGTAGCATACAATCATTACTCTTCACCATTAATTTCTTACTGTTCAGCAGAATTCTGGGTGACTAAATAGAGGCTAAAATGCAGAAGGGAAGAAAGGATGCAGAAATAGAAAATTGAAATTAGAAGTGGTATCTTAAGCACCAAAACCTGCCTGAAATTTATTAATATCTTTCCTTAAAATCTTGATACCGCAACGGTTAATGTGCATGCACAATCTGTTGATAGACTGGAAATGCTCAGATGGGTAAAGACTGGACCAGGATTAATCCTTCTCAAGAACATGACATGAATCCAACCAGCTATTGGTAATCAACTTATATTTAAATAGTATTAAAACCAGCATAGAAGGCTAGATTCGATATCTTTTCTATCGTTCAGTTCTGACGATAAATACTTTAGATGGAAAGCAACAACTAAGAGGTAGAAAGCAATAAGTAGATCGCAATAAAGTAA
Organism: Tringa tobata; assembly: GCA_033628505.1. NCBI lineage: Eukaryota > Metazoa > Chordata > Aves > Charadriiformes > Scolopacidae > Tringa > Tringa tobata. The sequence continues at coordinate 6,737,889 of JAHREE010000395.1, read as the reverse complement.
GAGGATAATATTGTTAGAAATTTTTGAAATGTCCTGTAAGTCTCCCAACTTAATTCCAAAAGTAAACAAATACTGAACTTTGGTAAGTTTTCCTTTTTTTAAAGAAAAATATGCTCTTCTTTTATGAAAATATAAGTTGACTTGCAAATCGGAGCAGACAACACAATTACTATGACATGAAATAAAAATGTCTGAATAATTTCTTTTTCTGGTTATTTCTCAGAGGCCTCATCTGTATGACCTATTCCAGATTTTTGCTTCCTACAACAAGCATTTTATTTTTTCTCCCCATGACTGTTAGTGCTACTGATCATGAAGTGATTAATTCAACTTCTAAAAATATATCAGAGCAGTAGAACTTTCACAGTTGGAGCTTATATCCTATGCTCCTGAGACCCACAGGTTTCTGATCTGACAGTTTCAATTAAAGAAAAAGTCTCTTCCCCTTCTTTACAACCTGTTCCCTGTTTACACATAAATTGAAATCCTCTATATTCCATTGTTTCTGTTAAAACTAGGGAAAAACAACAAAACCACCAAAACAAAACAAAATAAAAATACCACACAAAAAGAACCCCAACAACAACAACAACAAAAAACCAAAACAACAACAACAAAAAAACAAAAACCAAAAAGACCCTCCAGTTGCATGGAACTTGTTCTATATTTCTTGTACTATCGGAATTTTTAAGCATGTTCTCTAATTGAAATAAACAAATAAAACAACATTTTCCTGTAAATGGTAATTTATCTGGAAATCTGAAACGCTTCAAACATACTTGAGGCGTTGAATAAATAATACATACAAATAATTATAGCACTAAGAAGAAACAATGCTTAATCACAGGACAAATTAAATTTTAAGCATATTTCTCTCAGTTTTATTTTTAATTACTGTAACTAGAAGTGACAAATCTGTTTCAAAATCTAAATAGATTTTGAAGGGTTTGGAGTGTTCAGCAGCCCACATTATCCTCAATTTTCCCATTATACTCAGAACTTCTGAATTCAGAGAATTTTGGAAAATGTAACCTCCTCCTTCTGGAATCATGAGAGCAAGCATTCAGAAGCATCTACAATCTAGTTAGCCTCTCTCAATAAAAGCATATGGGAGACAGACTGAAAACTGCTCTATTTACTTATGCATCCCCACAAAAAACCTGATGGACCAACATAAGCCCTATAAAAGTCTTATTAAATTTTGTGAGAAAACTGCTGAGACACAATGACTGGAGGCTGTTTGAGAATAAATTGGAAGTATCATCTATGGTTTCTCTTTTCTGTGACTGCTTCCTAGGTATTCACTTTTGCCCTTGTGAGCAGCAGGATAAAGGCTGAACTGGGTTCCCCAAGCAGCCGATCCCTTTCTCCATTCAGCAGCAGTTCAGCAGAGAAGAAATTACTTAAAAGTGCAGCCACATTTTGAAATCTCTGTGGCAGCCCAGAGAACTGCTATGCCCGCAGGAAGAGTGAGTGTTAAAAGAGCGTATCACAGATTTATTACTGCAGGTTTACTAGTGCCCAGGAATTCTGCAAGGTGTTCTTAAAGGCTTTGCACAATTTCTTCTCTTTGTGGAGCTCTATACTTGGTAAAGACCCATGGTGCAACAGAAATGGGGGGATATCAGGCCTTCAGAAATGTCTCTCATTCCCAAAACAAAAGAGAAAACTCTTCAAGTGTTGTGAGACAACTACTGCTTTTATGGGCACGAATGGAGCGTTGCATATTTCAGATGTAAACTTGGTAAGGCACAATTTGTTCTGAGCCAAACTGCCTCAGACAGGACAGTGAGGCACCAAATGTGAGCTAAGCAAGATCTAACAGTCAAAAGAAATTAAAAAATAATTAAATCATAATAAGAGAGTATTAATAAATAGTAAGATCGAAGTTTAATTTTGACCTTTTTTTTTCATTCTTTAAAATGACAGGCCACAAATATAATGTCATAGACTCAGGTTGGAATCAGACTGCCCCGGGGATGATTTCTGTCTCTTAGATAAAAATGAAGATTTTCCAGTATTTTATTTTTATATGGACAATGCAGGAGAAGGACAAAAATAGCATGAGTCACTCTGAATTTATGCAAACATAAGCTTTGTTTCATTTAAGGAATGAAGAAAACTGCAGAACCATCCTTATTTCAGATGAACCAGCTCACTAGCTTCTGAACAATACAAACAGGTGTATTTTCTGTAACTCCACAGCACATGGTTGTTGTATTATTATAATTATCATTATCATTGTCCTAGTAACTTCAAGTCCTAAACTTGAAAGAGTCATATCACTTCTCTAGGTGATATGTAAACGTATGCATGAAAAAGATGACCCTTATCAAGAGCCCTCCCATAAATATTCATTACAATTATAGCTCATTTCTAATTTCTACCAGATACTTTCTAGTACAGCAATAACAACCATCCACTGCATGGCTCACAGTAGATTTTAATTAGTGTTTCATTCATAGGATTGCTGTATGGAATTTCTAAATAAATGATGTCTGTAATCAGTTTGTATCGAAACCGTTTTTTCAGATCTAAACCTCGCTTAATTGCTGTTCATTATTTGGCCAGTGGTCATTATAAGTACCATCAATCACAAAGTGAAAGATCATGGAGCAAAAGTGCATTGCTTCTGTATTGTGTGTATTGTACATTTTCTAATACATATGTATTGTGTTGCACAGACTTTTCATGTTCTTTTTTCTAACTGCTCTGTTATAGTCATTCCTTTCCAAATTAGGAAGATTATTCTTATTCCTAATTAGGAAGAATATTCTTATTACTAGTTCAGGTAACAGGATTCAAATACTGCTGTTTATTGGAGGGTCATGTTGTTAAAGTGAGTATACCTGAGCTTTTTGCACATTTATTTACAAAACAAAGTAAATCTCTGCAGAAATTATCTGATCTAACTCAGTAATGGCAAACTTTGGTTGACCTAATAAACATATTTATTTTGTGTATGAACTGCTAATGCAAAAAACCCCACATTTTTACCCCCAAAATTGCTGATAAGCACATAAAAGAAAGTTGTACAAGTCAGACACTAAGCTTGGAGAGGTGGGAAGAAGGTGACTTTTTCATAGTAAATTTGTGAAGTTAAAGTTTCAACTGCTTAAAAAAGAGAACAGACTTTCCAGAAGGATAAACAGACAGCAACATTTATTAGGTGCTGAATTTGGGCATGCAAGCAGCTTTCAAATATCTATCATGTAGGAGTTTGGATGAAAAAGAAGAATACCTATATTTTGCCATACCATTTTCAAACATTTTTAGAATAATTGCTAATCCTGCTGAGATCAGTAAGATAGTAAGAACATAATGAGGACTTCAAAAAAGAAGGACTCACTGTTCAAGCCTACTGTGAGATTTCACTGATAACACAGGGGTAGCAATATATAAGACTGGTGCCATTTCATCCCAGGAAGAAAAAAAGAGAGAAAAAAAAAAACAAAACAATAAAAAACCCCCACATATCTCCATGCAAATTTTTCTTCAGAATTTTCAGTTTCAGACCACTGCTAGATTTAGTATTTATTCATACTTCATAGATCTTAACATTATACCAAGGCATTTAATGGAATTTAAACCAACAATATATGGTGGAACATTTAATATCAGTAACATGGTTACAGTTGTTATTAATTACACAATAAACTCAGTGATCACCAAACAGGCATAATAATAGAACTTCAAATATCCCCATTTACATACATACAAACCTGGATTCTTCTGTGCCAGTGGAGTAAAGATTATTGCATACATTTAAACATTGCATACATATAGACTGATATCAAGTTGGGAAACTTTCTGGGCAAAGTATATTATGGTTTACTGTGAACTAATCTAACACCTATTAAAGCTTTGCAATTTTGATTTTTATTTATGGTCAGGATTTACACCTTGCTTTTGAAGGAGTTTACTAACCTGCCAGACTTCAGGCCTGATTCACATGCTCTGCAGGAATAGGAACTTCTTCATTTGACTTTAAAGCCATTTGGAGAACCAGTTTTTGTTCTTTTCCTAAATAGTTTTCCTTAAATTGGCAGTTCAAATCACAGTCATATCAGGTCATAATAGAATTTAATGTCATGGTAGAAACTGTGAGATAGCTAGTTTCAGAAATTTAAATTGCTAGTTTGAGGTATTTTTGTGTTCATTTTTAGCTCTAAAATGTGCACATATTACATGAAAAAGGTACTGCTGTTGGAATATGTTTTAAAACTGTCGTCAAGCTTGTCCCCTCTCAGTTTCAGAATTGTCAACCAGACCATAGAGTGTTTTCTTACAGTATTTTCACCTTATTTTTTGTTACATCTGCTATATTTCATCTAGATTAGAAGCTTGCATTCTAAAGAGGAAAAAACAGTCAAGCATTACTCTCCTTCTTCTTTATCAATGTTTCCCAGCAGCACTAATGTGACATAGTGCTGCACATTATGCAAATATGCCCATTTGTTTTCACAGTCCCTTTACAGCTTACAAACTCTTATGAATCCTCTACTGACTTGTCAGTGAATAATTGATGCACACAATATTTCATTAACAAATAAAAATTTATAGTCTCATTTAGAGCAATATATACATTTAAAATCACCAAAAAAGCAGAACTTCTTTGCGTATACAAATCTATAGCACAACCACCAGAAATAGCCAAGATGTTTATGTGAACCGATTTATTCTCTGAACAGTTCTAGTAGTCAAATTATAAAATTAAATCACACCTTTTACTTAGGGATTGGTAGCACTTTTATATTTTTATTTTTATCTATTTAAATTTTTATCTTAATTTTAATAATCTTTAGAACAATTCTGTATTTGTATCCTTAATTGTGGAACAAAAAGTGTATGTAATTTTATTGACATTATTCTTATATTACTGCTGATACATACTGGGAATTCAGCATTGAATGGCCCTTTTTTGTTTTTAATTTCACCTGGGAAATTCAAATTGTGCTTGATATGTGAATATTTATTCAAGTATTCACCAGCGCATCCAAAAAATGCATTTAATAGAATATAATAATCAAATTGGAATTTAGCATGACACAAACTTCCATTAGCCTGCCAAACCTCAAGAGCAGTGAAGTAGAAGCATTCTGATCATATATCATGCCAGAAAAATACCACATATTATCAGTCCAGTATTTTCACATTACTTGTAGAAAAACTCTCCTCCTTTTGACTTTTTTCTGTATAGTGAAACTTAAGTGGTAAGCAGGTTTAGTAGGGTGGGGATTTATTTTGCTAACTGCTGAAAAACAGCAGTTAGATAGTGCAGAGATATTTAAAGCATTTTTGTTATAATCTGCCTGACAGCTGGTTACAGCCAGGCATAGCTTAGAGCAGCTCTGAGGCTGCTCTGTTGTTTAATACAAAAAGACCCAGGCTGACCCAAGAAACAGAAGAACAAATTTGGTCCACGCTGATGCTTTAACTTGTACTCCATACAGTTGAAAACTTTTCTCATACCTTAAGTTATGGGTTATGTCAGTGATACAATAACAGATAAGCATCTAACCTCTCTGTGTAACAAAAGACACTTCTGGGTCTTGAATAAGATCTTACAATGGTGATCTACCTTTTGGGGATAAAAACTGATCCCAAACTGCCATGCTGGAATTCCAGGTACTGAAGGATACTGGAGTATGAGAAAAAATTATCTGCCCCTGTTAGATTCCAACTACTAAAGACCAGATCCCATTCCTCTTTAAAACAATTTTCTCTATGAATATCTGCTGTAGAAACCTGCTGGAAAGTAGAAATAGAAGTATATCAATATATATCTGCAGGACTACAAGACAGATTTCTGTGTGTATTTCTCATTGTGACAGTGGAGTGAATGGTGACCTTACAAGAACATAGACAGATGGATATATATGAATTCTTTCCTTGGCTGCCAATGAATAATGGCAGGGAAGAGCAATCTAAAACTCCATCCACAAAAAATGAAATGCTGAATGCTATTTATATGAGTCAAAACAAATTGATATGAAATTGTAAATCTTTCCTGCCTTATTTTTAAAGGAATATGTCCCATTTACAAAAGGTCATAGAGGAAAATTAGGCTACACTAATTTTTATTTTTAAATCGCTCTTAAATTCCAGAAGGAATTGTAGCAATGAAATGGACATTTAATCAACAGCACAATGGTGCATTTCAAAAAAGTACTTTATTTTCCACTGACAGGGGAAGCTTGGAGGGGATTTTAGGCAGAATGAATAATTTTGTCCGTGCTTCCGCTCAGCTTCTTTCAGACTTACACTCTAAGACCAAAAAAAAAAGCCAAAAAAAATAGCTACATAGGCACCATCCAGAAAGTCATTTCACTGAAGTGTGTATCAGTTTTCTCAGGAGAGCTCTTACAGAAAATTTGGTTGAACAATACGTTTAAGAAGTAGTTTTTAAAACAACACTTCTCTTAAATGATGTGGTTCTAGTGGAAGAAAAAGTCTTGACTAGGCTGAAATGTATACCTCTCAATGAGCATTAAATAAAGTGCATTTTTTTGTCTTTTTTTTTTCCTATTTTCTTTCCCCCTGGGAAAATTTTCTGTAATCTGCTCCAGGTTTAAAGTTAGGTCTTGTTCAGATAAGTAATTAAACTTTTAAAAATGCATTTTCATTTTCACTATGCTTAAACAAATTACAGAATAGATAAAGACTAAAACTGTACTCTGATCACCTATAACTACTCTTATGTACACCGAACCTAGGCACTGCAATTGCTTCTCTCCATTAACTGTAGAGAAGGTATGGCTGAGCTGATTGAAAACAGGAAAAATTAGTCATCAATGTCTTAACCTTAGAAGGTTTAGTGCATGATTAAGCCTGCCTTACATTCCCTAGCAGGTAGTTTGAATACAGTCTTAATTACTACTGCCATTTTATGTTGCAGGTATAGCTCATGTTAAATGTGCTTCATGGTTCAAGGTTAATTTTTCATGTTACTACATAGAGAGTTGTGGCATGAAATTCTATTCCCCTTAATGTAAATTATTTTTGCCATTGAAGTAAATGGAGCTAGGAGGTCATCCCAGATGGAGAGGTATATCATAAACTGACATTAAAACTGATTAGCTAAACATTTTGAAGGTTTTTTTATCCACATGTTTTTCTGACAGAGAGTATTCATTTTAACCACCAGAAAAGATGAATGAGTATTTTTCTCCTTCTATTCCTGAAAATCTGTAGTTCTTTTAAAAATTATCTGTGCTACAAAACAAAGCATACAGGATGCTTTTGAAAGTTATATTAGAATTTGTCGGTTTATAGGTCAAACTTTATAAGTGACTTCAATGTAATCCTGTGATTAACACTGCAATAATTTGAAATAGATTGCAGAGTAATGAAGAAACATACAGGTACTAGAAAATCAAACATAATCACCCGTGATTTTGTTCCCAGTTAGCACTGAGGTCTTGATGCTCCTTTCCCTTTGCAAGGTTATAGGAGATCAAACGTAAGAAAGATAAAGAACCAAAAGTGAAAAATAGTGACTTTCCTGGCATAATCCCTTTTTCTTTTACCTGGAAAGATTCCTTCCATGTTAGCTGCTCTCACTTTGGAAAACAGGATTCTCATATCTGCAGTAAGCACCTCAGAGAGAATGGATTAGTTTTCTCTATTTCCTTATTGACATCTACATGATTTCCATCTGCAGTTCAGCCTGTGTTCAGTACTGCAGGTTTCTAATTCCAAGTAGCCAAGTGAAAAAAAAAAAAAAAAGAAAAAGATTAGAACCTGGTAGTAATTGTGCTTGCTTATCTGGGATATAGAGAAGTAAAATCAACTCACAAAAACAGAGGCAAGGAATATTCCCTTCCTTCATTCTTACCTTGGTATTATATAGATTTTTATAACAGCTATGCCTCAAATACTCCAAACTTTTGTCTTAGACCACATATTGAGCCTTTTTTCCTAGTTAATGGCTGAAATTTTGCAAGCTAGTCTTGTGCTCGTCATTTTGATTTAATATTACTCATTGTAAGTCTTGGAATCCAAAGTATATATTCCATTATAGCTGTCACTGAACTTTGAGCTTTGATAACATTTTAAATTCTATTTTAATTTTCAAAAAATGTGTGATGTAATAGCCAGACTTTGTATGGAAAGAACATGCCACACAAATATTAAATAATGGAATTTCTTTTCTTAACTACAAGATTATTTTTTTTTGTTAGCAGATCATTGTCATGCTTTTGTTAAAGGAAATATTTCTGAAAAAGTAAAGATTTGAGACTGCCAAACTCAACCTGTAGTCTTAATTGCCAGTCAGGCAATTTGTTTATTTTTTTAATTCTTTTTTCAGGAAGGCTTTCTTCTGCTGTCTTGCACAACCTTGGACATATGAAACAAAAGTACTTTCATGGCACCACTTCAAACAGTAAAAGGAACAGATTGTTTATTGTTATTCATGCTAACTTCACAAAAAAAGGTACTGTATGCTTTGTCCTATTTGTATTCCTGTATTTCCAAAAGAAAATTTGCAAGTTTTTTTAACCGTGATAAGCCTAGGGAAAATAACCATTAACAACCATGCATACAGCTGGAATGCTTTCTGGTGGCTTCATAGGTGTGGAGACTAAAAAAAGTTTCTTTTCTAGTATGTGTTTATTTTCTATTGCAGTGAATACACTGATAATTCTTTGGATGACAATATTGACAGATGTTCATATGAATATTCCAAAGCTGCCCTTTGAAAGATGGCAATAGTCAGGTTCTCGGAGCCAAGCCTTACATTAATATATGTGGTGGCTGACAGTGAAAATGTTCCCGCTCCTGAAGGGAAAAAATTAATGTTGACAATGCAATTAAAAAAAAATAAGACGACCATAAATTATTGGTGTTAACTTTGTTTAACATTTTTTGAAGACAGATATTATAAGTAAAACTACACTTTTAACTTCCAAAATTAGATCCTCAGTGGCTCTTTTGAAATCAGGGGAGTAGGTAAAAGCATACGTATCTATGATATGGGTATGAAATCCATTGAAAAAATTCAATATCTATATTTTTTTATTTGAAAACCTAAAACTCCAATAATATTTTATAATATTATTTAATGACCCAGTCTGTAGCTGCTCATGAAATCTCAAAATTTTTTTAACTGTTTCAAAAATATTTTAAATATAAAATTATGTATCCATTCTTAATAAAACAAGGTCATACTAATCCTATTAAAGCACAAGAGGCACACAGAGTTTCCAAATCTGTTTATCCTGGCTCTTCCTATGGCATAACTGAAGGATCTCAAGTTGCCTGATATAGTCAAGAATGAATTTCACTGACTAAGACTAATCTGTAGGCCCACGTAGAAGGAAATAAATTTCAGAGAGTTTTAGAAGAATAAGTTATATGTTTTTAATGTTATATGTATTGATTGACCTTGTGGTCAATCTGTGTGCTGAAACTCACAAATTTGGTTTAAATGGGCTAAACCCAGCTTGCTTTTTTTCTTCCAGCCTGAGTAGAACATTTAACCACACTATTTTTCTTGGATGTCTGACACATACAACACGGTTAATGTTACAATAATGGTTTAAAACATATCCCAAATATTTTTCCCTCTGCTTTTCAGTTGACAACCTCAACAGCTGACTTGACAGAAGTGCTGCATACTCTTCACATCATAGAAAAGTCAAGTTTTTTAACATAAATGATGGCTAGCTTGGACACAATGCCACACTTGACTGCATAGACACAACTTAGGACAGACGGTCTTCATGTAAATGTGACTGCAGAAACATCTCAGACAACATACATGCGTTAAAAATGTCAATCAATCAACACTAACCACCTGAAATAAAATCAGGAGTCAAAAGAGAAGTCTCCATTCAGATTAAACCCTGAAACTTGAAAACAATAGTCTCATCATCAGTGTCTCATCTTAAAAAAAACCTCTTCCTTATGTCCAATGTAAATCTACCCTCTTTCAGTTTAAAATAGTTGCACCTTTTCTTGTCACTACAGACCTTGGTTAAAAGTCTCTCTCTGTCTGTGGAATAATTCCTAAAACATAATTTTTATTGAAAATATATAGCACTTTTCACACACTAAGGAAAGGTATAAAATCAAAACATTTCCAGGGCAGAACACAGCGGTGACTGGTGTGTGAGGAATCCACTACATCACTGACTCCCTGAACAATATTCCTTGCAAAAGCAACACGGATGATTTAGTGGAGTGAAGATTCCACGGCCAAGCTCTGTGATTACACAGCAGATATGGGAACAAGCAGATCCTATCGAACTGATAAGCGGCATGCTTGCTACCCTGAGCCAACAGTCTGTCAAATTTTGATGAAATTATGTCCTTTGTGCGAACTTTGCTCATTATAATGTCATTATAATACCAAAACACACCTCCAGTCCGAAGACTACCTGCCTCCAAGGTGTAACCACTCCTCCTTGAGTCTGCATTCTGGATTTTTCGTAAACTGTACCTTTAAAAGTGAAGCGAGAGAATTTTGCACCAATCATAATAAAAGTATTTATGACTAAAGTCACTCAAACTCCACCTTGAAGGTAAAAAATAGTATAAAAATAGCCCAAGAAAGGGGGATGCTAGGGAAGATACCATCGTGGACAAGCCAGGGAGGATCCCATCACGGACTGCCTTTGACTCCTGGGACCAGTCAACGGGCTGAGCCTTTCTTACCCCCCATAGGGACGCCTGTGGGTAAGACTTAGACTATACGGAGTGCTTCTTCGGGGAACTTAGAAATCTCTCTAGAGGGTTACCTTTTACATTTATAGCCAGGCTGTATTGTTTGTAACTTTATCGTGCACTTTGTATTATTAACAATATTTTTACTCCCACATGCTTTGCAGACAGTGTTTATATCACCAGCAGACCATAAGAACCTTCATATCTGTTGCTGAAATAAACTGCACTGCTTAAGTAGCTGGCCAGTTTCTCACTGAACATGACCAAACATTAGGGAGTGGCTGTGCTAGTTCATGAGCACGACTAGACTGAAGGTGCACTCCGCTATTAGTCTATCTGGAATTGTGATAGTTTAATATATTAAACGTGACCGGACTGATAGTGGTGAATTGGGCATCACTCAGAATTTAAACCTAGCCGCACCTAGCTTCCCACCTCAGTGAGGTGTGTTAGAATGCAAGGGGATTTATTTTCTGCCAAAACTCTTCTCTAGGCTGAACAACCTCAACTCTCTCAGCCTTTCTTCATGAGAGACTGTGGTACCATGAAATGTGTAAAATTCCTCTTACCTGCAAATAAGATGCTGAAGGAGACAAGCAGAGTAAGGCGTACCATTTACTGTAATGAAACATTTCTTCTGCTAGACAAAGAAAATGTAGTTTTGAGTTTCAGCATTGATAGCCTCTGCAATCAAAAGAAAACTACTATTGTTTCCTTTTGTGCCTTTTATCCACAACTATTGGAAAATTACATTAATAGGGTAGCTACAGAAGGATGCATGGCAGAATTATTCCTCTATTTAATGATCCAATAACAAGGGAAAAATCTGTTATTCGAGCTTTTTGTGTTGTCATGTATACTTGAAGATCTATTTCTCCATTACCTCTGAGTTAAAAATTCTGAACTGCATGACCCAGAGCACTGTACATACCTTTTCAAGCACCTGTATACTCATTGTGTGGCATGGGTAGTTTCTGCTGGGGAAAAAATTTAAAGAAAAAGAAAAGATTTTGTGTGTGTCTATGAACTGCTCATGACTCCTGGAAGATGATGGACCTACCAAGACTACTTTATACTGTCCGTTTTGCTTGATATTATTTGAACATGCAGGTATGATAGAAGCTATAATATGTGTCTTTACTGTCCCCATACTGGGTCTTATAATATTGTGTCATGTCTTCTGTGTGTATATTACAATAAATATAGCACTTCCTTCCTTTACTCACTCAATTAGTGAAACCAAAGATTAACGCTTGTTTGGAAACCAAGTCTGTTTTCTTAATATTGTTGCTGCCTATTTTGCTTTAAATTATACTAAAAAGTGACCCTGATTCTAGTTAATATCTGAAAAAAAATGAAGAAAAAAACCCAAACAACAAACAATATCCACTCAGGACATCCTTCTGACACTTGTTTTTATTGTAAAATTCCAAATGTGGCAGTCTTACCGATAAGAAACATCCTATTTCAGGAATATCATGAGCTTGTCTGGTATTACAGTGAATTTCACAGCTGCTTATAACAAAGCAGTGACCATCACTACAGTCTATGCTGTCCTTGTATTTAAATTAAAAAATGTTACAATTTCTCCTGGAAATTAAATTACAACTACGATCTTTAATTTGATGCTCAGAGAAAGCATTGGTAAATACTCAGTTTATGTTTCAGGAGACCACAACTGGTCAGCAGGTGGAAGTTGATCCAGGCTGGTAGTCATTGCAAGTTATTCTCTGTGATAGGAAGTTGATGATTTCAGCTGTGCTGGACACTTGCTTTGACTAGAAAACTGATACTAAGCTTAGAATTAACAGATAATTTTACATGAGACAAACCAATAAACACTACATGCACTTTTTCACTTAAAGAGCTTTTGAAGTAGGATGGGGACATAATGGCAGGTGAACATGACTCAACCCAAATCATCAGGAAATTCTCCCATATCTATATCCCCTTTTTTCTCAGTAGTCCAGAATATTTATTATTTTTATACTCTGTTTAAAGAAAAACGGGAAAAAAGTAATAGACAATCTGAAGAAATGAAATAATTCAGTCCAAAAGGAAGTGAAAGAGAAGATGGATGGAAATCAGAGGGAAAAAATTCCATTTACAGAAGGCTTTCAATACCTTCCACCCTCTCTTACATCATTAATTTTATATAGGTTTTTCTTATAAAATTATGGAATTCTACATCTCATACAGCTTTCATAATATAACAAATAAATCAGTTTTGATTTCCTGTGTGAGCAGAAGTGTGGGCCACCAGTTCAAAAACAGCACCTTACGTCCTTTCTACAGAAGATCATTATGTGATGAGAAAAGTATTTTATATGTAAAAACAAAATTGAAGGTTTTGTTTGGAAGAAAAGCCTTTTTTTTATAGGATAATGTCTTCAAATAATGTATTTGCATAAAAAATTGTATGTGAATGCATCTTGGTCATGGGTAATATGCTGCTGACTGCAGAAGGAGCCAGCCTGGTAACACCATCTCAGATTCTGATTGTACCACTCTGTTCCATCTCTGTCTGCTCCTGCTTAATCTATGAGGGGCAGGGACAACTTGATACAAAGCTTCTCTCTCCACTGTGGAAGTAATCCCCTCCCTTGAATATATAAGAGAATATAAAAGTAACACCGCCTTCCTCCCCAACCCTATTTACAAAGGCATTTTAATAGAATATCTTAATTAATTGTTCCAAAATTAAATTCAGTATATTATGGGCTATAAGTAAATTAAAACAGAAGTTTCAGATAATTCTTTTTAATGGCCCAAAGAATAATGCAGACAGAAAAAGAAGCCCATGGGGGTCCATGAAGAAAGCCTAGCCTTATCATCTGTTCTGTCAGCACAGCACTGTTATTACATGGGAAGAGGCATGACCAAAGCTTGTTAATCACTTGCAATTATCAGCCCAAAGACATATCTCCTAGGGATAGTGAAACAAGACAGTTGTGGCTGCTGTATTTTGCCCAAAATGAGGGAAAAGGAAAAATGCTTTTTAGTAAGCTGCAACTGGAAATCTGGTTAACAAAAAGGATTTATATTTTACTTTTTTTTTTCTTTTTTCTTTTCTCTTAATGTAATACTTTTTTTTTTTCTTAGTACAACAGAATTTGACTATTTTTTGATGTTCTACTGATTGTAATCAGTCTGTGCCTTTTCTAATTCATCTTTGATATTAAGAATATCTTGTTTACAGAAAAGGGGGATTTTGAAAAACAACTATAGATTCTTTCTATAGGATTCCCAGTTTTGAAATGGACCTCCAGAGTCATGCTTATTCAATGCTTGTCTACTTTATGCATTTATTATTTATATTATGACATCTGTAGTACTTTTATTAGCAACATATGGGAATAGATATTAGAATATCAATATTCTGTCATTAAAATGGTGTTTACTATAGTAAATTAGGTAGATTCCTGCTTTAAAAAAATCCTTGTGTGTCCCAGATTCACCTGAGATAATAATTTTTTTTCTAGTGGTTGCTGTGTTTTCAGGTTTGGTATGAAAGGAATGTCACTAATGCATATTGGTTTAGTTGTTGCTGGGTGATGTTTATATTTTTTGTTGCTAGGTGATGTTTATATTTTTTAAGGATTTTTTCCAGCTTCCCATAGAAGCTGTGAGGAAGCCTAGAGAAAACAATAGAATGGTAAATGGAATACACCATACCATAGACATTATGCTCATTATACAAATGGTGTTACCTGGGGGTACTCGCAATCACTTCTCAGGATGGGGCAAATTCACTAATTTATCGGGTGGTGAGAGTGACTTGTGTCATGTATATTCTTTTACCATTATTATTGATATTGTTATTTTTCCTTTTCTGTTATTTTTGTATTAAATTGTCTTTTATCTCGACCCACAAGATTTTTTCCTTTTCCCCTCCTTTTCTTCCTCTTCTCCCTGCCCTTCTCAGGGGAAGGAAAACATCTGCATGAGAAGCTGCATAGTTCCAGTTGCTGGCTGGGATTAAACCATGACACTATGTTACCATACAGCCTGTGCAGTTCCTTTAGATTTTTCATAAGAAAACACAAAACTGCTGGGGCAATCATATGGAATGCATTATTAATCAAGCCCACAAATAGCAACAGTAGGAGACAAAATTACTAGGCGAAAAGTTCCTGGTTTAGAAGTTTTTATTTCTCTGCACATGAACTGCAGAAAAAAGGATGGTCTTCATACTAAACAGGACAATAGTGTTTTCCAGTGGTGTTCTCAAGCAGAAGGTATGTGTAATGGAAAGAAAGCATAGGATGTAGACCTTTCTAGTGGAATTCCTGAAGCTGAAGGATGGTCTCAGATACCGTTATCAGAATTTCATGTGGATCTACAGCACAACACTGGATTCATTGATTAGGCTAGAATAATTTACCTCTGAGACTGACCTAAGTGGTACAGGACGCTTTTCTCAGTCTTATATTCCTTATTCTTTTTAAAAATGCATACTAAGTTCCCAGCAGCATTTGCAACAGTGCTTATTAGATAGTTGATCACGTGCATTGAAAAAAAGCGAAAAATTATGGAAATTATTTTATTTCCCACAATGCTAGGAAATATAGAGTGTGGCCTGTGACACTGCTTCTTAAATACACAGCATAGGAGAAAGTGTTGTCTGTGTATAGCTGGCCTTTGTAAAGCTCCAGAGATTTAATATAGGAGCTTAAGGGTGATGAAATGTGACTAAACAATTTGTTCTGAAAATACAATAGAAATTTGAAGTTTTATGCAACTTCCCTGAAATACCGTATTACGAAAATATTAGCTATTCCAGTAACTTCTGCTATTCCTGGAAATTCCTATCTAGTCTATTATGTGAAAGGGCATTAAAGCTTTAGAAATTTCCACCTAATAGAAGCCTCTATATTTCTTTATATAAAATGTGTTTATATAAAATTATTAATGACCTTGTAATAACTTCTGTGGTTCAGTCCCACAATCTTGATGTGAACAGCCCCACTAAGATCAAGAGGAAAGTGGAACCAAGAATTACCCTGACTAAAAGAGTTACCCTGACTATAAGAAAGGTGTGCAAGTGCGTACAGGACTTACATTGTTTTCTAGATAAACTGATACTAGAAAATGCAAAACCTCCTGAGGACTGTTGGAAGCTTACTAAATATAACTGCTTTTATTTATATTCCCGGGATGCCAGTTCAGATTATATCTGTTAGTTTTTCTGAAGTGTGGATATATTATTCTTTAATTTTGTATATCTGGAGTCTAGCACATAAGATAAAGGGAAGCTCATTTCTCCATAGCATCTTCGATGGTAAAGTGCAAAACCATCATTCTAAGGGAAATGATTGTATGCCTAGGCCCATTTAAAATCTTTTGTATTTTAATTGCCTTTCTGATTTTGTCCTAACAGGCTGGTATTTTCCCTCTCTGCTCCCTATTCAAAAGAAAAAGCTCAAGGATTTTTGTAAACAAGGCAGCAAAATTGGAAGAAAGGGAAAACAAAACAAATTGTTTTTATATTCATCAGGGGAAGCCAAGACAAAGGTGGAAATTAACAGGGAAAGTCTGTTGCCTAAAATTCCACATCTGAGACTTGTTCCAAAGGCTTAAGCAGTCCCTGCACATGCAGCTAAAGTTGGGTTACTGCCATTAGAACATGGAGAGGTAATCTTAGCAACTTCATTGTTTATTATTATGTCTTTGGAGATTAAAACTGACTAGGTTCCTAGATGACTCAGAAGACTATATGGAGACAAATCTGGTAATGTGGAAGAGGCAAAATAGGGGGTTCATTGGAATAAAAAATGTTGTTAGCGTCACCAGGGGAACACAATTTTCATTTCATAATATAATGACATTATCTGTCAGGAGAAATAAGTAAACCATGTTGCTGATACTTAGCTTTGATAAATCTTTACAGTAACTCTTTGCAGGTAACTATTCTATTTCCAGAGATTCATTATGATACAAAATACTTATATACAGCCTGTACATTTTTCTAGAAAGTCTTAAGTTGCATAATGGAGAGACCATATATATATATGAACACTTGCATGATCTATAAGAAATTTAAAATAATTTTTATTTATTATAGCTTCATTATTAAATATGAAAAGCTGAAAACCTGACAATGCACATGTTCTTTATCATAAAAGAATTATGATTTTATAATTTTTGCATCTTTTGAGTCATTCGGTCATTTCCAATATGGTATGTCTTTTTTTTCAAAATTACTTTGACTTCTGAGATCACAAAATGGACATCATATATAGTACAATTTTGGATTATGCTAATTTCTGCAATGAGAATGTAAGGCATTACTGACCATCAGTTGTGACTGTGAATGCAAGTTATATAAAATTTGGCAAAGATATTGGCCTCCATGTCATTTCAAGACTTACATATTTTGGAGGTTGTTCTAGGTTTCTAAATCTGTGAAAGTTAAAAAAGAATATTTTCCATCTGAGCTATAGAACCATTTGACATCATGCTCAGTATATAAAACTGGGAGTAGAAGAAGGGAGGGGGAGTTATGGCATTTGGAGTTATGGCATTATGTTTGGAGTTATGGCATTTGTCTTTACAAGTAACCACTATATGTGATGGAGCCCTCTTTTCCTGTGGACGGATCAACAACTGCCTGCCAACGGGAAGTAGTGAATTAATTCTTTGGTTTGCTTTGCTTGTGTGCACAGCTTTTGCTTTACCTATTAAACTGTCTTTACCTCAACCCACAAGTTTTCTCACTTTTACTCTTCTTATTCTCTCCCCCATCCCACCTGGGGGGGTGAGTGAGAAGCTGTATAGTGGTTCGTTGCCAGCTGGGGTTCAACCACAGTAATTATCAAGCCAATGGTTTCCAACACATTTATAGAACAGGCACTTTCATTTTATTGTTTAAATTATAATCAGACTTTAAATGATTAAAGTATGGAGCAAAGATGACAGATGTATTCTGTGCTTGTCAATCAATTTATCCTGATTTTTAATAGCTACCAGCCAGATTAAATAGAACTCTGGCTCTCACATTGTGGAAACTGGCACAAGGTTGAACAAACTCACTCCACCTCCAAGCCCCATCAACATTCTGGACTTAGCATGAGCTTCCACAATGTAGAAACCAGATGGAGCTTTTGTTGAAACTGGCCTGGAGATATTATCTTTATTAGATTTGTTGCAATCATACTGCTATCATTTCATAAATTATGTAGCTAACAATAGAAGTCTAATTTTTTTTTGCAGTTTCCTAGTATATAGAAATCCTCAGACTCCTGAGCAATGATTTATCCCCATTGACATTCAGACCCAGGACTGAACTCTTTTGGAGCTTTTAAAATAGACTTTCTGTTTTATTTTATTTTATTTTTAAATCACTTGCTTATATATCTTGTGTGTTAGTTACATAATACTAATCTTTCTATACAATCTATTATTTTTTTTAGTAAATTGGTAACATTCAGTTTTCTCTAGAAAGTGAATTAATGCAGGAATATAGCTTTCAAGTCCCTGTCCAATAAAATACGCACATGAATTCCATCATAATGAGGAAAAAAATTATTAAAGGACCAGAGAGAGAATTCAGAAGAGAAAGCAGAACGAATGTTTTTGACTACATGACTTTATGGAATAAAAACTACAGGTCACAATTAAACAGATATGAGTTCTGAGACAAATCAGCCACAAATGCACCAGGAAATTTTCTGTGAGCATCAGCACTGGAAATTTAAGGTTAGAATTGCATAGCTGTGGAAGAAAGATACCTCAGGTTTCATTTCCTAAAATACATCTCTGAAAGAACAAAAGCAATTTCTGTCTGTATTATTATAGTAGCATTAAAAACCCTGACATGCTTAGGCAATAACATTTGTGAATAATAGAAAACAGCATGTGATTATTCAGTTATTATAAAAAAAAAAAAATAGAGGAAAAAAATGTAACTCCATTCTAACATACGTCAACCTCAAGGGACATTGTCTGCCTCAGTTGAAACACCTTATGTACTACTTGCCAGCCAGAGTCTGTCCTGTAGGAAGGATACTACTAGTCACTGCCCAGTGAATGTCTTTAAAAAATCTTTAAAATTTTCTACAAATGGAGAAATCCCATCTAGCAAAAGGAGATGCAAGTAACAGTTCTGTTTCTATTCTTCCAAGCCACTGATTGCCATGGACTGTGACATTCACTTTCAGATTAAAACATCAAAAAATATTTGTTCATATGTGAACATCTGTACGTGAAGTACCAGAGTTTCTCATATAGTAAAGTAAGATTTAATTAGTGCAGCTGATAGACCCGGCAGAATGACTCCATGAACAAAAAAATGTTCCAAACACCAATGACCCACTCATCCCAATGCTCTATCTTCTAGCACTAGTGCAGGCTAACAGTGGAGCGTAACACATCCTGGAGCATAGGAGTCTTGCTGCTTTTTGCTTGAAGTCCATTGCTGTACCTGCCATCATTTTGCAGATTTCTCACATATTTTAGGGTGTCTCATACCGCATTACATTTATATAACTAATTCAAGCTCCTGTTAAATATAATTAGTGGAGTATACAAGCAATTCAGTTTATCTTGAAGCATGTATTTACTGACTGATCAACTGGATGGTTCACTGGGTTACATTGATCATACTGATCAGAACTTCAGTGAACAGTAAGAGCTTAAGAATCCAGCTCAAAGGTTGACACATCTATGCAGACATCCACATTTAGTCAAATATAGTCTTCCCTCAAATATAACAGCTCTGTAACATGGCTGTAAAATAACATTTTTTTTCATTATGTTCTCAATTGTAAGAGATAACTAAAAAGTGTAAGTGTACAAAGTTGTCGGATACCGAGTGCATCAGCCTGTACTGAAATAGTCCTGAAATGGAGCAAAAGTTCATACTGCAGCAACTTTTTTCATTGGTTTAAATTTCCAGTAAAAAATTATTCAGATGGAAGAACACAATAAAGCAGCAGAACTTTTCTCCCCTTCTCCTCTTTGGAAAACATTCATTTTCCAAAACCCGCATTTCTGCTGAACAATTATTTTCACAGAAACTTCTTCATTGACCCTAATAATCAATATTCTGTTAGTTTGAAGGCTGTAGGAGTTAAACCTTTCTGCCAAAGGATGACCTTTTGTTACTGAGCTGCTTGCCTGTGCATTCTGAAGATTTTTAACTTGGAATTTTGTCTTTGACATGCTGTACTGTTGTTACTACCTTTGGCAACAAACATTGCCCCCACTGGAATGTGTTCCTGCTTCTTCTATTCCTTCCTCTGGTCTTTGCTTTTTCCACAATCCTGTTAATATCCTGTTCTCCCACAAGCAGACAATGTGGAAATAGAAATGCTAGTAGGCAATATTGTACAAGGCCCTTGCCACCACAAGGTGCTGTAATTTATGTAGGTCCAAGGGGAGACTGGACAAAAGAAATCCACTGTGGTCTGTAAAGTGAAAACATTGTCTAGCCTTGGAAATAGGCACAGGGAGAATACTCAGGGCAAGTAACACATATGTCCTGTTCTTACTCATCCAGAGGCATATGCTTATAGATTAGAGCTAGTTACATTCCATGCTGCAAGTCTTCACATCTAGTGTAATATTCTTCTTTAAGTAAATTCCATAACACTGTTCATTGGGGTTTGGGTTATTTTTTTAATTTCTTCTGGCCTCTAAAAAACCCTTCCTTATCTAAGCTTCCTATTGAGACTCTTTAAAGTGAGGCAGTCCTTTGTTGTTTGAGAATTACCACATATTCTTTTAATCCTTTGAGACCGGTTATAAAACTACTTTTAATTCATCCCGGACGGTGGCTTTTAGCCACCATGAAATTATTACAGTCTGTCACTGTTCTATAAAAAGACAGTTACATTAGATATATTGCATGCATTAAATACCCATAAGAATTAACCCCTAAGAGACAACATTGAATAATAAGTGTAAGAGTTTCATGTTTGAGTTCAATGCCTTCCATTTTAAACTCCCAAATTCTTAACATCTCAAATAGATAATTAAACAAATAGATACAAATCTCTTCAAAGGTTTCATTTTAAGTTTTCAGTAAATATTATTTGGTCAAGAACTGTTGTAAATCTCTTGATATGGTGGCAGATAATGGACATAATATGTACAATTAGTGAAATCTTTTTTCTTTTCTCTTGCATACATATAAAGGACTTAAAATAGTGATTTCCCAATTCAGTTGTGATACACAAAACTTTCCCGGTGTTCTAGAGACTGCAACTGTCTTGTCTTAAAAGATAAATAAATGGATTAAGAAAGTACATAAAAGAAGATTTCCCTTTTCCCCAGATGTACTAAACGCTAATCCTTCCTTGTTAATTGAAGACTCTTGGAGATGATAATGCTTCAGTTAATTTTTTAGTAGAATACCTTAAATTCAATATTCTAGTGAGTGCTCCATATAGATGTGTTTCCTCTGTGTTTTGAACTTTATTTTACATTCCTTTTCATGGCGGTTTAATTACTGTGAACGAATCCTCAAAACCTCAGTAAATGAAAAAGGGAGTTGAAGACAATATATATTCACATAAAAGAAGAAAAGAAAGCAAGTGAGCGAGGTGTTTTAGAAAACAATTGTTAGCAGATTGCGGATAGAGCAGAGGAAAGAGGATGAGATAAGCCATTGACGGACAATGAGAGCAGGACCTGATTCAGTGAAGTGGGAGGAAGGAGGCAGGGGCAGTATATTTGAACTAAAATTAGCCATTGCAGACACTCTTCCATTTTAACTAAACACTGACTATTGAAATTGACTTCTCATAGTTTATAGTTTAATTATGAAAATGAAATATAAAGAACATTAGAGAAGGTGTGGTATTCAGACTGCGCTTTTATTGCATCTCTCTCATGCTGCTACATGGGGTAATTTGCCCCTTTGCACCACTCTAACACTGACTATTTTTTTCTGCCTCAGCACAGCTCAGAAACTCTGAGACAGATCGCTGTGTAATGGCTTGAGTCTACGCTAATAACAAACTGAACACTGGTTTGACATATAAAGACAGTGTAAGGGACCTCAGGAGACTTCAACAGACTGTTCTAGCCTTTCATTTATCATGTCTCTTAGACCAGAGAGGCTTACCTCCTAATCCACTTCTCCCCAAAATTTTGAGCCCAAGAATATTAAGTATATTCTTCAGTTAATCCCAGCAGTTAAATATGAAAATGTGTTCATATCCACTGAAACCATGTGATTGAAAATTAGGCTTTTAGGATAAAGATTTTTAATTGTTTTGCTGAACCTAGCATGTGTCCCACAAAGGAATAAAACCTCTGCTATATATGAAATATCTAATATGAAGCACAAGATATGTGTTCTCTATTCATGTGTACAGGCATTTAATTTATGGTTCAAAGAATGTTGAGGACATTATGATTATAACAGTTGTAAAAAGAGTCAGTCTTTTGTTTTCCTCCTTAATTAAATGATAATTCTGTCATTAATATATCCAGTCTTTCGTATGTCTTCATGTGCAGCTTAGCATCCAAGGTGGGATGAAGACTGAATCTGCCTGCTTTTGTTGAGCACCCATCAGAAAGTAATCTTGAGTTCTGACCACTGAATCTGGAGTTCACTATAGGCCAAATATTTAACCCACTAAAACACTGGGAAGTTAAGTAAACCTATACTGAAAAGGGGAATAAAAAATTTAGCTGTTAGTGACATTTTTATGGAGGAAAAAAAGTAGAATGAGAGTACAAGTTGTTTTGAACAAGCTAGAAGTAAATTATGTCCTGAAGGACAGAAACAGAAGACAGCTATTTAACTTTGTGAGTAAGATACCTATAAAAGGTGACCCACCCCTAAATTCCTTGTAATTTGTGTCTGCTTGTACATAATAATGTATTACTATTCCAGGAAAGAATCAAAAATAGCTTAAACTATCTGCATAAGAGGAAAAAGACTTTAAGAAAGATCTTCATTTAAAAGACACAGTAATGCTTATGAAAGGATTTTCTAAATGTGAACCATCTGGTTACTCTGACAATTTGGAGGTCATTTTTATTTTAGCATAGTAAGCCCAGAATTAACTGTTCTGGCCGTTATTGATAATAGCAGATCCTGCAAACATTTTGAAAATATGCTTCATTTCTAAAGCACTTATTAGTCTTGTAACTAAAAGTATTATAATTCAGTGATGTTTAGTAGTTCAATAGCCAGAATTGACTAATATAAAGATATAAATATATATTACATTTATGTAAATATATTCATGTATCTACCCAAAACCACTAAGTAGTCACACTTCATATCTCAAAAATTAAGAACTCTAGGTCTTCTCCAAGAATACAAAACAAATTGAAATGTCTAGAGAAGAATTTGAAATCTTTTTTCATACAGTCCTTCACACCCAACTGAATTCCTTGGTTATTTAGGCTCTAATCTTGAAAAGGGAATTTTGTGCACATGAATTCTTATTAACTTCAAAGGGAAATTGCAAAGTCACAAGAAAGCTCAGTTGTTTTCTAAGACTGTCGACCTACGTGTCATTGGAGCCAAAGTGTCAGAAAGAATCACTGGAAATGATTCAGATTTACACCAGAGAAAATGTATATAGAGTTAGACTTCTGCTGGTATCTAAATCTCATCTCTGCACATTTTAACAAGTAGGATTTAAAAAGAATTCCAGTACAGTTCATCTTTTCTTAATAAAATTGATTCATGTAGTTGAAGCCCTAGCCAGGGCTGTTAGAGTAGCTAATTTGAAGATAAATCTCACTTTTAAGGAAAGATTTGACCCTTGGATGCACACATGCAACTTTCATTATGCTAATGGAAGCCACATTCATGCATCCAAGGGCAAAATTTGTTCCTTAGCAAAATGATGTAAAATAAACAGATAATAAAATGCATCAGTGCAGTAAGAGAAGCTAATTGCATAGGAGGGATTTCCATTGGGGTGTGTCTTTAAAGGCTGGGGAAGGAGTCTTTTGAAATAACACACATAAAGCACACTAGCTTATAAAATACAAATCCTTCTAAGTGTCAAGTGAATAGATGTTTTTGCAAATAAAACAAAAGACAGAAATGAAACTAGGATTTCTAGACTCTTTTTTTTTTTTTCCATGTGGAAGATGAAATATGAAAAAAGGAGGAGGAGGGCAATCATTTATTTTTAAAGAAATACTCAAAAATACAAACACTATGAAAAGATTCAATATATTTGTTGAAATAATGTTTATATTATATTTATTACACTACTTATAATGTTACTTTCTGCAAGGAGTAGAGAACTCTCACAGAAAGGTCTGGCATATGTTAAGTTCTGCATAGAAAAATACAATGTTGATTACTTGCTGTAATCAACATGATCTGATATCAGGTGAAAAGAGCCCAACACTATGAGAAGATGAAGTGTTTCCACCTATACAGTGCAAAATACAGGGAAGTATACTGATTGTCTTGAAACATCAAATATTGACTTTGAGTCTTCAGATCAGTATTCTTGTTTTCAAACACATAGCATTGAAAGCAAAGAATTTTTCCCATTTCTTCCAAAGGTGTTCTTTCAAACTCTTTTAAAGTTGTTTTTACCATTCCCCTTATGTAAAGCCATGGATCTAAACCTCTTCAGCTGGACATCCACTAGTAACTGAAGCAAGTAACCTTTTTCTTCCTGGGATTTTTGCCAAGATAGGCCAGCTGACTTTGCTCAACAGAAACCAAAAGAAACTAAGAACGGAAAGGTAATCACCAGACTGTTTTCCAAAAAAAAAAACCCCAAAAAATCCAACAAAAAAACCAACTGCCCCCCAAAAACCATGAGCTTATAAAATCCTGTGCCATTTGTATTATATTAATTTGTTGGTTTTAGCTAGTAGACTACCTTGTCAGAAAAGTTTAGGCAATTTATTTCCTTACATTGTATGTTGTCTCCCAAGACAAGAGAAAGAAAGGAGCTATATTTGGAAGGCACCACAGTTCCCATATCTATTGTGAGCATGTTTATTCTCTTGGACGGGGGGAAAATTTCCCTGATGATATTTATTTTCCAAAGAACGCTGATCTGAAATAATTCAGAGAAGCAGCAGCTACCAAAGAAGACAAAAACAGAAGGAAATATAGTCCAAAAGAAATGAACTACACACTGGTGGGACCTATATTTTCATCCTCCAGGGAACAGCTGTAAACTTTTTTCTTGCCAAAGTGGGCAACTTATTATCATCTTATAGCAATAGCAACTGGCACAGTATACTGTACACCAGTGGAAATGGATGCAGACATGGATCTTCTCCCGTGGGTTGACCATGAGTTTTTATTAAGTTTCTTCTAACGTAAGATCTATTGTGACCTTCCCCACCCAACACAAAGTTCATTAGTCACACCTTAGAATTGCTCTCTTCTGACATGTAAAGCACATCAAGAATGACCAACATCAGGAGCTAGACCACTAGGCACTCAAGAATGTTTTCAATGAATAGCAAAGCCATAGCATTACACACATTTTCCAGTCACCCGCAATTTCTAGTCATTTTTATTTTAATAAGATTTAGTGATGAGTGTGGTTTTGGTGGTGCTTTTAAATTAATGCATGGCCCACTAGCAGTCTGAGTACTGTTTTACACCATTCACCCTTTTGCAGAGCTATTTTCTCAGTGAGGTGCTCCGAGGTGCCCTCCTGAATAGATTAAGACCCCAAAGTACTAGATGGAAATACTCTCACAAAGAGTAGCTTTATTCACTGCTAGTGTGTTCCCTTTCCCAGAGTTTATAAGTCCCTTATCTAACAAGAGAATCTCTCTTATATACAGTAAGAAAATCTTTTCACTTCAGGAAAAATACTAGTTACAGTTAGCAGGTTTGATTGAGCCCCTAGAGGTTCTTCTTTCTGTCTTTCCCTATGCTATGTATTTTACACAGTTAAAAAACACTCTCTAGGCAGCTGAGAGAAGGTCATCCAAGTGGTCAGACATAGTAAATATACCAGACCTTGCCTTGTGAAATCTAGTCTGATGGGAATCAAATATTTTTGTCCATTTTTACCTCATCCTGTTATACAGTTAGTAAAACAGCTGCCTTAAAACCAAGCAGCTTTTCTAGCAAGCTCTTTTTTAGTGTTCCTTATTCTCTAGAGTACTCTAATCTAAAATCATGGTTTAGGAGAGTTTTGAACAGTGGGAAGTTTGGTAAAACCTTTCCTTTAAGAAAACCAAAACAACAACAAAAAATGACCAAAACCAGAGCAATCTTGTAGAAGAAGCAAATATAACTCCCAGACTTTCCAGTCTTTCTAGTTTGGAAAAGCAGTTCTGAAGTTATCAAAGGGATTTTATAATAGTGGTGGGGTTTTTTTTAAGAAAACTTTTCTTAAATTGTAGTTGAACTTCTCTATATTGTTGATATGTTTTGATTTATTATACAAATTTATAAAAAAATAGTAACAACGAGATAATAAATGTGTGACAGAGCACAAAGAAAATATGTCATAGTTCAATAGATAAAATACTTATCATACATAATAGTCTCATGAAAAATTCTTTAATAAAATCATCTGTGTGATTAACTTGGTCTTCATGTGTTAGCAGTTACTGAAATGATGGTTAAACTTCAATCTGTAGTTGATTAGCTGCAAGGAAGTACTACAGTGTCAGCTATCATTATTTATATAGTATTTCCTTGAACATCCTAAGTGAGATAAAAAGTGTCTTGGCTAGCTAACCACTGAGGACTTCTGTAGCAAGTTTCACATTATTCAGCAGTATTAAAAAGCGAGATGTCTTGACATACTATGAAATTATTTGCTCTTATTTTTATATGCATAAACACACACACACATATATATATAAAAACACATACAGACAAACATTTAGTTTCTTTAACTTGTGGTTTGCTGTATCACAAAACTTCAAAAACCTTAAAAGAGGATTTAATTAGAGGCTTAAACATGTGGTCTCTTGACTTAAACAATGTAGAGACTGGGGTCAATAGCAGATTTTGGCCTAGGCTTTTCCTGAATATGCAGATGCCAAAAAATTAGAAGGTTGGCTTTTTGTCACTTGCAGGTGTGAAATGTTTAATACATGTAGCTATGGCGATTGAATAAATAAGAGAAAAAATATGGAAAAAGTGTAGTACTGGGAGTTGAGACTGGCAGCCTGCCAAGAGACTTCACCTTGTTTAAGCAGAACATTTTTATTATTGACCAAAATCATAATGCAAACTCCCTCTCTCAGATCTATGAACATAAGTAACTCTTACAGAAAAAAAACAAGAGTCAAAACAAGAACAGTTTAAGAGATAAGTCTGCAGACTTCTTGCATGATTTTACATACATAATTGTTTTAGGAAAGAAGACAAGTAAGATGAGTCTTTCCTTTGAAATGTCACTATTCTGCGTCCTTCAAAATATGCCCTTTAGGGCTAATGAGTTCAGGAGACATTTTGATCTCCTCACATGTTCCTTGAGACACTTTCAAAACTGAAGGGGTAACATTTCAAAGTCACATCAAATAGTCAATATTCCTTTTTGTCCTTAGCTATGCTGCCATCACCACGCAATAGTTAAAATGGCACAGCTCTCCTTTGTCAGAGTTCTCTGTTCAGTTACGGTGAAAGCTGTATGTTTTCAGTCTCAGGAAAAGGCGATTGCCTGTGCTATTTGATGGTTTCAGATTTTGAGAGTAGGTAATCTTAATGATAACTCATGATGTAGTCCTAAAAGCTGAACAATGTAAACCTCATTTCAGTCGGAACCTTCTTCACATAAGTCATATTATTTTACATTAAGATAGATTAAGATGACATAGATTCGGAACATATTGAGGTAGAATTTGAGTTTCCGCCTCTTTTTCTCCTTTTCTTCAGAAGAACACATATAAATATTTCTTTATGGTTTATTATGACTTTGAAATGATGCACCTGAGTAAGGTCAGTCCCAGCAAAAGCCTTGCAAATTTAAGAAGTTCTCAGGATCATACTGTGACTGGTGCTGACTAATGGTGCAACAAAGAGAAAATGATAAAGGAAATACTCTTTTTTTCAGATAATTTTTTTAATATGGGTATCATATTATTCGCGTGCATGCAGATGCCTAAGCTGAGATGATAACTCTTCATAGTCCTTTCTTCACTAGAAAAGTGATCTATTGCTGAAAAATTGCTAGAAACTTATTCTGCATGAAACTAAACAGAATCTAACTCTTATTTCAATTGTTAATGCAGAAAGTTCTCTTGAATATGAATGTTACCTATCATAACGCTGCACATAATTTTCTGAATCCAGCTTATTTTCAAAATTTTTTGAGTCTTGATTGAGAGGAATGTTCTGAGCTATTTGGAGAATGATTTCTACTAACAGCTGTCAGAAGCATCTCAGGAGAATCGTGCTTCTACCTATAGCTGACAAAGCTGTATCACGTTAGTACAAGGAAATTTTTTTTATTCCTCCCCAACAAAATTTTTATTTGGACATTTCTGAAATAAATTTTTTTCCCCTGATTTTTAAAATAATATTTTTTATTTTGCATTATGTTTCACTGTAATAACAAATCAAAAGGCTGAAATGGAAGGAAAGCATTTTGATTTCTCTGTAAGATATCTTTGTAATTTTCTTCTGCAATAAAATGATTTTGACTTGGGTTTCATTAGGGGTTATTTTTCAGAAACTTGTTTTTATTCAGAATCATCCCTAAATTTCTGAACTCTGAGAATCTTTATAAAATGAAACTTCTGCCCTAATAGCAGTGTAGTGTTAGTATTTTTAACATTATCATATAATCAATATCATGGTTTGTCAAAACAAAAATGTAATTTATTGGTAACACCCTAAAAACCAGCTCACAAAAGGGAAGACAGAAAGATGCTGATAGACAGGAAGGTACCTGGCTTTTGTTGTATACATACTGATGTTTCTTTGGCATAGGTGTTGTGCTTCCAGGCAGTTTCATAGCTTGGGGAATCTTTTTCTTTTTCTTTCAAACACAACAGGCTAAACCATTATCTCGTTATTATCTGTCAACAGCCAGAAAGACTGTAAATCATGACTCGACACACATCATCGTGTTAACTGAAACAATGCTGGCTGTAATCATCTGGAGCCTTTCCAGCTATGTTTGAACTACACAATGGACAAAGGACTCATTTGAAATGCAGATGTAACATTTTTGTAACACTGTGTCTACAGACAAGGCCGGGCTGCCTGGCAATGCCTTTTTAATATTACCATTTAGTGTACCAGTGTTTGCTTATGTCAGTCACCTGCTATGTCAAGACCAAGAGGTCAGATCTCGAGGCTGACATGGCTGGCAGCCTAGAAACTGCTTCATTCACATTGTGTTTTCTCAGGCAGACTGGCATTCAGCCATGTGAAAAAAAAGGGGAAAAGGGAAAATGAAAGAGAAAAGCAAAACAACCGGTGCCCTTTCTGTCCCAGGCTTCCCAAGGACTTCTTCCAAGAGTCTGCAAAGTTTGCTTTCCACTGACTCACTGCTAAATGATGTTTAGTTAATGTCGATACAAAATAACAAAATAAAACCTTTATGAGGCCTCATGCTGTGGGCAGGATGGTATTGGCTGATTTACTAACACCCTGATGACCCCCTTCTTTCCACAGTGCTGCCTGATGATTCCATGTCGTGTTTTAGTGATCATTTGGGAAAATGCCGTTACCTTTCCTTCTTCCCTTTCTTTTTTCCCCTTTTCCTTCCATTTTTTCTTCCTTCCATTTCTTTCTCTCCTTAAAAACAACAGTATAAAATCTTGTCTGTACATGTAATTGCCAAGAATATACTGAGTTGCCTAAAAGTCTCCAAAAAGAATTAATGTATTTTCCTTCCTTGTTCCTTCAACTGCATGTTTTGAATTTAATTATACAGCCTAAATGAGCATGCTGTTTTAATTTTTCTTATACATAATAGCATGGTGGCCTATGAAAACACAGAACTCTCAGCAGGAGTTAATTCTAATGAAAACAATAAATTTCACATGATATAGTCAACCACAAAATAGCTTACCAATTGCTTAGTTATATGAAGCCCACCTGTTCTACTTCAGGCAAAATTCCCACTGAAGTTAAAAATTTTCACAGATTAAGGACTTTGTGACTTGACTTTAGTTACCAGCCCACATTAATATTTATAATAGCTTCTGAATTCTCGGACACATCCTTCTGCACAGAGGGGTGGAGCAGGTTTAGATCACCCACGGAGGTGATTGTGAAAAAACTGTTCTCAGATATGAAAACCAGCTCAGGCTTCATAGAATAGTCCCACCCTAACTCCTAGGGTATCCCTGCTAATGCCCTGTGCACTCTGTTTTACCACTGCTTTACCAGTGATGCTGTTGAGGGAAATTGGACAGATCGGTAGATACAGAGATATTTTTAGAAGGAACCCGTGTTTCCTCTTGTTACTGCAGCTAAGACAAATATATCTGTGTAGATGTATGTTACAGCCACCTTATATGCCATGATGTCATAGTATAAAATGTAGTCAATGAAAACAAAAGAATGTTTAAGTTACCACATAGGAGGCTAGTTCCCAAGAAATCCCATATGATTCCCCTGTTCAGAAAGCAGGAGGTGGGAAGAGGATCTGGAGCAGAGGTGGGAAAAATGTCAGGAACTTAGCAAGCACCACTGTAGTTACGAAAACAAAGGATCAATGTGTAAAGAATCAAAGATAGTTAGTGAACAAAGCAGCTGCATAACAGCTGGATTTACAGTGCTGAGGCATGCCATTTAACATGGAAATGGGAAGAAGCTGTGGAAGTTTACCCCTTCCAAAGCTAGGGAGTCTTCTGTAGGCAAGAATTGTTTATTTAGCAATTACAACAAGAATATCTTTATTGACCAGTGTTAACATCAACTTTGTATTCCTATTTACTTTAACCTGTAAACTGAGAGAGGTATGTGTACACAATGTATATGGATATTAAGTCTTCACTTAAAGGAAATTACATGTTAGTCTTTGATAACTGGAAACTATCAGAATAAATTTGTCAAAGAACATAGTTTCTCTGTTTCTTTATGAGAAAAAGAACAGATCATTGCTGGTAAACCTGCAGTTATCATTAGAGAAGCTCAATTATTTTTGTGGTTTAATTGTCCAAAATGCACAAATAATTTAAATTTTATTTGTACACTTTGATTATCTGGCCTTGGGACTTTTGAATAAATTAGATCTTGTCTCTATTGCTCTATTACTACTGTTGTTTTATAATACATCTCTTCCAGTGATAATGTCAGTCATTATCTGCTAATACAAAAAAAGAAAAAGTAGCAGCAGGAACAAAGTCCGATGCAACAGCAGGGAAAAAGTGTGCAGAAAGAAGGAGAACAAGGCAGCTATGAACACTGTAAAACATCTACTAAACCAAAAAAGGTACTCCAAATACAATTTCAGAGATATTATCTTCATAATAAAACAAAATAGATGAACCCAAATTGACATTAAGTTTATATAGCAAAATGAAACTTTATTCTTGTGAAGGATTTCAGTTCAAATCAGTGAAACTATGATGTAATTTACTAACCTTTTGTTATTTCTTGAGAGTTTAAAATTAAATTTGGAAATATTGTGAGTTTGAAAAAAATAATCAATCTTATAATCTAGCAGCAGTTCCTATTTTGATTAATTTTTCTAAATTTATTTTAGAGGCAAGAATAAAAGTAAAATGTCTGATTCATTGGCTGGTTAAGCAATAATAGTCCTCAACAGGAAAAAAAAGCAAAATAAATAAGCATGCACGGTAGGACACTTGCTGTCCTGCTCTTCATCTCTAGCTAAGTTGTGCGTAAGGATAAGTACATGGTCTCATCTTCCTCATATTTGGGCTTGCAGGAGGTGATTCACATCATATGCTACAAAACACAGCAGCATTAGGAGACCTATAAAGCCTGTCAAATGGGACATACCAAATGCTCATATCTTTCTCCATCCAGTCCATCAAAGCACTTGAAATAGTGGCCTCTGACTTTAAGCAAGTCACAGTTTCTAAATAATCATATCTTTTATACTACCTCTTCAGACATGGTTTTCTTCCAATGGAAAGCAGGAAATCCTGGTGCATTGTTATATAATCTTCTATCCAAACACCTTATTCTTGTTCTGTCTTCTTTGCCATTGCAGGCAGGTCTGAAGTTTGTGTTTCAGCATTCCTCTTCTGTGCATTTTCAGAAGAACTATAGAACAGCCAAGTATACCAGTAAACACACGCCAGTAATCGGTAGAAAAGATGAAAGAAAATGTCAGAAAGTTTCACAAAGACAATACGTGTTAACGAAGGTGCCAGTATTTTGACACAGAGCACGTATCCCTGAAAAAGGGCAATCAATGAGATGATTCCTCCAGCCTTGGTTCCAGGCTGCCCACCATGCTCTTTGTACCTATTGAAACTGTACTTCCTCTCACTATATCGGCAAAAACTTATCTTAAAGGGTATCCTGAACACTGACTTCAGGGGTCAGCAAATTCAAGTAAAAGCATCAGTCAGTCTTCTACAATCTTATAATTACTTAGTTATAGGTATAATTCCTGTTCATTAATATCTAGTGGTCTACTGACACATGAAACACAAATAACAGGCTACCAGTAACACACCTCGTCTTATATCAGCCTGGGGCAAAAGAAAGACTTTGACTTCCACATAATGAGAATAAAACCAGCAACTGGAGACTGGGAAAGCTGCCAAATCTCTACCTCCCTGCTGCCAGGAATCAGTTGATGCTATTTTTTTAAGTTTCCAGGCCATCTGCTTCTTTGCTTGCTTCCCATTTTCTCCCAGGTGTCTGCATGCCAGCTTTTAGAGCAGTTCATAGTGGAAATGTCATGAGGTGAGGAAGTTGATTGCTCATGAAAAGAAGTGGTGGCAGCAGGAAACTTGCATATATTCCTCTCCTCCAATTAAAAAAAAAAAAAGTTTATGTGATGAACAATGGAAAAAATGTTGAATCTTAGACCAAGGATTCTGAGGAGATAGAAAACTTGTCACAACCATTAAGAGGACAGGACTATAAGGATGTCTCTGAAAGAGGAGTTAAATTAGAAAGGATTTGGAAAATAGATATACACATGAATACTTAGTCTAAAGTCTTTTCATGGAATCATAGAATGGTTAGAGTTGGAAGGGATCTTAAAGACCATCTGGTTCCAGCCACCCTGCCATGGGCAGGGATACCTTCCACTAGACCAGGTTGCTCAAAGCCCCATCCAGCCTGGCCTTGAACACTTCCGGGAATGGGGCATCCACAACTTCTCTGGGCAATCTGTTCCAGTGTCTCATCACCTCATAGTGAAAAATTTCTTCCCAATAGCTAATATCTAAATCTCCCCTTTCAGTTTCAAACTGTTACACCCCATCCTATAACTACACTCCCTGATAAAAACACCCTCTCCAGCTTCAAATACTGGAAAGCTGCTATGAGGTCTTGCCAGCGCCTACCCTACCCTACCCTACCCTACCCTACATTATCCTATCTATACTTTATTTTTTTTTATCCAAAATATAGTTTGAGTCTACATATAAACTTCTTCTATTCAGATATAGCTTTGCTATTCTTAACAAACTGTATTTGTTTGTTCACTCATATGTTTGCTTTTCTCCTGTCTCATTTCTGTCTCTGCCCTTTCAGTAGTAATTTTCACATTAATTTCCAGTGAGGAATTTGGTGACAGCCACTGTCCATTTCCAAACAGGATAAATAGATGTTGTAAGGGAAACAACATTTGAAGACTTAAAGACTTAGTAGTAAGTTGTAAAGTCCTATCTGTCCTTACTCTGACAAGTGTACACTGAAGTAATCAAATAAAATGAGTGGTTACATATGTGAATATATATATATATATGGAGATCTATGCAGAAGAAAAACATATCATTTCAATGCTCCTATTGTAGCTGTGGTAAAGAGACATTGAAAAGATTCACCAGTTGACAAAGATCTAAGTTGCATTCCATTTCTGATATCGGTTACTTATTAGCACCCTCATCTCTTGTCATCTTCCTATAGTTTTATCTTTCTATGTTTTTGTAGTATGAAGACCATCTGTTTTCTCTATTTAAAGTAACACCAAAACTTACACTTAATTTTCTTTTATTGCAAAATCAGGTCAAGATTAACGTGATCAGTTTACAGTTTTCTGACCTATCAGTCTAATGCATTGCTATGTGGTTACCTATTCAAATCAATCATAATCACCTTTCATTTAAAAGGGCATTTCATCAGTGTGACTGTTAATCTAGGGTCAACAACAGATTCATTCAAATTGAAGAAGCAATAGGTTGGACAGATAGTTGCTGATTGTCCTATGTTCCCTGTAAACTGAACATTCATCTATTCTGTTTCAGATTTGGCATGTACATGGGATTTTTTTTTTTAAAATTTTGGCATGGAAGACAAAGATAAGTATGTGATGAAGACCAAAGGCATTGTAAATTATTAACATAGCAGCACACACCTTATCAATTTGATATTTTACTAATATGAACTAAGTTAAGTATCAGGTATTTTTGCTTTTGGAGTGCACGACAGACAGAATTTCATTCGTTATTTATCTCATGCTCTTTTATCTCTTTCTTGGTGCTACCAAAGGTTTTTGTTAAGCCTTTGGAATACTGTAGCTTTTGGGATCTGGAATGCTAGAAAATTGCTTAAAGTTTCATAGATACGGAAAAGTTATACTGACTTGAATTGGGTCACTTAAATTATTCTGGTGACATGTGAATTTAAACTATTATTCATATTATGAACATTCTTATTCTGGGATGAAGATGCTGATGTCACTTATGCTTAAACTCAGCTGAAAAGCAACACATCATTTTGTATAGATGTGTATCCACACAGGAAGTCATCCTAAGTCTGACTGGCATGGAAGGTCTTTTTATCAACAAGGACATGCTTTGCTCTCTTTCTGGAGGCTTTGACACTAATTAACTTGATCAAAACTGTACTTGCTACTTTTCCGTTAAAGTAGCCTTTCTGATTTGGTATCAAGATATGCTTTGTAGAAGTCATTTGTCAACCCTTCTTTTAAAAAAAAAAAATAAATAAAAAATTCACCATTGTCTGTTTAGCATTTCTTATAATATAAGTTAAAAGTGGTAAATTTATTTAGTGGAACATTTTGATGACCATTAACATGACTTTGTAGAGCAGTCTATAATTAGTCAATCAGTAACAGTAAGGATGGCTTTAATAGCTACCAGATGGATAGTTTATGTATGTGTTTAGAAGTGTCCAGACAGAATTTTAAATTTGTATTTTCCTTTCATGTCATCAAGTATTTTGTAAAATTACACTAAAATACAAAGGACAGTCATATTTCTTTCAGCCAAAGTAAAAGTGATTAAAATGTAATTTACAATGTGTTTGAAATATGCATCTCAAGTTTTGGCAATGACGTGACCTCTATATTGAAAAAAAAATAGAAATACATCTCATGAAAAATACAATACCAGTGCCTTTAACAAAGCAAAATTCACTTTGATTGCAGTTCCGTATTAACATTCTATTTATGCAGATTCTCCGAATACCAACAGTTAATCTAACACAGCCAAATTTGCTATATATTAAGCCTAATAAATCATATTTCTTTCATGAAAAATAATGCTTATTTTTCCTTTTACCTCACAAAGAAAGGAAGTTAATTTTACTTTTCTGCTTTTGCAGCATGTACAACTAGGAAATTAAAAGTTTCGGCCCCAGCTCCAGGACTGTACTGAGGTTCAAACTTCCAAAAGGTTCTTTAAACTCATCTATTTTTTCTTCATTTTAAACCGTTCTGTCAGGCTTCACTATGATGAGTATTATTTTGTGGAAATTCTGCAAAAATAATCTCATAGGGAATTCTCTTTCCAGTAGCTTATTGAGTTCCAAAGAAGAACACTGATTTTTAGTATCCAGCTGTTTGCTTTTAAAACTCAACATCATTAGCATGTAAACAATAAACTCAATTAACTGATTTTTTATACAGCTGCAAATATATATATATATATGTTTTTAAATGAGAGTGAAAACATCACCAGTACCAAAACTTGCTATTTGTGGCAGAATTTCTTACAATATTTTCTCTACAAGATGTCTGCATTGGAAGAACATCCAACAAAGATATATTGACAGCTGTTTATTGTAAACAGATGTGGAGAATCTGCCCCTAGTCCTACTAGTGCCATTTCTACAGTGGATGATATAAATTAGGAGTCTAGTCTCTGAATATCAAATGTCACATTAGTACAACCACTATTTTAGAAAGGTATTGAACACTATACAGACAATCAAGCAACAGAGACTTTCTATCAGTAAAATTTGTTTTCCTAATATGATGGCCTGTCATTGGAACCAGTTTACCTTAATAAAAATAAATACAATTTGGAAGGTCAATGGTTTTGAATAGCTTTGGATTTGTTGGCTTGTGTTTTTTTTCATAATAAATCTCCATAAAGGTTACAGCTTACTTAATACCAGATGCAGGCTAGAAAATCTTCCAAACTCATTTAATAACAAACATCATGTTTTCCTATGCTTTACTAAACTGTAATCCACTAAAATTGTAATATATTAAGAAAGTAGTAATGATAAAAGAAAGTGTCAAAATTATGATATTCCTCATCTTAGCATGAAAGCAACACAATATACCTCCAAGTGAGGACAGTAGGTAATTTTCGGCTGAATACTAGAGAAATGTGAATGAAAGCAAAAAAATATAGTAGCACCAGCAAGTGTGTGTGTGCATATCTACATACATATTAGGTTATATACATATACATTAATGTTTTTGTAGGAAAATATTACTTTATGGTGTTTGCTTGCAGATTAATGATTGGCTGGTATATCAAAATACATTGACCATACATCAATAACTATTTTAGTTACAGGCAACATATGGGATGGATGGTACTTGATTGATAGAATACTTGCAGGTCCAAGTATTATTTTTTTCCTTTCTGCTTTTCTATACTTTGAAAATAATTACAAGATTATTTGTATATCTTTGTACATTTGTGCAATTGACATTATTTGTAGATTTTTTTAAAATCATGAATGTATTACTAATGCAGTTATTCTGCATCTGTGTGAATATATTTCTACAGAACAATAACCAAGTTCACATTCTACGTCCTGAGTATCATTTCCTTTGAACGATGGAACTTACAAAACTGAAGTGAATGCACTGGAAGCATGTGAGTTGATTACATTAAATACAGATTTTGCTAATATTTAAATGTGTTTAAAATTCTTTTTTCCTAAAAGAAAATATGGGGACATCCAATGGAAAGAAAAGTTACACGTAGTATGCATTTCAAGTGTCTCTTAATACATGAATTCAGACGGTTGATTTGGAATAAGCAAAAAAACAGTCCATTGTTGGATAGAAGGTTAGACTTTAAAACACTCCATGTAAAAAAGTTAGGCACATTTTTTTAATCCAAAGACAAAAAGGTGCCAATCTTCACTTTTTGTTGGCATTATCTGGAACATGTGAACCAGTTTTTGGAATGCATGTCATACTGGCACATATATTTTTAGTACCTTTTTTCCTCACTATATCTAGTTGAAAGTGTGTGGATAGTCCTTGCCATGTAGTCACTGAAAAGAAATTAAAAATAGAGTCAAAGATTGGAATGCAGAGTCATGAATTTACTTGAAGCATGGCAGCTAAGATAGATGTCCCTTCCTCAGCCTCTTCCACTCTCATAAACCTTTGGTTCCTTAATGAGATAAAACAGAACAATCTTTCTGATCAATAGAAAACTTTAAGAAACCATACAAGGTGCCCCTGCTTAACAATAGTCCTAGAAATCCAAATAAGTCCCAAGTGCTTTTTCTTTTACTCAATGACTTACATTTGTTCATCTCGATAAAGCAGGTTTTTTGGGGAGCAGGAAAAGATTCAGATAGCTGAACTGCTATATTTTTATGTCTCTTTTTCAGTTGATGTGAAATGTGTAAAATTTAAACATGAAAAAATCCACCTATATAAAAGACCATATCTGATACAGTATCTGATGATGTATCTGATCTATATATCTGATATCTGATAATAACATATCAAAAAATCCTGTCTTGATTTTCTCAGGAAAATCTCTACTAATGCAAATGAACTGGTTTCGGCTGAGTTTTTTTTTATTTATTCCTTGGTATTAGGTGTTTAGTTTCTTGTACTTTACCATTCTATTCTGTGTGTCTCACAGGACCCTTCAAACACCTGTGTACACCAAATCTAATCTTTTATTTCATGCTAAGAACCCTGAGGAAAAATTGATCAAGGAAGGACAGGTTCACCTCCCCTAAATGCCCTCTGCCTGTAACATCGAACCAGTAAACACTTAGTACGTCCTTAAATACTCTTGAAGTAAATGAATCTGATTAAAAGTTCCATGTAAATCAGGGCCTAATTTGCCTTATAATTCTAATAGTTTTTTGGTTCTTACTTTATGAGAAGGCAGTGTTGGTGGAAACATGTTGCAATAAGCAAGTGTTTGCTTTTCAGTTTTCTCAGAAAACTCTTGCCGACCCATGAGCAAGATAGCTGTATGGGCATCAGTTCACCTACATGCTATGGAATCAAATGTAATTATCTAATCCTTACATATTTTGTGTTGTACAATAAAAACATCATTATTCAGTTTTGTAATGTTCTTAATTAATTTAAAAGCATAATATTACTGCAGAGCAGCATTAACACTGGGTTTTCCACATCTTATTTTGATCATTACTGTAGTGCTGAGCCTTTAACTTTTTTGACTGCCCCATAACAGAAAAAATAAATTTCCAAGGAAGTTCTATATTTATACCAAAGTAATTGATGAGTAAGAAAAGGTACAGTTAAAGAAATAGCTGTACTGTCCCATTGTCTGCTATGACTATATAAACAAGTACTAGAAGATGCCTCACAGAGACTGTATTTTAATAAATTAGGAGAATAGTGTGATTTAAATTCATGGATTCTTTTTACTACACATTTTTAATGCTACCTGCCATCTAGTGGATTTAGTTTTGGCCTTAAGAAAACAATGATTTTAGCTGTAATCAATCAAACACATTATAAAGCTTTGTGATGAAACTGATATTTCACTAAGTGTTGAAGTAACTGTCGGCCTGAATTTGCACCTGATAAGAACGAATCATCAGTACAGGGGATGTCATCAAGGCTTTTAAATGTTCTGCAGAAGCTTAGCAGCTTATACATAATTTACCAAATGGGATTTAAAAAACTCAGAACAACCATTCTCCACAAAGGAAATCCATACACTCTTGATAACAGAGTTAAAACATTGTTCATTTTGGTTACTCTGTAGCTCATTCAAATTAAAAATCATCTTATCTTTCCAGTCTCTACAGTGGATAAACATACCAAGCATGTACAAACTTCCAGGTGTGCTACAGAGGATTCAAACAATACAAAGTTTCCTGAATAATTTTCTTGAGTAGAAATAACAATGCAAGAACAAAGAATGATTAATAGGTTTACCAAAAAATCCATTAATTCAAAATACTTGTTGCCACTTGAACAACAAGCAGTCATCCTGTTTGATATTCTAATCGCCATGAGTGTTACCCTATGTGGAAGATCCCAATAAATTATTATTATTTCTTTTGGTTTTTTCTTCTTTTTTTTTTCTTTCCCTTTTCTTTCTTCTTAACTAACACTCACTCTTAACTAACTTCTCCCTTTCCTGAATATATCGGCAGACACCCCATACAGCCATGACATAAAAAACAAGTTGGAAATTGAAAACCAGATGAGTCTTGGGCCTTCATTTATGGGTCCTGCAAAGGGAAGTTCCCTTATTGTTTGAGATGACATAAAGAGTCCAGACAAGGATGAAAAAGCCTCTCCAAGCACCTCCTGTTCTTTTGTGGGGTAGATTCTTCTCCCTCAATATCATCTAGATGTAAGTTTAAGATTTGAGTCAGTGGTAGAGATAATATTATAGTCAGGGGTAAGACTGGGCCTTAAATTGTTGCTGTTCTTTAATCAAGGCCTGTGTATCTCATTTAACCATGGTGATGAAGAGCATGAAACCTTGCTGGTCTCAAAACTCAAATACTTCAAGAATTACAGAGTGAAAATATATATCAATTTAACTTGAGGGTCTTGTTTGAGAAATATTATCTCCTTTCCCATCAAAAGGCTAAGCCATAACCATAGCTTTTTTTTCACATTTTCCATCACTAATCCTCACATACTCCTAACAAAAAGTCAAAACAGTACAATGTTCATGCAGAGAATCATTCTCTAACATTCCTATCAACTTGTTCAAAAATATTGTTCTCCAAGAAATTAAAGAAACGCAAGAGTCCAGAATCTCAGACTGAATAATAAGTTCCCCCACAATCTGGTTCATATATGTCTAGAATTTAAATAAGACAAACTTTTGTGTATTGACACCCAAGTCAGTTCTAACAGATAATGCTGTTGCAATCCCCTACCCCAATCAACCTTTTCCATTTTCATTAGTTGTGTATCAACTGATGCTGAAGATTAGTTGGTAAATTAATATGAATTATCTTTATACAAGATGGTGCGTGTTTCAGGATGATTCCTTGTTCCCCAAGAACCGTTTGAAATACTTAAGGAAGATTTTGTTTGTGTAGATTGATAGATGTCATTTACAAATGCTCTTTTTTCTTAATTTTCACTTTTAAAAAAATAATTTTAAAAGAAAAACCACCATGTGTGGTCTGAAAAAAAAACCAAAAAGCAAGTCCTGCTGCAATTTCAGACTGTAAGAGAAATTATTTTCCAGTACATAGGTAGGTATGTAACTAGATCTTTCCATTCAAAGATCTGCAGATTGGTGGCAAGAATTTGGCAAGAATCAAGTCACAGGTCTCTTTAGCTTCTGGGTTATGTCATTTTGTCTCCAAAACAAAAAAAATTATATATGTTATAAATTTAACAAATAAAACATATTTTTATATAAAACATATTTTCTTTGAATACTTGCATAAGGCAATGCTCTATGATGCTGCAAGAAAGAAGATCCTTCTAGCCTCCTCAAGATGGGCTAAACACATTGCTTAAATAAAATCCTCCTTAACTCTTTGCCCCATCAGGTGATGGCCAATCTTGTAACATCCTGGAAATGCAGCTCCTATTGCTAAGTATAGGATGGGACAGTTTCAGAAATATTCAAACTGTGCATATGAAAGATACAAACATCCCAAAAACTCTCCTTTTAATTTGTTGATGATGGTAGGAAGACAATTTCTGCAAGAGGGAGAAACTTTTTCCTGAGTCCCTCAGTCTGTACTTCTTCTGTAGGGGGGGCTCCTAACTTTCTAGATACTTCTGCTCTGATCCAAGTTTTCAAGCAATGAGGTGGGGAGCACTCCCTACCTTAAGGCCAGCCATATGAAGCTTTAGGATGTAAGCCACTGTCACTGGTTCTTCTCTTGCACCACATGGATTTGCTTTGTGATGAAAAATCTGTATCTTGCTACAACCAGTGCTGGAAGAGTCTCAAGCTCTGTACTTTATATCACCATGCTAATGAGCTAGGACTAACATGATCATGATGTATAATAATAATAATTTTTTGTAGTATGCCTGTGAAATAATGATTATGCATACAGTTGTGCTTACTTACTGTTTAGTGAGGGAATGAACATGGTTGAAAGCTAGTGAAGGAGCCTGACAGAGATGATAACCTTTCTTTTCAATTTGATGAAATGAAATTTAACAAGAAAAAACCGCCAGATTCTACACCTGCGATGGAGTAATTCCAAACACAAGTATAGATTGGGAGAGCAGTGGCTGGAGAGCAGCGCTGCAGAAAGGCATCTGCGGGTGCTGGTCGACAGCAGGCTCAGTATGAGCCAGCAGTGTGCCCTGGCAGCCAAGAGAGCGAACCACATCTATGTGTCAAACAAAGCATCACCAGCTGGTCAAGAAAGTTGACTATCCTCCTGTATTCAGTGTTGGTGTGGCCTCAACTTGAATACTGTGAGCACTTCTGTGCCCAACAATTTAAGAAGAATGTGAAGGTACTTGAATGTGTCCAGAGGAGAGCCACAAAGCTGGTGAAGGAGTGGAAGAAATGTCCTCTGCAGAGCGGCTGAGCACTCTGGGTTTGTCTAGTTTGGAGAAAAGGAGGCTGAGGGGTGACCTCATTGCTCTCTACAGCTTCCCAAGGAGGGGAAGAGGAGAGGGAGGTGCTGAGCTCCTCTCCCTTGGATCCAGTGACAGGATGGATGGGAATGGTTCAAAGCTGAACCAGCAGAGGTTCAGACTTGTCATTAGGAAGCATTTCTTTACTGACAGTGTGATCACAGACTGTAACAGCCTGCCTAAAGAGGTGGTCGATGCCCCATGCTATCAGAGTTTAAGAGGTATTTGGCTAATACCCTTAATAATATGATTTAACTTTTGGTCAGCCCTGAACTTGTTGGGCAGCTGGACCAAATAGTTGTTGATGATTCGTTCCAACTGAAAATATTCAATTTGATTTGATTAATTTTGATTCTGGATTGGTTATCCAGTTACTAATGCAGTCAAGGTAAGAATCAGCTCCTATTTCGTCCTGCCTAGAGTTTATTTAATGAATATTTTTAGCTTGGAGGAAAAAAAAAAAATCTAATTCGGATGAAATATTGAAAGACCTTTATGTAGGAAAAAATTATGAAAAGAGTTATTTTTTCTTCAGATGAACCATTCAATAGGGAATTAAGGACAGTGTCTATGGAGGCGACGATAATATGAATAGTATAAGAGAGGCTACAGAAAACGGAATGGGAGAAGTAAATAATTTAGAATATTTCAATGGAAAACAGACACATAGCATCTTTTAAAAGATTTCTAACCAGCTTCTATAAAAGGCAGCAAAACAGGAAATAGCTTCTCTTATATTCCAAGGAAATTTTTGACTTTTAAATGAAG
Source organism: Tringa tobata (assembly GCA_033628505.1). Classification (NCBI taxonomy): domain Eukaryota; kingdom Metazoa; phylum Chordata; class Aves; order Charadriiformes; family Scolopacidae; genus Tringa; species Tringa tobata. The sequence goes on along the minus strand of JAHREE010000395.1, from coordinate 6,695,419 downwards.
CATTATAATAGCATCTGAAAATCTACTGACACGTATGTGTGGCTTTCTAAAGACAAAGAATAGTGTCATTATAAGCCATAGTACAAAGGGTTTTGGGTAAAATTCAAGAGAAAATAAAAAAAAAAAAGTCAAAAGAAAAATATAAAGCCAAGGATATGACATGTAATTAATTTGGTAAAAAAAGTAGAAGGCTATGTGGTAAGCCATTAACATTATAAAACAATGTTTGGTTAGAAGAATCTTTTTATTAAATTAAAATCCAACCAGGGCTTTCACTGTTGAAATCAGCCTGAATGGCATACATATTTTCAAGATGGGCATGCCAAGAATGAGCAAATAAGGAAGTTTTCGTGATGATTTTCATTAGTGAAAAAAACCCAAATCCCTCTCCTTGAAATTAAGCACAGGATTTTAATTGGATCTTATTTACTTCTACATTCTTTTTAAAAGTCAACTAAAAAGTGTGGTATGGTGTGTTATTTGCATTTGCTGATTATTAATAATAGCTTCTAATGAAGAAGTAATAATCTCTTTTTACTGCACAATTGACAGTACACATGTATACACCATATTTATATGTAAGTCAAATATCTAATATATACATATTTGCTTATATTGTGTCTTTTTTTTATTATTATTAATTCATGCATTTTTCTTGAAACATCACAAATGGGCTACACTATAAGCTGGGACATCAAAATAGACCTGTGTTTGGGGATTATAAGGAGAACTCTGAATGAACTGTTTTATTCATATGCTTGATATCAAAGTAGATTGAGAATAAAAAATTTACTTCCAGATGAGAGAGATGAAATATCACACCACTTTTTCCATCCTCTACACTGCATAATATGCATTGACAGTAGGATCACCTAGGTACGTAACTTGTTAATTTTCCAGTCAAGGGTCTCCATCTACTATGCTTTGTCACACAAGAGTGTAACTACCAGGATATAAAATGTCTTATTTGATTCACTTGACAGCCTGGATCACTGGCAAAATGTAATATGGTTCTCAACATGTGATAGGTGATAATGTAGATGCTTCTTTATGACTTGAAGGTGTGGATGAAATTTTCTCGTTTCATAAGGAAGATGAAATTGCAGACACTTTATCAATTCAAATAGAAAGCTCTGACTGTTTCATGTCATAAACCTGCAGAATAAGAGAATTAAATAGGTTGGAAGAGACTTCAGAAGGTCACCTGGTCCAGTTTCCAGTTTGAAGCAGGTCCAACTAAATCAGGCTATTGCTAGGTCAGTGTCTTGGCGACCTGAGTTTATGTCTCCAAGGAGGGAGACTCCACAGCCTCTCTGGGTAACCTGTGCCAATTCCTGATGAATCTCATTGTAGAGTGTTTGGTTTTTTTCCCTCTTATCTAGTTAGAATTAGGTCTGCCCTGAGTCCTCCCTTCTTCAAACTGTCTACACCATTACTTATTCGTATACCTTTATAATGTAAAAACTGTAATATTTTATCTTTGTACTCTGCATCAGGTGATTGTCATTGTCCCTCAGATATTGCTTCCACATTCACTTGTCCATCACAAAATTGTCTGAAATGTTGGAGAGGGTTTCTCTTTAGCTACAAATATCCTGTATGTAGGTCAAGAAAGTACTCTGGAATCTCCTCAGTTTTAGGGTAGTGTATCTTTGCTAAGTGTATCAAAAAACCCAGTGTTAATAAAGATTAGCATGAAAACCTTTTCTTAACCCTCTCTGTCAGAGAGTGTATGTGCATGAAATTTCAGGCAACTGTTGGTTGTGGTAAATGATGCTTAACTGCTGTTAATAGCATAGCTCATAAATCTGAGCCAGATTAACTTGCCATTCAGATTTATTTAAACCTGAATATTTGTTACATTATTTGCAATGAAAGATTGCTTTCTGAAAAACAGCTTCATGTGGAGTCTGAACACTCTCTGAGTGAGCTCAGCTTCTCATTAATGTTTGGAATTGAAGTTACGGATTTATAAATTTTTGGTTTTTTAAAATGTGAAAAATCTTAGGAAGCTTAGAGGATAAAAGCATTAAAGAAACAAAATGGCAAAATAGTGTCAGCAAAATGAATATTTAAGCTTTAATAGTTTTTGCTTATTTATTTCTAGTAAGGTATGATGCAGTTTTACATAAAAAAAAAGTCCTGTCTAAGATTTCTTAGGCATACGCAAAATAATGCTTTTATTAAGATGATGACAATGCAACATATTTCCAGAAGAAATTTCTAATGGTACTTTAATAAGCAGGTCCTTATTTCTAAATTAATCCACACTGACAGAGAGAGATAGTGAGAGAGATGGCCATATATGATAAGAAGCAGTTTTAAAGCTCATCGAGATTTTTATTTTGTATTTTTCTGTGTGTGTCTCTTCTGTTATTTTTTTCTCTGTGTGATTTAAAAAACAACACAGCAAGAAGAGTCAGAGAGTATGGGTAATGCATTTAGCATGGATAAACATTATGATCTGGATGAAATAAGAATTCATCCCTAATTCTGTTTATCCAAAATATATAATCTGAATAAGAGCTTTTTGAGAAACAGAAGAAGTACATTTTTCCAGACCAAAACATCATTAATATTTAGTACCCTGCAAGTGGTTAGTAACACATGTTCACAGTAGATATTGAGTTTTGGGGTTCAAAGAATCATCCTTCCATTCATGTTTCTCAAATGCTAAGAATAAGTGATTTAGGGATAACTTCATCTAGAGATTGTTCATAGACCATTGCTTTCAATAGCCTCCATGAATCTACTTAATCACTTTTGAATCCATTATTCTTCTGCTTTTCCCTGTATCCTTATGCAATGAATTAAATAGTTCTTAGCTTGGTTTTCTTGAGTTTTGTGGGTTTTGTGGGATTTTGCCGTCTGTTAAAATTATGTTGTAAACAGTTCTTATGAGAAACTGTGATTACAAATCTTTTTAACCATACTGTATTTTCCATTCATAACATCTTGCATAGACTTCTCGGTGTTTTCCAAGGCTTTTGAAGAATCCTGGTTTATTTGGTTTCTCTTCATATCAGAGCCATTTCATATTTTGCATTATATGTGTTGTCCTGTATATTTTCAGTTCCCTCTGCAATATCCATTTTGAAGATATACCCCAGTGAATTGTTCACTGTCGTACGGAACTGAGTTTTCATATTTCATTTGTCATTTGCTTAGATAAATGTCACTGACATATATAGAGCAATATCTCCATCTGCAGTTTTTATCTCCAATACAAACTAAACCAGGAATAGTGTTTTGAAACATGTTAAAAAATAGGGGTAACAATAATTCAAAATGTTCTAACAAGGGTAACTTTTCTCTGCAAAGTTTTTAACAAAAATATTTAAAAATACAAAAGAAGGCAATACACTGAACATTTGCATCATGCTTATATTGATCAAAAGGATTCATTTCTAAAAGGAGGAAATATAGACTGTATAAATTCCCACAATGCTACATATATGGTTGTGATTTAATAAAATGACTTATCAGAGGAATGACTGTTACATGTCAGTCAGGCTTAATTTATGAGATCACTCGGGAATGCTACATGTAGAACTGTCCAGAGAAAATTCCATAGCGGTTATTTCTTGTTCCATTCACAAACTCACATGCCAAAAAAGAGTAAGAAATTATCAAACTCTTGGTGAATATGTGTCATAATATGCAATTTCCTCATACATTGCTCAAATACGAGATCTCCTCTTGGCTTCTTATTGAGGTGTGAATATTTCAGTTCTGATATACAGTCACTTCCATCTGATGTTTTTGATTGGTTTATGCCGAAGTGAGATGTGTCACTGAACATTTGTAAGTGTTGGCATCAGGAATATGAAAGTCTCCCTGTGCAGTAGACTAAGATACATGAAACACAGATGACATCATTCTTGAACTGCCATCCAGTTTCAAGATAAATCTTGTGGAACATATCCAGGAAGTGTCTATGATCAGCTAAATATTCTTGCCTGCCAGTGTTTGCTCTCTGTCTATAAAACTGGCAGAATATCAGGAAGTCTTAATGTGGGTTTCAGGTTGGCTGAAGAGGAATAAATAGACTGTTCTGAATGTCTGAGTCAAAGGACATTAAAATGGTATTTAAGCAGACTGTCTGAACTTTACCATTTTGCTCCAACTAGTGAAACTTTATCTTCTATCTTGAAAAGCCACAAAATACCTTTTAGGGCACTAGAGGCCCTAAGGCCATAGAGGTTGTACATATACAACCTATTTGAGGAGCCTAACCTCTGCACAACACAATTACAGGTTTGAGGAAGTCAGCTTCACAGGTAAACTACAGTACATAAGTGTTCTCCAGTAGCATTATGGAGCTGATCTCTTATATCACACTCTTGTGGTTTTTCATTTTATTGATATATAGGTAGATATTTCCCCTTCTTTGCAGTAGTTGATTAAAGTTCATCTTCCTAAATATAGCTCTTTGAAGTCTCCTTTATGTTGTATATTGTTTTTTAACTTGAAGTCTGAATTTGAAGAGATCATGCTATTATCCTGTCCTCCAAATACCTTGCAATCCTTCTGAAATCAGACTAGTTTAATGCGCAAAGATGTATTTTTTCTCTCTACTCCATCACCTGAGCATGACCTAAAATACTTCTGCATTTGCAATGTCCTTCTATTGCGCTTGTGAACCACAGGCTTAACTCCCTTTGAGAATCATTTTTCTTGCATTTTTCTGCTTCCTAATGATTGCTACACCTAGACAATACTTCTTTGGTATGTTTATGAAAAAGTTAACAACAACACAAGCTTTATTGTATTTCAGAATTATTACAAATTTTGACTATCCTTTTCATGAGGTCAATGGAATTGTCGAAGTGAGCTAAATCAGTTTGACATTGAACAGTCTTGAAAAGTCCATATTGGCCGAGTTCTACTGTTTCTACTTCATTATGGCTTTGTTTATTGCAAATTGTTTAATAACTTATTCCAGAAACTTTGTAGGAGACAAAGTTGTGACAACTGTTCTGTTGTTTCCAGTGTTCTTCTTTTCCCTTTCCTTGTCACTTTCTCATTCCTTTAATGTTGAAGCATGAAGATTTGTAATATTTCAAACATTTTGTATAATTTTTTGTCTTTAACAGTCACAATAGTTAATGAACTTTCATATCCCTTTGGTTTTAACTTTCTTTTAATATATAAGTCGAATATTTTCCTGATGTTTTTTGTGTTCTCTACTAATTGAAGCTTACATCATACTTCAGGGTTTCTGGTTTTGTCTCTGTGCACTTGTTCTGTGCCATGGTCAGTTTACCTAATTTCCACCTTTGTATGATACCTTTTTGATTTTTCAGGTCATTTAACAGTTCCTGATATGAGCATAATTTATTAAAATTTCTTGTCTGTTCAATCTTCTAGATCACATCTTCCTTTTAAATAACAATTTTGAGAATGAACTGCCATAGATTCAAGTAGTTCTGCACTAGATTTGTTACTTCAAGTTATTAAATAACCTCCCTTCGTTCTTCTGAAGAACGTGTTAATTTAATGTCTGTGTCCTGACTTGAACAGACTGCAGTGAATTTTACAGTCCATTTGCTAAATTCTATTAGTTTAAGAAATGTCAGATAGCATAAGAGAAGTACCTATCACTTTCAAACGTTTTGATAAAGTCTCCCAGCTTTTCTCCTGTAGATATTTACAGTATTCCAAAACTCAAAGTTTTGATTGCAGAAATTTGCACAAATATGAGATCTGTAAAAGATCAGATTGGTTTGTTTTTTCTAGCACATTTCTTTAAAATAAAGGAGAAAAACCCCACCTTTTTTTCTGATGGTTTGAAAGGGATCTGATGAGAGCATAAAGTTAAAAATACTGATATCCATCATATGACATATCTAGTCAGAATTAGCTGTAGAGCTTTCCTAATATATTTAAAGAAATGTCTATGAAATGCCAGGTTGGAAAAAGCAGTAATTTTTCCAGACATCTAACATTGTATTTCTTTGTGTATTCTGCGTCGGCAGACTTCAGCTCAGACAGTAATTTTTTATGCTTTCAGATGAAGCAACTGGAAAGTAGACCTTACCTTTTAGTTTCCTTACTTTTGACAGTATCTGTCAAGAGCGCAATGTGGGTTAGACTAACTTTAATGATATTAAATTTATGATTGTGACAAGAGATAACTGTACTAAATTAAAGTCTTTGGTCTTTCCATTTCCAGGGACTGGCAACAAAATAATAATTCATTCAAGGATGAAAATTTGTAACTAACTTCATAGTCTAGGAATACATATTTGTAACTTATAGTCCACTGTCTATTCCTCCATTACGGTAGCATAAATAAAATGAAAATGTTGCTGCCTTAGAGCAGCAAGTCCACATTCTTACAAGTTAAATATACTTTAAGTTTTTAAAATAGGATCTGGTAGTTTGATTTTTATTAAGTAAAGATAGACTGTGAATTATAAAGATTTTAAGTTGCCAAGATGTAAATATAGGGCTGTGTAATTTTCCCTTAATAGTTAAGATCACAACATTAGCATCCACACCAGTTTAGGTAGCTTTATTATCTTCACTGTCAGAGTGATGCTAACAATATCAACAAGCACTGTAAAAGAAACATGGGACTTCTTTCACTTCAGCAAAGATGAGTGAAAAAGTGAATTTCTGTTCTTTGTTTGAGAAGGTATTAGTTTGAAATTATATAGAGCAGAGACTGGACAGGATAATAGCTTTTTAATATAGATTACCTTTCTTTTCAGTATTATCAGCATGTTATCTTCAAATTACTCAGGCACTGAAATCAATAAAAGCTCTTGCACAATCTGTAGGAGTCACTGGTGGGCTTCACTGACTTCAAATCATACATCCCTCATAACTGTCCAGACTTCACTGCCAAATTTTCTGAAGAAAACAGTAATTATTAATTTAACTGTGTTGGTTTGTTTTATTATTGCCCTAGAATAAATTTAAATAATTTTCTCACAAGAAAAGAAGAGAAATAAAACAGGTGAACTGAGAAGGAGGTCTGCTCTCTAACTTCGAATGCAATGAAATTTACAATTAGGAATGACAAGAAATGTGGCAGTATGCAAGAAATCAATTGAATTTAGATCTCCAGAAAACAATGATCCATGACTCCTGCACATAGTTAACAAAGCATTAAAAATTAATTTGCCCATCAACATTGATTTAGCCATCTTATTAAACTATGACAGAATTTACCAAAATTTGCAGGCCATTTGCTCTCCTTTCCTCACTAGATTTACAAAACTACTAGAGAAGGAGTATACTTCTTGGCATGTTTAGACAATAGCCCAGTGTGTCTGGCATTCAGCAGAATACTACTGACCCATATTCCTCTTCTTAAAATCCCAATCCTCTACTTCCAAAGAGACCACTCCATTTGGGTCAGAGTATACTCCGGAATCCATGTCTTTCACCCTCTGATCTTAAAACTGCTTTTATCCACATGAATAACTAGCACTTAATAGAAACATACATTAAAGGCAAATGGTTCAGTTCTTTGATAAGTGTGCTAACTACCAGACTAGAGACTTTCTCACATATTTGCTTTTTGGCCACAATGAACGTTGAAGTGATTGTATAAAACAGGTGAAGTTATCCTAACATAAAAATTAAAGTATTCAGTATGTCAGCATTTGGACACACATATAGTCTGATCATTCTGACATATTAGCAAGTTAGGACCACTATAAACTATCCTCAGTTTCATGAAAATAGTGGTTCATTGTTTTATTTGTGTAGTGTGAATCAGAAGATGTGGACACAGTGCTTAAGGCTCCTTAACTCAATCAGTTCTGTTCAGAGAGATGTAGGTCACAACAATTCAGGTGGAAGCTGAAATCTAGATCTTATACATGCCCAGTCAGTGGTCTCAGTCACTGACTTAACTGTGTGAGAGAACTCCAGGAGCCAAACCTAATAGAAAAAACTTTCCTTCTACTCTTCCTTAAAGAAGAGAACAAGAGGAAGAGAAAAGAGAGAAAAGTTTGTCCCCTCTCCCTTTCTCTCCACTGCACTCCTCTCTCTCCTCCGCCAATATTTCTACTAAAATTCTACTCAGAGCATGGTTTGCACTTTCCATTTGTTTTGCTTAAGATGACACTGATATTATTCTGTGAAAATACACAGTTATTTACAAATGCAAGCCCTCTTTTAATGCCAAGATGTTTCACTCTTAAACTTGGGTCGCATTCAGCTCAGTAAAGTTGTAAAAGTGAAATCAGTGCAGCAGCATTGCTGACAAGTTCAGTTTAAAACCATAGATAAAGTGTAATTATGTGTGTCTGCTGGGGCATGGGGAATGCTATGGGAGACCCCAGGATGTTGGTTACTTTTTCAGATTAAACGGACAATGCTTAAAGGCGTGGTTTGCATCTGGTGTACGTCTTGCTTTTGCTTCAGGGAAAATTCAGGGAGGGCTTTGTCTCAAGATGGAATCATGATGTGGTCAAAATGCAGGCCCAAATGTGGAAATCTGAATGTTTCCCTCAATCACGTAAAGCAAACTAATCCACAGGCCTGCTTTTATGACCCATGAATTTCCACAGGGGACAATATGAGTGGTTTCCACACAGACTTTTCTTAAGTTCAGGAACTGTGACCTCAAATCAAATCAAACAAAAACATCAGTCCCTTATTACCAATTTATAATTTATTATTATTATTATTTATTTTGTGGTGTAAACACTGGAAAAGAATGGAAATGTTAAAAAAAATAGTTCCCCAAAAATAGGAATGAGCATAAATAAAACTACAACTGAAATGCATACATCTATATGAAATCTATATCCTAAGTTATATTTTTTAGCAAAAGTTTGGCTTATCACCAAAAATCATATTGATTTGTCACTATCCAAGTATCCCATAGGAAACCTTCTTTGATTCAAGCAGTTAAATTAGAGCAGTCTTTCAAAGGATCGGGCCAGCTGGAATCAGATGGTATATGAAGACAAAGAGAAAGCGAATGTCATTTTGGACACTTCTTTTTTTTTTTTTTTCTTCTTCTAGGAAAGTAGATATTTTCCAAAATACTGGAGCAATAATTTCAGAAGGCTTATCAAGTGAGTTGTTTGGTACTTCAATCTTTAAGTGAAAACATCTGGAATATAATAGAAAAAACCCTTCAGCTCCATTGCCTGTTCTCCTCCAGTCCCTTGTAGCTTTCCATAATGTCACAACAGTTCATACCTATATAAATAAATGACAACACTCCAACTATACTTTATAGTCCTGCTAACTTGCAGAATCTTTTAACATGGAGGTAGTGAACTGGACCACTTCTACTGAATCACAGATTTTGATTACATGGAAACAAAAGTTTTTAAACAATAACATTAAAGCAACAGAACTAAAGAAAAGAAAAGTTAGGGAATTCTAATAATTTATTTTTGCATTTTTAATTGCAATATATTAATGGATTTGAATTTGCTTCTTACATCTGTTAAGGTTATTTTTAGATAGTACTGGCTTGTAAAACAGACAGATATATCCCAAGGTTTCTCACAGACTGGCATGAGTAGCACCTTGGGTATTTAACCTTCTTCAAAATAACAGATGTCCCATAACAAGTCCACAAATCAATGAAGATGATGATAGTAGCATTTCCCTCCATGACTGCTACAGGTGGTGAGTCTCATTACTGTTGCTGAGGCTGCCAGTATAAGTACCCAACCAAAAACCAGCTGGGTAAATAGTATATACATTATGGTTCCCGGACACTTCATACTTGTGTAACGGAACATAAATTATAAGTGGGAGAATGTTTCTGCCAAAGAATTTTTTCTTTTTTTCCCCTGATTTGAATAACATTTTAAAATGTCACAATGGAAGAATGCATACTTCCTATTACACTAGGCTTTCAACTCCCCGCTAAGTTGCTTTATATATACAGAATTAGAAAATGACTACACAAGAATAATTCCATTACAGTGATGTAAATTAGGTATAACTTTACTAAAGTAAATGGAACCATGGCAGTACAAAGCCAGCGTAACTATGGAAATCAGGCCTCAGCTAGTACTGAGGAAAGTAGAGGAAAAAAGTGAATGAATAATTATATAAAAAGGATGTTTAACTTCCATTCATTCTGAAATTAAACAAAATCTTCAGAAAATAAAACACTTTAGAAAAAGTTTAAAAGGCATGAATAAGAACATATATACAAAACAATGTCATTCAAAAGACAATAGTTTTGAGTGAAACCCAAATTAAAGGACACATTTTTTCTATCCTTTATATTACGCATATGAAAGTGTAGGATTTTTCTGAAAAATAGAGATAAAAAATGGGGTTTATATGTTTGCATCTAGAAGTTCAAGGAACTTATGGATGAACACAGATGATTCTCCTTGCATGTCCTTATCTTACTGCTGAAATACTGGTACATCCATGAAAATCCGTTGGTAAACTTTTTGATTTCATAGGTAAGGACTGATCTATTTTTGTGTGAAAGAAGATTTTGATTGCCAAGGCTTATTTTACATTTAGACAGTGAAACTTAGAACAGTGGAAGGCTATTCAGGTCAAGGTAAAATCCTTTTGGATGCTTGTCTTTCACTTTGACAAGGCAGCTAGCATTGTCAATGGTGGCTGGCAAGAGAATGTAGCATTCATTGAGAAAATTACAATGAAAAGAGCAGCTAATTTTATAATGTAATTAAGGCAATTTCTAAGCAAGTGTCAGCTTTCTTATCACAGCGAAACAATATTCTCACCTACATATCCTATATTTTCCAGACCAGGTGCAAACTTTAATGTCTTAAATTTGTTTTTCAATGTTATATTTTGAGTAAGTTGTAAACCAAGTACACTTAAAATAAAAACCTGTGATATATAACTATGAAAATATAGATACTTTATGCAGAAAGTAAATATTTGTAAATATTTGCATATAACATTGAAAATTTTTAGACATGGTAAATCCTTATGAATGCTTCACTTTTGTATCAAAATCCGTCTTCTAAATATAAAGATGAGAACATCATTAATCAGCTATTGTCTGTAACATGAAAAATATCAAAAGCTAGCAATCTACTTTGCGGTGATATGAATATGTGATCTGATCTAAAGTAGTGATTTCCAGCTAAAATGCATTTCTCATTTGTCACGTTCCCTCAATGTCATTTGCTATTGCTACTCCTCTGTGTACCTTTGGTATTGTACCTCTATGGGTAAATGACCTAGACTGTTCCTGGAGAAAAAGAGAGATATGACACAGAAAGCAGCAGTGAGGGAATGTGTGCATTTTATGTCCAAATGCAAACAGAGCTGGAAGAGGAAAGATGAGTTAACTCTCATGGAGTTTTCACAGAAAGCTGGAAAGCAATGCCCTGCATGTGTACAGTAAGTGAAACTACTTTGTCAATGAAATTACTGAAGCAGGTACATTTCTGTCCACATTTCAAACTCATGTAGTACTGTTTGATTAAATGTGGTGAATTAATATGGGGTGTTCTCAGGTAACTTAAGTAGGCCCAACTGAGTAAAATCTGAGCTTTAAGGTGACATCCTACCTGCTGGTGCTACAGCTGTAATTTATGTCTATTTTTTCTCTTTCAAAGCAACAGATTTTCCTGATAGAATTACTGATTATTAACTCCTATTTTTGCCATTTTATATTTTTATCTTTTCAGATATTCAAACTCATTCATCTATGCATTATAATCTGAATTCCATGTGCAGAAGATCCATACAACATAAATATGCCAAGTGCTACAGTTAGGATATGTCTGTAATGTGTGAATGAGAATGTAAAAAGGACTATCATTTGGCCAATATCAAGGCAGGGGTTAGTTTAGGCGTTTTACTTTCCATTGCCTTGAGCAGGTGCTATGCATTTTCATTCTCTTTCCAGTATTGTATTCCCTTAGCAGAGCTTCTTAATGGTACATCATTTATACCAATCTAGCATGTTTTACAAGCAGAGTATAAGTACTCTAAAACTATAAGCGGAGTTCAGAAAACAAATTAATCTACATTACCAGGAATTAGAGAAACTATTGCAATGTTAATGTTACAGTCATGAAAAGGCAAGCAAGTTTCTTGTTCTAATTGGAATGGAGCTTGCCATCAGTGGAAAATAAACTTTTCCTTCTCTTGTTTACATAACATAACATAAATTGCAATACTTACATCAAATTCCGTGGTGTCAGTTCACTCTTTTGGTCAGTACAGGGATAAGGCAGTTAAAACCAGTGTTGCCTTAATGCAGATAAAGTTCTTTTCAGCATATACTCTGAATTTTCAGAGTAAAATAAATGTGCTGGCTTAATTTTTAAAGCTCTATATGAAGTCAGCATGTCCCACCATCCAAGTGGGATATCCCACTAAAATCAGAGATTTTAAGAATCCAAATCCCTGAGACAGCTTTGAAAGGATATGACATAGCGCTCAAAACAAAACCAAATAAATTATGTTAAATTATGTCAAATAATATATGTTTAAAATGTGCTGACTTTTGTGTTTTCTGAGTCTTGAACAATGGCTACATTAGCAATAACCTTCTAAAACTGCAAATTATAACAGGATATGCAATTATATCAAGATCAGGTTAGTAAGAGTACATTGAAACAGTGTTGTCTGTCTCTGTGTGTGTATTTATGTGTACAAATATGGGGCTGGAGGGGATCCACCTAAGGGTGGCGTGAGGTGGCAGAAGTGCTCACCAAGACATTTTCAATCATTTATCAGTAGTCCTGGCTAACCAGGGAGGTCCCAGTTGACTGGAGGTTAGCAAATTTGTTGCCCATCTACAAGAAGGGCCGCAAGGAGGATCCAGGGAACTACAGATATGTCAATATGCAATATGTCAGCTGAGATACAGATATGTCAGCTGGGGAGGGTTGTGGAGGAGATCATCTTGATTGCCATCATACAGCACATACAGGACAACCAGGTGATCAGACTCAGTCACCATGGGTTTATGAAAGGCAGGTCCTACTTGACTAACCTGATCTCCTTCTATGACAAGGTGATCTGCTTAGAGGATGAGGGAAAGGTTGTGGATGTTGTTTACCTAACTTTAGTAAAGCCTTTGACACCATTTCCCACACACTGTCTTAGAGAAACTGGTTGCTCTTGGCTTTATTGTGCATATGCTTCACTGTGTAAAAATCTGGCTGGAGGGCCAGGCCCAAAGACTCACAAGAGTTTTCTAATGTATCACTTCCTTTGGTTTAACTGGAAGGTAACACAAGGACTTCAGTGTCATATACTTCCTGGGTACTACATGACATACTGTGAAACATCAAACCTGCAGTTCTCTCCTTTGCTCAAGCTGAACTGAGTATGACCTACACAGTATTTCTGGCTTCCCATTCAGAAATAAGAAATATTGATGATTTACAACATCAAGTCATTTATGGCCAAGGTAACACATCATAAATGATGTTACATGTTGTTAAAATTCATAAAATGCTGAAAAAATAACAGAGAAAAAAAAACACAAACCCCGAGATTTGTTTTAGGAGGAACTGAGTCAATGTAGGACTTATGTGAGCCACAGAATACCTATTCTGGCACAGAGTTTCACAGACTACTGGAATACCTAACAAACCTTACTGGTTTGACATATTTAGCCAGGTTTGACCAGTCTCCAATCTAAAGGGAAGAATCTGCTGAAAGAAACTCTTTTCTGTGTGCTGAAATGCCCTGTATCAAAACCCTACCCCACCCAATGCTTTTAAACATTATCCTCACTGTAAGTCTCATACATGCAATTAAGGCTACAAAAAGACTTCAGCAATAGTATAGTAGTGCTTTACATCTCCAGGATTTCCCCAAAAGACTAATTAATCAATTCTCTTAACACCCAAAACCAAGGTTAATTTTATAGGACAGACATAATTTTGGAGGACAGACAGGTTCAGTAATTGCCTGGAGTCAGAAAAAAACCCATAGTGTTCATAGTTGGAATGTCAGTACAGACAGTTAGAATTTACAGAGAAGAAAAAAAATGGGTGGGAATGTAAAATACATTTAGAAAAAAATATTTAGTAATCTTACTGAGTTATCTCAAGCCCCCAAACAAATTAGATGGGAGGTATTTGATATAGATTCCAAGGGTCTATACCACATAGAAGGTTGAAGAAATCGCATTCACAGATGAGCTATAATTTTCAGGACATTTAATTACTATTGAGTTTTCATTTTTAATTCTTGTTCATAATGAGATTTTCACAGGCAAATAATATTGCATGCTTTTGTCTTTTCAATATTTTATTCTAATATTTTATTTTAATAGATATGTATTTTGCAAGGAAAAAACCCTAAAAAAAATTAGACCCTTCTGTCCTCATCTCTCCTGGGTGTTTTTAAAGCCCAGTAAAGCATGTGGGGTGGTTTTTCAAACTTTTTTCCAGATTTTTGTCAGAAAGCCTTTTTAATGTTAACAGGATATAAGATGAAAAGTATATTTAAAAGGGAAAGAGTATTAAAACCGGTTTATAATAGCTCTATGCATGCACAGATGTTAGACTAAAATTGACATGACCAGGAGACAAAAAAGAAACTAGTGTATATTTATGGCATCAAGCAAGGATGACTTGTCCCCTTAAATGCTATTAAACACCCCCAAAAAGGCCAAGGGACATGGTTTTTCCTTTGTTATATGCTTCTTAGGTTTACCGTAATAGTAAATGATAAATAAAAAAGTCAATATTTTTTTTTCTCATGGAATTTTATTTTCTTCCCTTAATTTTAATCACAAATTTAAATCCTTAAATCTCATTACACCTCCCTTAAAATGCCAGTAACTAGTAAATGTACCTAATACCACTAACCATTTAATCCACATATTAAAAAATACTGTCTTCTGATGCAAGAGGTTTGTGATCATTTTTAACAATAACTCTGCAAAATATACTTTCTGTTGCAGACAAAATCTTTCACATAACAATTTTCTGAGTCTTGCTATACTAATACTTTTGTTAGTTAAAACAATTCTCACTCCAATGTTATTCAGCGCAATAGGAGAATATGTTACAAGAATGCCTATACCTTTAATAGTGCAGATATTTAGATAAATTTTGCTATTAGAAATATTCTAATGTTTTTTCCTTTTATGAGGAAGTTATTCAAATTCTATCATCAAGAATTTATTTTTAATGTACCTACCTAAATTGTTAGATGAAAACTTTAGACATAAAAATTAAATGACCTGTGATTGCCTAAATGTCACAAAAAATGAGAAGGTAAAATTAAAAAATTATATTTCCATTAATTAAGAAGCATTGACTAATATTATGTAAATGTAAATAACTTTTATATTTTTAAAGGGTTAGATTAAAAAAACAAAACAAAACAAACAATATTATCTTGTTTCTGGTTTACTATTTAAAATACACATAAAACATCAAACACAATAAAACATAGGTAGTAAGATGTTTCCCAAATCCACACATATCAAGGTTATTACCCACCACAGAAGCTAGATTTTTGCATTGCCTATGTCTATGTAAAATGCACCTAACACTTAAAGCCACCTTAGAGTTTAACAAATTTTGTGGGAGAAAAGGAATTCTTGCTTTTTTAGTTTCCTGAGAAAAAACTTGCAGTTATTTTCTTAATATTTTTACATTATTGCTCATGTTTTGATAGTAACATTTTTAAAATCTTTGTAGCTCAGTGTTAAATATACTCTGTTCACAGTCAGGAATCAACTCAAATCCAGCCCAATCCCGTTTCCACTAAAGTCAGCAAGAACAGTAAAGGAATGAAGAGTTCAAAGCTGCACAGGTGTATATTGCATGAAAGAAAATGAATCAACCCTCAGTGTTTAAAACACATGCTTACACAAGTTAGAATTGAAAGAAATGGATATTGATATAAATTACTTGGAATTTTCTCAGTGAATAAGTGAAAAGTTATTTTGCAGAAATATTTTTTGTAATTATATGTGTGTAGGGGAAATCAATAACATTAAATAAATCTCAAATTCTCACTTCCAGCTGTGTGTGGTGGCCCAATGTTAATACACCTGCAGGTAATATAAAATTAAATCATTCTGAGTGACTCTCACTCTTCCATTAACCTAATATGTTATTTTACTTCCTTGTTAATAAAGAGGACTTTAGAAAATGACAAACTACAAGAACAGGCCTAATATCACATAGCTTAAGTGATATCTATCTCCTGGTATAGTCACAAGAAGAGCTACTGAACTATCGTTATAATAGATATTAAAAGTCATTATCCGAAGATCTATGCCATTTTTTTTCCTGTAGCACCATTTTTTGAGGGTTTGTAGGGGGTTTTTTAGATCTTGGTGGTGTGAGAAATTGTTTTTGCTGTAATTCATTAGAGTCCATTACTAATTAAGTTTTTTATTTTTTATTTAAGGACCATAATAAGAGAAACAAAAGTTTAAATACTGGATGAGTATGAAAAACATTTGACAACAGGTAAAATACTGCTGAAAATGAAGAATTTCAAGTTTTATAGAGAAATAAAGGAGAGATTAAGTGTGATTATGAAAAATCATTTATTAGCCTCAATAAAGTAACAAGTGAGAATCCAGTTATATCTAGGAATGTATGTAGTATTACTTAGTATGGTTGTACCAATTATATTTTCTGTGTTAAAAGACTAAAATTCTACAGTTTTAGGAGTTTTAGTATCAAATGTTACATGAAATAAAGATTTTTGAAAAGAAAAATTTTTAAAAATCCAAGATATCTTGGCATTACATTTATGTCTGCAAATTCCCTATTCAATTGTTATAAATATTACAATATACCTTCCATGGGTGCAAAGACTTTGGTTATTGAGTAACTGTGTTAATACATCTGAAATTTTCAACAAAAAATAGAAGACTAATAGTTTTTCTTTGGATTTTATGGTATCTCTCAATGAGAAACTGGCATGTGACAGAGCAATAGGATATGAGTGTGCAACATTTCTAGGGGAAAATATCACTTATTGCGTGGTGGAATGTGAGAGTGAAGACTTTATGAATTTCTCAATGTTGTTTATTGCAATTTTATCTTCAGTTATGGATGGGTTGCTGTTTGACATAAAAATTGCATGGAAATAATTCATTGAATCTACAACGGGGTAAAAACCCAAATTAATATCAGTGGGTTTGTCAGATACCTTTTTCTTTCTTAGTTTCCAAAAGTTTTCTTATTCTTTTGCTTGATGTATTAAAAAAATCCTCCAGAAGAGGCCAAGTTTGAGGTCTAATTCCATCTTCAAACTAGCCAAATAAATACATACTTAATTCTTTGTTGCCTTTTGCTTCCATTTAGGCTGTATAAATCCTTCCTAACTACTGAAAAATGAATGGTAAATGTACCTAAGCTTGTATTGGTAAATATACAATATATATCAGTTTGAAATTTAAATCAGTCATGAGATAAATATGTTGCAGAGATGAAAATTTCAACCATCAAGAATTACCATCGATGTAATCAGAGGGACTGATATAAAACAGTACCAGGGAGAAAGGGAAAGTATTTTCAGAATAAGCAAAATAAATGTTTTTAGAGCTTAGCATACCAAAATCCCCACAGTTGTCATTTATATTGTGAAATAACTGGTGTGTGAGAAAATTAAGTGCTGTATTTACTTTCATCCTCCAAATAATCTTACAGTTGTGACTCAAAGAAGCACTAGGAGAATGCAAAGTCCTCCTTGTATAGATGAGGCCAGATGCCACTCATTCAGAAAATTATACTATTGATAGGAAGATCTACAGAGGCCAGTTCCAAGACCTGAAGAAAACTCAGAATTAGTTGAATGATTTTTTAATTTTGCTTTAAAATCATTATCTTACTGCAGTATTTGTATAGAAACCTTGATAACCTCAGCATTACAGTTTTGAGAGTCGCAAGGAAGAAGAGAGATCTATTCTCTTCGATATAAGGTTACATTTGAAACTTCATCTGGTTCGTAAAATTCACACACTTTTTAAGGGGACATTAGCATTGCTATCCAGATGTGATTAATTGTACATTGTAGAGGGAATTCCAGAGAGACAGCATAAGGGTTACAAATGTTGAAAAAGATAATCCAAAATTGCATATTTTTTCAGGCAAAGAATAAAATTACCTTAGAAATGCTTCTGTGTGTTCAATCAGTAGTGACAGAAAAGCAAAGCCAGTAACAATAAACAATAGATAAACTAATCTGGACACAGTAAAATTCAAACAAAACTTAAGGTCAAAACAGCCTTTGGACTAAACTTTAATTCTTCCTTGTTTGGTAAAAGTGTGCTTGAAGTTGTTGTTATTGCTCTGTTGTACATACACCTCCATAATTCCCTCTTCTTTTTTTTTTTTCCTAGAGGCCAAAATATTTAAATGCCAATAAAAAGTCTTTTTTGTTTTTAGCTTAGAAGCGGATTGTTGAGAACTCTGCATAAAAGCATGATCTTTCAAGCAGATTTAAAGTTGTACTTATAAATTCACCAGGTTTTGAAGTATGTTTATTTGAACAGAGAATCTTTTGAGATTTTTCCATCATAAATGGACATCTGCCTTATTTGACCATTAAATAGTGTGTCATAATTAAATGTAAAAGCATAAAAAATTATCTCATCCCAAGACTTAATACTGATAAAAGTTTCAATTTAAGAACAATATGGAGAAAGGGAAAGGTACTAAGAAACTGTATTGCACTTGATCACAACATCCTTTCAAAAGCAAAAGTTCTATTTAAGGGAAGTATATGCTTTTCTCTTTTCTCTGTCAAACATCCACCTTGATGAGAATAAACCTTTTGCATATTTTAATTCTCAACTCCACTTTATCAGATTTCTTATCTAAAATATTATTTTAGTTATTGCTACATAAACATTGCTTTTCTAGGATAATTATTTAATCCAAAATCATCACAAGAATTGAGAAGAAAAAAAATAATTGAAAAAGTTGTGATAGTAGACCCTTAATTTTGAAGTCCTGCTTGTCTGTTGTCGAAAATTCTCTTTAGATCTAAATTATCTATCCTACTTTATTTGCCAACTTGGTTAGTGTATGATTTTCTCACCCTAATACAGGCAATATTGAAGACTGGTTAAGCTAATTAATTTCACAAAAGTTTGGAATTTGTCTAGGATACCGACAAAAAGGGACTGTAGGTAATATCAAAGCAGCCATCTGGGGACAAAACCTTCCTTCTCCTTTTCTTGTTTAGCCTTTCCTTTTCTGCCTCTTTCTTGGTGGCCAGCTGCATGCTGTGCAGATGTCTTCCTGACATGTGCATAGATGCTTTTCAAGTGGTTTTTCCAGCACATGTTCTCAGTTGAGATATCCAAGAAATTTTGCCTGAAAAATGAAACCAACTCACTTGGGACTTCTGTCAGTTTTTGAAAAAAAAAAAGGAGAAACAATTTCCATTAGGATATCATGAGATTTTGTCATTGCAAAAAAATTTCAAGGCTGATGTTTTGGTTTTGGGGTGTGCAATCTCAGTGGAAGGAACTATAAAGATCAAAATGTAGAAGTGTATAATCACAACAGATTTATGTTAGCTATGTATTACATGCAACATAAACAGGGAAACAAATGAGATTTTTTTACAAGTGTAGAAGCAATACTAATGAAAGAATTATTAGAATGTGCATTGCAAATGGTTTGCTTTTGCTCATATTTTCTGTCAGTAAGTTGCCTCACGCTCAGAGAACTTTCTGAGAGCCATAATATTATTTCCAGTGAAGGAATCCTTTTTAATGTCTTTGATCCAATGTTTACAAAAGAGAGTGGAAGTCTTGGTGCAGCAACAATTTCCATACAGAAAAAAGAGACATTCTGCATATATGCTTTCTCAAATGGTAGTCTATCTGTCTGTGATATTTTCCATAAGACAGTACAGGCAAGTATAAAAATATGCAGTTATTTAATTGTGGTTTTGTAGAGAATTTTCTTTTGTACTGACAGAACTCTCTCTTTGCTGTTTGTTTAATGCTATGCTTCTTCGAGATTTTCAGATAAATTAAGTAATTACAGAATAGATCAAGCAAATCAATATGACATTTTTCATGTCATGATATGATGTTTGTCATTTTCCCCTAGACATATGATAATTCTAATTACTTTAGCTTCTTTTGAGTTATAGCTAACTGAAAATTAATCAATGCACACTTTTAATAATTATAAAAATTAATCTTCCAAGTGAACGTTTGGTAAATGTTCCATTTGGAAAAAGTTCTGAATCCTATTTTACCCTGTAGAAAATATTCTTACTAATTTAGTGAATACGCAGTATGTTTTATGTTGTTGTTAGAACAATGTTCAGTTTATATAAACTTTGCTATGAATTGCACTAGATTTTTCCCATCCATGAGAAGATATTCGTGTTCCAGTGACACTAAGATTGGTTAGAAATAAGGACATCCATGTGGTAGTTATTGGGACACAATATCTTGAAACTGTGAACTGCCATTTCTGCCTAATATAAGCTGTTTCACATCATATCTTTATCTGGTATATGAACATGGGGAAATTATTACAAAATAGGGACAGATAACACTATGTATCATCAAATAAATCTTAAAGAATATTAAAAGTATGTATCACTTTTAGCTGTCCTGAGGGTGCAGTAGAGTTGTTTCAAACTGCCTCCCTACTACCCCCCAAGTTTTTAAAATGCATTTAGGCACTTAATATTCTTCTAAACAGTAGCTAACACTTGAATAATGTGGTGAATCAGTATACACTCTTAACATTCTTCTTACACTGATGTTACTTCATCTAAGCTAGCTGTATTTTCCATGCTTTCTAGCCATTGGTCTGCAAGTGTAGACATTGGGACAAACGCAGACATTGCTGGTGTCCTATCTTAAAGTTAAATGACTAGCTGAGGTCACAGTTGATCGTTACCATGTTCTTTGGATGCCCTCTTCAAAAAACTCAAAGGAGCTAATGACCGTTACAGATACTTCTTTGCAATCAAAACCATGTTGATTAAATGAGATACTTCTCGTCTGTTATCACATTGCCTTTGGAGCTTTTTATTTCCTTTAAAACTTTCCTTTTATTCCATTACACATTTAATCAAACACAGCTAAAATAACAAAACAGAGCTGATTAATTTATCGTTGCCACACAAGAGCTGGAAACAGCCTCTAGGCAATGCATTTTTGCTATCTCTTATGGGTAATAAAGCATTCATACAGTGATGTATTGATTTAACCTCACATATGTCGTTGAGTAACTTCATACAGTATGCAAAACCCCTTTTCTAAGACACCATAGAGTACACTTTCAAGGTGCTACACAAGACTTTTAGCTACATGACTGCCATAATGATCAGAGTTCTGTGAATATCCATGCAAACTTCTAAAATCATGCCTTTATTTGATCAGTTACTGCCAAACCTTCACAGCTGAGCTAGCATTTTCAAAGAAATAAGATTCTGACTTAGTTTGATTTAAACATTATGGTGTGAATTATTGATTTATTGAAATTGATTTATTGGAGAACTGATCTGGAAAAATACTATTACTCCAAAATTGTAAGTTAGAATGTTGAATAATTCGTTCTAGTTTGCCTTTATCAATTCCTTCAACAAGAAACATTTTTTGTTGCAATATTTCTCATGATTGAATAAGAGGTTATGGTGACATAATCAATACCTGTCCTCAGTTCTCCAGAGATCCTTTCCTTTTAGGTGATACCCTCAGGCAGAAAAGAGCGCAGGATACCACTCTGACATGCTGTGACTATTCATGTCTTAAAAAAGCAACTATTAGAATGAAGATTTTCTCAGATTGAAAACATAGTATTGCTTCCTGCCTATGTGGTTCCTTGTTTGATTCATACATTTTTCAACAGTGAAAAGGAGTCATTTACTTTGAAATGAAAAAATAATTATCTGTACTATACCTACTAGATATTTTTCCCATTCCCTCTAACTTTATGATTATTTCATTCTTATGAAATCTCATTTATTTAGATCTTTGCCTACAGCATAATGTTACCTAGACACTAAAACAAATGCTCCTATAGAATCACAGATAAGGCTACCAAATTTATTAATATTGGTCACTTAGCTGTAGGTATTTCAAATTGGTACATCAGAGAATTTCTTTTTCTCTATAGAGCACTTTAGAAACTTGGCTTTCAATTATATGTGCTCATTCCTATATTCAATGTCTGAGTTTAGATTATCTGGAATTTTACAGTTTGCCACCAAAATGTCCAGGAATATAAACTATCAGGAGATCGCTGAAGCTTAGACAAAAATTAGGGGAAAAAAAGGGGAAAAAAAAATTAATTTATTTTCTTTTTCCAAAAAAGAGCAATAGTTCCCTCTGCCTGCAGAATCCAAAGCTAATTTGAAAGTGTTTGGGGAAAGGGAACCCTATTTCTCAGCTTTCCTTTGGGAAAATGCAATCTGAAATGTCCAAGAGACACCTAACATCTCAAAAAACCTCAGTTCTTCCAAAACAAGGGATGTGGCATAAGAACATGCTTTATGGAACAATAACCATTACTCTACCAATAAGCAAAAATTGATGTAGACTTTTAGAAGATCTCCAGTCTTTCTCCTGGTAAAGAAAAACCTTTTCAACTCTGACACTTAAGTCAGCATACCTTGCAAATGCTGGAATACTGTTTGTCGATTCAGTGTTAGACATGATCACATCTACATCTATGCAGGCTAACAAGCAGTGAAACATGAGGCTGAAAGTAGATTTGTATTTTGTGAATGAGCAAGGAGGAAAAAGAAGTTATTTTAATCCCTTCTACCAGCCATAACCATATAAGAGAACTACATAACCACTATGGAAAGAAATACAGCTGTCTGAGAGAAATGGAGAAGCTCAGGTTCTCTGAGCCAGGGTTCAGCACCTGAAGTCAGGGGAAGTCTCTGCAGCAATGCAGAGGTCTGCCAACAAGCACTAAATGGCCTTTTGGAGACTAGTGATAGCAATACCTATCTGAGCAACATGTGTGGATCGTTCAACACAAATATAAGGTTAAAGTGTAACACATTTTGCTGTGTAATTGCTCCCAAAGAGATCATCAAGGAGGCAGAAATGAAGTCAGGGGAAGAAGGGACAGGAGGGAAATCATGACTTCTCTTACAGCATGTTAGTTTTTGTTTTTCTTCTCTTTTTTTATTTTATTTTTATTTCTATTTTATTCTCAGGTTACCAACATGAAAATATACTATGCTTCTTGAAATATATATAAACTATAATCTTGAAGGTGGATGAAAATTGTTTCTGGTTTGGGTTTTCTTTTTTTTTTCCCCCAGAATATCATAAAGCAAAAAACTTTTTTTTAACATTTACATAACTACAGCACAGGAAGTGAGTTTATGTAGTCAAAAGTACTCAAAAGTTTATTTTGGAAACAGATTTATTTGACAAATGGTTTCATTGTCCTCAGAAAATATAGAACCAACTTGCTTTACATATAAAAAAAAGGTTGCTTTTCAGCAGGTTTCATCTGCTTTTAGAACTGGCGAGAATGGTAGGTAGAAGTAAAATGTCCTTTCTAATGACCATGGTTGCTATGGCTCCTGTTAGTTGATGTGCAGTTCATATAATCCTTACAAACATCAGTATCTAGAACTCCTTTTTCCCCCAGAATTTTAAAACTTCTTTTTTAATTTCAATCAATTCTCTTACTTCATGCAGAAATAACAGTTTTCACCTTTTAAATCACTTCACCTTCTTTGAAGTAACACAAAACTATTAGAACAGACTTTATTTAGGAGTAACTTTCCAAAACAGTTGCCCAGCCCACAGCAAGCAGAAAAGCAGTAAAAGCAGTATTCTATCAGCTTTTAGGAGTATGTTTGCTGATCTGTGAAATATAAAATGGTACCCAGGGGAAGGAAAATCATGCCAAGAATTTCGAACTTGCTTACATGACAAATATCCAATGGACTGTAAGACTGATCTACAGAGTTTCCTGCAGCAATTAAGTAAATATCAGTAAAGAAAAAAAAGCTCTTGCTTCTGTGTATCAGAGTTTATATAACAGCTTATATCAGTTTATAAGTCATATTAGCAGTGTGCCACTATATTAGGGTCTCAGAGGAGCACAGCTTTATTAAGAAGGTTTTACTTCTGATGAAGTATTCTCCATGTGATACCTAAGAAACTGATAGGACAGAGATGGACTTGCAGCAAAGATTGTCAATACTGAACCATGTGGCTGATAAGAGATGGTAAAAATGCAGTCAGCGTTCTATTCTGTTGGGAGATTTTGTCTGGCTGAAGACAAGAAGGATGCACCTTCAAAATACGTTTAGTATTTTGTAATGTTGACAAATAAATGAAGGAATGGACTGTGTAAAGTCTTAGCCTTAACTTATCTAATATAATGAGAAATCCTTTCCTTTTCCCTTTCTGCTTAATGGAAATCTCTGATCCTGAAAAGAAATAGTAACTGAGTGGTTCCCTTTGCCATACAGGATGGTTTTAATTCTCTTTGATGCTACTGGAGCTGAATAGCACAGAGTACACTTGGAAGAAGATGCAGGGGAGGGAATGAAAATCAACCTGAATTAATGAAACCTATGTTCAGGGGACAAAAAATTGTTAGGACAGAATTCAATTGCCCCTTACCCCAGGTAACTCAGTTTAAGGGAATTATGTAATTTGTGGTTGTGGTGATTCCCTTTCTCGTAGTATGGTTGAAAAATACCTGTTAGCATCAGCTATTTTCTTCCATTCAGCCACAGCCGAAATCACCTCTGCCTTATTTTATAAAGAAATTAGGTGGTGGAGGAGGGACTGTTTTAAAATGACTCTTTCAGTCTTCTTTCTTGCAACAAAGTTTTGGTTATTTATGAAACTTGAATACATCAAGGTGTTCATTGACAACTAACAGCTTTCTTGTGTCTGCACAAAGAGTTACAGTGCAGTTGCACTGTTGGGGTTGATGGAAGTTCAGTCAAATACATGTGTTTGAAAGCAGAGTAGTGCGTTCCAGACTTTAAATGTGAAAAACAGCAGAACATGTACAGTTTAGCCCAGAGTATATGAAATGGAATAATTTCCCTCCTGTCCCCACTTGCTTGAGAATCTGCAGATGTAAACTACATCAAAACTGGGGGAGAAAAAAGTTGTGGGAAGGGTGAAATTAATGAGCATCCATAATACTCCCAGATAAACACACATCCACATCTTATGTTTTTATTTTTAAGGAGAGAAAAGTGACATTTTTTTTTAAGTAGAGCTGAGAGATGACCTGGTGAGAAAACTTGTTTAAAAAAATAAATAATAAAAAAGTTCTTTTGAGTTGGCCCAGGTTTGCAAATCTTGAATGCAATGGATTGAAGTCAATGGAAACTTTTGAGTAAAAGGGAACAAATTAGTCCCTATCAGCAACACTAACAAAACAGTAAATCAGATGAAAACAGTTAGGAAGAAGCCAGAATGGCTCAGTGGTAATTGGTCATCTGTGAGGTTTGGGATTACGCTGGAGAAGGGAATGAAATAAGGATTTTAAATGAAAGGTTTTTGGAAAGAAGAGGATTGCAGACATCATCAAAAGGAAGCTCCTTTCCAAAGAAAATTCACATTCTCAGGCAAAGCTGCTATTCTTCATGGCAGTAATATCTCCACCCTCGTTAATGGAAACCTGTAGTATTTACAGTTGATCCTTGTATTGGTTTATGGGGATACAGCTCTGTCATAGTCCACCTCCAGTTGCCATTCTTTCTACTATAAAATCTTGGGGGAATTTTGATCTCTCCAAGTCTTCAGTCTTGCAGAAGAAGATTCTCATGTATCTTATGTCTCTTAATCCCTTCTTAACTTTCCTTTTCTCTTCAGCAAAGGACAAATCAATTGCATCTTTCTTTACTTCCCCCCATCTAATAAAACAAAAGACTCTTCAGAGCTGATTTACAGAAGTGTTTAATGCTGGTCATTGCTCTGATCTTGTTTATAGCATCTAGTGCTACAAGGCAGCAAGTAAGCTATGCAAAACCTGTCAAGGACACATCAAGGAGAGTTGTGAGTGTATGTGGAGTAGTTGAATCTGTTTAGTGCCCAGCTCAATCTAACTTCAGAACCAGATTCCTCAAGAAAAATTAGCTGCAGATTACTGACAAAATTCTACTCCTGACACTGCTGGACTAGAGAAAGGAATAGGATCAAATAAAGTGGGCTGCTTGACACAATCAATCCTGTATGGTCATGCTGCCAGCTGCAGTTCAGCCACCTACGTTTCCAGGAGAGTGAAAGCAGCCTGAATTTAGATTGCATCTTTCCTTGCACTTACATTGGAAAACATCAAGGCCCCTTTTAAAGGGCCCTAGAGTCATGTGATATGCAAGCTATAACTGAGTTGGAAAAAAAGCCTAGGCAGGCTAAGCACAGATTTCTGCATGCTTGATGACACATGACGAAGTAATAAACCTAGTTTTCCCCCTCACATGTATCCCAAAGGATTCAATGGATAATACTGCAAGCAAGAAACAGTTAAAAGTAAACATTTGATTTGTTCTCCCCTGGGATATGATGAAAAATTTGATGCAAGAAAAACATAACTTTCTCGCTTTATCTTTGCCAGAATATAACAGAAATTTTGGAACTCCTGCTTTTATTTTTCCTCTTCTGTCACTTCTCACTGTGATTCCTGATTCATAGAAACTTTTGTTCATTCTTGATTGCTCCATAGATTCCTGTGCCTTCTCTTTTGATATAAGCTTTCTCAGAGCCGGGTAAGCTATTTTTCTGCAACCAACTCTGCCTCATCGACTGCTTTTGGATCTCTTCTTCTACATCAAGGTTTCCTTGCCTTTAAACCTTCTCATTGTAAAAATTTTATTCCTTCACCCACTGATCTCTACACATGGTTCCAGTAGACTAATTCCTGCTCCATATTTCATTTGGATGTATGTATCTTTGTATTGTCTTCAGTTTTATTTCTTAATTTCTTTCACTATCACTGTAAGCATCAACTGAAGAATGACATTTTCCTGTTCCCTAGTTACAGCATCTTACAGGCATATGGTTTTTACTCCACTAGAAGTTGTGTTGATTTAAATACTGAAAAGACTAATGCACTAATTTTAACAAAGGATAGAAAATCCTGGTCACAGCAGAGTGACCAGTTCACAGGTAGACACTAATGATGACAAGTTGTAATCAAGAATATCCCTTTACTGCTTAAATTCAAGTCAAGATTTTATTACAAGAGGGAATGTAACTCTTTATGAGGACTACTTTTTCCATCATACATTGTAAAAACCTGATTCTGACATTTCCAGTTGCTCAACCAGATAAATTCTAGTGTATAACTAATGTCAGAGAAAAAAGAATCCAGTAGTGCATATTAATCTTCATGCCTCCATGTGCTCTATGTGTTATGTGTCATTGTTTCAAAAGGTACTGAAACTTATAATAGCAATGCAGTAGTGCCTATTCCATTTGGCTCTGAATGGATATACATGGAAAAGATTTTTGTGTTTTGGTCATCACAAACTTGATTTTTGACTCTGAAACCAGGCTTTGACATTAAGGCATAAGTACTAAATTTCACAGGTATTAACTTTTTCTAGATTTTGTTTCTGACATGCCCTCCAATTATTTTTGGATGATAGATCAGAGACATTTTTCTATTTTAGTAGCCAATGGTTGTTGAAGAAAATTATTAACATTTATAATTGCAAATATCTCATTTATAAATGAAGCTTTACAGGACTGATCCTAGAGCAGTTATTATAGACTGCAAGAAACATGATCTAACTTTAAATGAAAACTGCATTTTGTCCCTGTTTAATTCTGCCACAACTGTATCACTTCCCCATGTACCACTCACGTCCCTGTTGCATGCCAGCAGTGGAAAATAAGTTCAAGACAGTTCTAAAGTAAATTGTGACTGCACAAATACTTTGCATGCCAATGAGCACCTTTAGATATGAAACTCTGCAGTATACTTCAATTTTTTGCTAGTGTAATTTCAAAGATCAGTATCGCATATTGTTCATTCCATTTGGAGTTACTCCATCAGCATTTTTTTAATTCCTGCAACTTTCACTGTTGAATTTCATTATCCTTATTTTGCAGCATCAAGTAGACAACACAGCAAGGTCAGATCCCAGAGCTGAGTAGTATCTCTTTGACAGACCTTATTTGCCTTCAATGAATTGTCTTTTATCTAGAAAGGGATTTTGCTAGAGGTTAGAAAGACAGAATAATAAATATAGTAACTTTTACACATTTTTTGTCAGAAGGAACAACAGCAATTATATTTACCACCTCCTCCTTGTCATATGCAGGGGTTACTGAAGACCTGAGCTTTAGAAAGATGACTTGAAGGAGGGTAAAGTGATGAATACAGTTACAGGGACTTTTAAGGGAATTTTCCTCTCATGTAGTAAGACCCAGTTTTGAGACAAATGTTTGTTAGAGCAGTATAGATAAGTAAATGGGAATTAATTACAAAAAAAAAATTGGAACAAAAACACGGAACAGAGGTTTCTTTTTAAACAGCTTTCCTTCATCTCTGCCACGTGCTCTTTGGTCTTCATTTAAACCTTTGTCTCTTCTAATTGTTCTTTTGTTTCTGTGTAGAAAGTTTATGCTCAGAAATTATAGAGCTAGACATTTGAACATGTTTGATAATTTTTTAAAATATTCTTTAAATGTGTTAATGACTGGTCATTTTATTCAGGTATTTTTTTATTATAACTTTGACATTTACAAGTTTTCTGCACTCTACTTGCAAACTACTTTGCTGTCAAACTGGAAAAAAAACTGGAAATGGTTTTTGATCCAAACCTATGCCTGGAATTGTTTCTTTCCTTCTGATTTCCATACGACCAGATACTTCCTTGTTGATATTAATTCAGAATGATGATTCACAGCAGGGTGTTCTAGAATCACAGTGGATCATGACTTTCATGTCATAATCTCATCTTCAAATGATAATTTATCAGAAACTTTGGATTATAGTTACTTGTCCTGCCTCACAAAGCAACATTTTTCTGTTCCTACTATGCTAGAGGTCCATAGGAAGCAGAACATACATTGGAGATTGCCAGTGCCAGATTTATCTTTCACGATTATAAACTCTCTGGAATAGCATTTCTACAGTCATCAGATAAACAAAAGATAGAGCCAAGAACTAGTAGACATTACTCATAAAATCACGAATGTCAAAGGTCCTGAGGAGTCTCAACTACCATTACAATCAGGGATGTCCAAGTTCTACAATGGTGGAAGCAAAAGGAAAATACTAAGCAGACAAAATGTAGTTTTCAATACCTCTCGGGATGAGGTCTACTGTTTTCCTAGCCTGCTACTAAAAGGGTTAGCATTGAAAGCTGCAGTACTTCAAGAAAACTGCTATTTATTCTCTCCAAAATACAGAAAGAAGGGGAAAAACATACAGTCATGCTCTGTCCTCTGCTTTTTATCAAAATTATAGATAAATGTTTCACATATATTGTGTTTTGATGCTCTAGTAGTTAATTATGGTGATTCTTCACAGAAATGGGTAATTATAGGACACTGTACCTTGGTTAGAAAGTTTTTGAATTCTAGATATAAAGAAATGATTTGTGTTAAGTGTGGGTTTGTGTTTGGTTTTAAGTTACATTTATACTTTTAGACTTCTATCAGACTAAAACAGGAGAGAATAGAACAGAACGCAAACATTAAAAAAATTGCTAAAATTAATTTTATTATATAGAGTTGTTAAGGATAACAGTTACCAAACCTTGGCCTCAGAACTAAGTTCACAGATTATAACTTAATAGTACAGTAGGAGAACTCCGTGCAATTCTGTTCCATAATCAGAAATCTAATTTAAAAGGGATTAAGACTGGTGTGATATCCGCCCAATGCAAGAAAAGCAAGTAAAAGCAAGCCAAAGGAAAGCTCTTAACTAGTAACTTAAAATCCATACAGCAAGTTTCCATTAACAGAGAATGCCTCAGCATATTCACATATTCACCATCAGGCTATAAAACATACTATATGTAATACATAAATCTTTAACAGGGACTACCTTCCACTCATATGGTAAGGTGTTACTAAAAATGTGATCTCAACTTTAATTAAAGAAGCATTTCTACACCTGACTATAATTAAGACTGGAATATAATGCTCATTTTTCTCCTAAAACATATTTTTAAGGAATAACTGTGACAGTGTTTTGGGAAACACACATTTCCATTTTTAAACTTAAATTTTATAATCCATCATAACAGACAAGAACAAAAGTATTTCAAATGAAACCAAAATAATGGCTTTCAACCTTATTATTTTTCAGATAATGCACAGATAAGGTATGGAATAAACTTCAAGAGATTCATTTACTCTTCTTCAAGACAAGGTTATCAAGACATAAACCATATGCAAAAAGCAATACCATTTCTCTAATTGTCATTAAAACTATCTGTTCTTGTGTTTCCTATAGAAAGTAATGTTTTCCTAATATTTGACCTCGGTTTGTCTCATCCCAGGAGATTTGTTAGTTTTTGTCATATCCATAGACAATTCTCACCTACAGGGAATGAGATTATTCACAAGGTAAGAAGTCATATAACTAATGACAAACTAACAATAATTAAATAAGAAAAAGTAGTTTAGGTTGCATCTGAAGCTATAAATTTAGGGATTATTGTGTGAAATAGATACTTTCTAAATTATCTAAATCTCAAATCTGAAAAGAGGCTCCCATTCAGGCAAAACATCATTGTTTTTGTTTTGTTTCCAGAGCAGATTTGAGACGTACCCTCTAGTTTGCTGCTATGAAGAAAGGCAACATGGAGCTGAAGTTCCACACTGTTTATAGTGATGAAGTTGACACATATTTTTTCAAAATCAATTACTTAGATTTTCCTAGCTGATACTGTGGAATTATCTTTTTTTCAGCATTTTGAAATACACCTAAATTCGGGACACTTTAGAAGTCTTAAGTTTAAATAAAATTAATTAGCTTAGAGATGATTAGTGCACTCCTTTTATCTTCTCTTCAATTGTTACTTTTTGCTACATATTAACCACCTTTATTAACCAAAGTGGGTTTAGTGTTTTCTTAAAATTTTAAGTGACTGACATGCTGTGGTAATAGACCACAGGCTTTGAATAGTATACTCGATTTCAAGTCTTTAGGAATAAACACAAATAATGATTAGAAATAATAAAGCCACCATATGACACCACAGTTATCTGCAATAGCAAAACTGTATTTTATGCAAGTATGTTACTGTGGTTTGGCCTGAAGACCTAGTTAAGCAATTGGTAAATGTGTCTCTTGGAACCAGTTCTTGGCCTTGAACGGAGATTACTTAGTTCACAAAATTAAGATTTCCTGCTGGGAAATTGGGTAGTTTCAAACATGCTTTACCACCTTAATGGCTATTGCAAGATTTGACTTGCACTCAGAGGAGAAGCAAAAGCTTCCATTATACAGTGTGCTGTGTGAAACATATGGGAAGCAGTAAGCTTTGAAAGACCATATGCCACCTGCAAAATTAGTAAATTTAAGCAAACAAGAAGTTCGAATTTAGATGAATAGGAGATAGTTAGTGCAAGTGAATGCTTTACTCCTTAGGAAGTAAAACCTTAATTTTAGTAAAATTGATATTAAAGATTGCTATAATTTCAACTATTACCACTGGATACTGCCATCAGATTTAAATGTATAGTTGTGTGAATTCCAGGATAGAACCCAAAGCTTTGATAGTGGCTCTGATATAGCTTTTTTCCCCTGTGACATTTGGAAAATAACTTATCCATTCAAAGGTGTGCAAAAAACCTCCTTACATGTACCATGAGGTTAGAGGAAATTTATGCCCTAAAATTTTCTATCACTTAAAAAGAATAAAGTGTAACATAAATGTTGGTTTATAAAGGCCTTCAAAAATGCAGTCCTTTAAAGGAGATATTCTGAGATTCTCATTTTTTAGTAAATGTTATACTTTTACATTTTAGATGGATACTCAGGAGGGTTTAAAAATTGCTTCAGAAAGTTTGGTTGCTTATCTGTAAATATTTTTTTCTGTTGTACATTTTGTAGTATAGTTGTCAAACTTTCATACAGTGGGAAAGGCAGGTATTTCTACTGTATATAACTGTATGCCTGTCCAAATGCATTTAAGAATGTTCTAATAGTTTGATTATGTTAAAATCAGTTTTTCTTTCCCTGTGCTACATCAGTTATACTAATACGAAAACTTTTATTCACCACCATAATTGCTGATGGTATAAAATATAGCTTCCTAAAAAGTGTACAATGGAGTATTTTATTTCAGCATCTGTTAAATGTCAGTGCAGAATTTCAAGGGTACAGAATTGTGCAATCTTTCCTCACAGAAGACATCAGTCATGACAAAGTGAGACAGAATTAAAGAGTTAGCCTTTCTTGGCTCACATTGCATCTAATTCAGGCATGCATGACCCATTGCCATCATTGTTGTACTTATGCCAGCTGGTTCTGATTATTAAGAAAAGCAGCATTGCGTGCTGAACATATAACAATAAACTATTGTCATATGAATGGAGAACTTTTGCTTCTAAGGGCTATAAATATACACATAATAAAAATAAGATGACTTTAACTTCACATCTCATAGAGAACAAATAAGAGCTTATCAAGCACATTACAAATAGAGCCTGGATAGGGAAGGTACCCTTACTAGCTTCAAAGGGATTTTCTTTCCTTTTCTTTTTTGAGGAAGGCATGGGAGGAGTAAAAGTTTACACTTCTTACTCCTCTCAAGAAAGCCATTTCCAAGAGCAGATACTTTTGAATAGTTAAGCAGAATTTTTTGTTACATTATATGTTCTCACTCTGTCTTGACGTCAGATAGGCTGAGTTATATTTAATGCTTGGGGAAAACAGTCAGAATCTTTGATAAATAGAATTTCCCATCTCCTCCTCACTGATTTTAAACCAGACACCATGAAAAACCTGGACTCGTAGCAAATAATAAACTCTTTTAATACCTTCATCAGGGAATAATAAAATCAAGTATGTATAAAAACATACCCTTTAGCATATGAAAGCATAGAACCATGTGAACTTATACAATAACCAGTAGATACCTCATTTTGATTACATTCACATATTGACACAACAATGTATGCCAAATAAAACTCTCATGAAGCTTGGAACTCAATAAGACAGCACAAAAAATTCTGGGTTTCAACTTCCTGAAGTGGGGTCAAAATCATCATGTTCTACTAGGAATTACTGTGAAAGGGTAAAATTCCAAGAAAAGATATCTAGATATCTAGGGAAAGAGTTGAAGTAAGGAAAAAAAAAAACATTTGGCATATGTCCTACTGGTTTCATAGTGACTTTATCCATCCAAGACATAGGTATGGATTTAAGTTTTTGAACCTGAAAAATATGTGGAAAAAATACAAAGATTTTGCAGTATACTACAAGAATGTTAACAATCTATTTTGCAAAGTGCATGTTCCGTTTCCCATATTTCTGTAGTATTTTTGGCCACACAGAGTTCTGGGCTGCTTTTATCAAATTTATAACTGAAACACGGATTTAGTGAACATAGTATTTCAGAAAAAGAAAAAAAAATCTGATGATTGTTAATGTGGTATTGATAATTTAAGTCAACGGTACTGTAAAAATTGCAGAGGGATTTAGTATTTGCTCATAATTCTGATAACACTTATTTCCAGATATTGAACTAACCCTATAACTTTATAGCCAAGAGAAACACAGCATTAAGCCAGAGAAGATGTGAATAAAGTAAGCTTAAAGCTCATTTGGTAATTCCCATGATTACATGATGTTCCTCTGGCTGACCATTTCATTCTGAATCAGGAGGTCTGTACACAGAGACACAGCAGACTGATGACTCTTCTCAAACCTTTATCTGAGTCCTCTAGGCAAAAGTCCCAGAGCTCAGGAATGGAGCTAAAGTCTCTTCACACCTGAGGATCATGTTGATTATTTTGACCTTATCAGATTTCTGTGGCCAGGAGAAACCACCACAGCAGGGGAAATAAGGGGAAGGAAAGAGAGGAGAGGGAAGAGGAGGGGAGGGGAGGGGAGGGGAGGGAAGGAGAAAACTGAGATTGATGCTGGAGCACACATATATGGTTTTAGCATACATATTAGCTCTCTATCATTTGCTGGATGTATAGGGTGAACAGATGAATAGAATTTTAAGTGTCATGACTGGGAGGAGAACTATTTCACTGCCCAGCACTTCCTGGAACTGTTTCTCTAATCTAGGAAATGAGCCTTTCACTCATTGCTTTCCTATATCGCTGACATTAGCATTAAAAGTATTCTTTTCTTATGTCATTGTTACAGGGCAATTTTGAGCAGTGAGAGAACTTTCTCAGGCAGATTTCTTCTTCTCTGAGAAATGTGATAAATGTGACATTTCTCTTTCCATAACCAGATACAGGTCATATTTCAAGCACATCTTACAAATCAATCCAAAAGGAAAAAACAAAAACAAAAACAAACCAAAACTGTGCAAAAATCAATAGTCATCTCTGTCAAATTTAGGGCGACTTCTAGCACCAAAGATATGAGTCATTCCTCAGGCAAAACTTTTCCTCAGGGAAGTGGGGGTTTTCCGCTTTCCTTTTTTTCCCTTTTCCTTTCTCTTTTTTGACACCAGAAAGTCTATACATTACCTATTTTGTATTACAGTGAATAACAACAGTATTTAGCCTTGACTTACCTACTTAAATTGTCAGTTGTAGCCCAAGTGGCACTTTTTTTCTGAAAGAAAAAGAAAGAGCTAGGTCAAAGAAAATGACACAACCTCAAACAGAGAGAAAAAAAGTAGTAAAAGAAAGGGCATCACATGTTTTCACATTCCATTTGCATGTGGATCGTATGCACTCCATATATAACACTACTGATGCTGCCAATGAGAAGTTTAAAGAGGATTTACAGGTTACTAAATGTCTTGCCTCACCTCCAGGACATACATCTCAACCCCGGTGAGGTCAGTAAGAATTGTGCCATGGGATTTAATTCTGTCTCAGTTTCTTTCGATAAAGTCACTGAAGCTGCTCAGTATGGACAAACCTAAATCTATCTAGCTGCAGATCTTTTAAGATGATTGTTAGGTTAGTGGCAAAAAGAGATATGGACAGTTTATACCTGTCTTTGTGCTAGGATGCATAGCCAGTAGGTTATCTTAAGTCCCGTTCAAAGGGCTTGCTTACGGTCCTCAGCTGTTTTGTTGTGATCAAGAAAGTAGGAATGATTGCTCCTGCAATCAATGACCATGCAATTATTATTCTGATATAATTCAATATTTTGTTGTTGCTACATGATAAAGCTTAAAGAAACACTTGAAAAACAATTGAAGGTAGATGATGGCTGATTTGCAAGTAGGATCAGTATTGGCCTCTTTGAGGGGAAACACCTACTTTAAGTTTTCTATAGGTTATAATTTTCTTCTACATGTAGCTTGGCACCAGTAAATCTGAGGGGTTTCTATCTTTTACGTGTCCTACTCTTGTGCTTAGCATCATTAATAATAGCTGAACTAGAGCTCCTCTGAGTTCAGGGTAAAGAGTCTGTCATATCTGAATGCTTCGGAACTCTGTATTTTATTTTTACTTTGATCTATAATGCTGATCCTTTGAAATATCATATGGCTTCATTTGATGATTTTAGAATACTGGAATATACAGTGATACTAAGAATATGATTTGGAGTGGTTATTATTTTTTCAGTTTAATTTTTTCTTTCTGGGGGAGCATGAGACAATTATTAAGGGTCAAGATTGGATCTTTGATTATGATATGCATCAACTGAATGAAAACTGGTAAATGGAAAACATTAATTCCCTGTGTGGCTGATGAACTACAATTTCAATTCATATTAACAGTTTCACCTGATTCTTCTTATTTAGACTTTTGACACTGTGTCCCATAACATCCTCATAGGTAAGCTTAGGAAGTGTGGGTTAGATGAGTGGATAGTGAGGTGGATTGAGAACTGGTTGAATCATGATTGCCACCCTTTGACCAGCAGCAGAAAGTGTTTCCTCCCATCCCACACAAACCCAGGGTCCTCAGCTTGATGCTTGAGGACAGTCAAGTGGAAATCCCCAGGAATATCCTCCTTCTTGTGTCACACTTGGAAGCTAATTCAATGCTATTGGTACATGTGTCTCAGTGTACTCACTGTATCATAACCTTCGGAACAGTAAAGCATGGAGAAACCTCTTTTGTGAGTGACGTAGTGCCTTTATGTAGTCAAAGTAGTCATTTTTGGTAATACTGTTTTAATTCTAGGGAAGAAAAATTGAGTTATAATGTCTTATACTCAGTTTAGTGAAAGAATTTTATTGTCTTAAATTTCAATATCTAAATCCTTTTTGGATCTCATTTCTAAAGAGTACTTCTTTTTTCTTTCTTTTCCTCCACCTTCTTCTCTTAAAGATTCTGGCTCAAAACTTTTCAGAAGATAATTAGAAATAAGAAGCAAAAGCAGCATTCCTGCAAATGCTTTTAAATAACAGATGACCTCTGACAAAGTAGGAGGGCTGAATCTAACCATGGGGTTTTTAATCTAATTTTTTTTTTCGCTTCCTGGTGTAAGGGCTTTGTAAAAGGATCGTGTTTCACACAGTATTATTAAAACATCTTCATCAGATAAGTTAAAAAATTAATTACAGAAAGTAAAGCCCTCAAACTATCACAAACTTTGTAGAAGATAAATGTATGTTTCTTAGAAAAGGATTTAGTTCCATGCAAATATAATTGTCGTTGTAGTAATTTTTTAGTAGTTTTCATGGTTTATACAGTTAAGACAAAAAAAAAATAAGAGCAACTTTGAATGGTGCAGCTGGATATCCTATATATATTCTTCATTAAAATTGTGTGCTTTTATTGCCTGGTGTTTTTATAATGTGATGCCAGTGGGCCACAGGACATCTATCATCAAGACAAACTAAAATTTAGGACTCAGAAAATAAGTTGCCTTGTATCTTCTCACGCTTATCTCTGGGAAGTTCTTTTGAAGCCCATGGGATTGAACTAAGCAGAAAGGCACAGCTAACAGCTAATTCAGAAACACAAATGTAGTTTCATCAATGTCTCATTGATGTTAAGAGTGACTAGCAAGACTTGGTTTGAGTCAGAGGCCACTGAAGTCATATAAAGACTTTCATCAGCTCTGTCTTTCAGAACAGGCCTGTGAGAGATGAACAGAAGGGGAAACTATAGACTTATGCCGAACAATAGATAAGATACAGTAGGCACACTTAGGTCTATTGTTTGCTCTTTCTAATAATGCAAGAACAAAAAATTACTAGGTTAAATTGAGAGGCCGCTTAAAAGCATTTTAACATGGGTTTTTATTAACCTAGGGAACCAATTAATTAAGCTCCACTGAAGACAAGGTATACTATTCAAAAGGAAAAGAAAAAAGAAAAAAAAAAGCTTAGACTTTTCTTTGGATTTGGACCATTTATTTTCTGCAATCTATCAATGTCAATTTTTTTTTTTTCAGAATGAATAATCTCATAGTCTGAAGACTTTCTATTATGTGCTTATGTTTGGGAGTATGAGTATTGCAGCTGTCTTTCTACTTATCAAGATTTTCTGCCAGCGTAGTATATATGATTACCCTTTTTCAACCTACTACTTAAGAATATGTAAAATTGCCCCAAAGACTCTTTATAGACTGTAGACTACAGTCTATATAATAATTTTATACAAAGCTAATTAACTTAACATTTGCCAAAAAAAGTAATGCCTTCAGACTGAGTATATATGCAACTATTTGTTGATATGAGGCCAGTTCTTGGTTGATTATGTAAGATATAGAAGAGAATTGCCAGTCTGGAATATCATAATCCCCTCCTGCAACAAACTCATATGTTGGTTTGGCAAAGGAAAAATGTTGTTTTCTTCTTCAGACCTATTTATATGCAGCAATTTGCATGGCTTCAAATACTGGACTAGAAGGAGTTGATTTTAATCTAAGACACATAATTAATGTTTCTGTCATAAAAAAATAATGATGTGAAACCAAGTTTTTTAAAGAAATAAAATCCTAAGGAGATAATGATATTTCATTTCTGCTTCTTATTTGACTCCACTTTTTTTTCTTAATGCTAGTTTATTTCCAAAGGGAATGAAAAAAGAGACTAAGAATTTGAGATTCATAAAGACACAAGAAAATATGGAGGATGAAACGGAATCTTTTCCAAAATGTTTTTTCAAGACAGGGTTGAGGTGAGATTTAAATGTAATACCTGTTTTTAGGAATAAAATTCACTTAAAACAAACAAACAAACAAACATATCATAATGTAAGGCCTAACTTCAAAAAGCTAACAGTTCTGACTCTAGGACATTGGAGGGTTAAAGATAGAAGCATCTTTAATAAAATTAAAATATATGGAAAAATAGTCTTATGGAAAACAAAGTATACATTATAGACTGCTAAATTCAGGTATTTCCCCAGATGCAAAACTGGTAACAGAGGAGCTGAGAATAAAAACATCGGAGATCTTTGCATCAGTAGCTAATCAATTAGGTGAGTAGTGACATTAAGTGGCAGCATTTCATGTGGTTTAGCTATTCCAAGTACCTTCACTGACAGCTTTAAAGGTGTGACTGCAGCATGTGTATACATATGTAACATATGTACAGTTGTATATTTATATCTGAAGACTCACGCTTACAGTTAACTTCTGTTTGCAGAAAGAAGATTGTGGTTAATGAATTGATAGAAGTAAGAGACTATTTCAAAATATATCCATTCACAAATATTTCCCATATATATACAGAAAAAAAAAAGGAAAAAGAAAGAATAAAGGGAACCTGAACTGTAAGCTTTCATACAGAAATGAAGCATATTAAAAGGGTTTGTTGTACAAGGCTTCTTTCCTTATATTTTAAACTGGTGGATTTGTGAAGTGACATAGTTGACTATGTCTCTGAAATTCTGCTGACACAACTTGTTTTTTCAAGCTCTCTTGCCCAGGAAAAGGCTTCTTTGGAAAATAAAATCACTTTGTGACCTCTTAGACCTTTTTGAAGACTCCCAAGAGCTTGCCTGTAAGAATGTCATTCAAGAGACCTCAGGCCTGACTGTCGTCTTTTTTTTTTAAACACTTGTTATTTATTGCAAAAGTGCTTGGATAGAGACATTTGTCATAGTTGCAATTCAGTACACATTTTATTGAAAGGCTGTGGTTTTTATTAATCTGTAAAATGCCCATTTTAGGGGAATTAACCTGTGGATGTTTTGTATTTATGTCACCATACCACTACTTTTTAGTAGAGAAACATACCAGTCAAAGTAGGTGTTACCCCATATGGCCCATATTGCTTTGACTGAAGAAGCCAGTTGTTAGTGCTTGAGCCTTGTGTAAAAGTTGCAAATTACAGAGCATATTGAGTTTTAGAATACCTTGAACAACTGATTCAGGATTCATTTCATTATTGCAGATGACAATTAAAGATCCATATAGCCCTATTCTTAAAGTGGAGACAAAAAATGGTTTGCAAGTGATGAGCAACTGTATTAGACATAACTGGCAAGATTATTTTCCACCTGAGTGGAAAAATAAATATTCAAATACAATAAACATTTGAAGTTCCTTTTCATGGTAATTTCAGAAACTGAAACTCCCTTTTTACTTTACCAAGTGTGAGCATATTGTTTGCTTAACGTAGTCTTTATTAATTGCAGACTTTAAAAGCAATGTTGTATGGAAATGAGTACTGATATCTTTTCTAAAGCTAAAATATAGCAAAGGTAACAAAAATCCAAATGTAAAGCATAGATTATATAAGCATTTCTTTTATGAAATACATAATATTCAATTAATATTTTTACTTCATAGCATTTTTCCTTTCATTTATCTTTTCTTCCTGAGACCAGTGCAGCAGAAGCTAGTTTACTGCTATATTGGAAATTTTAGGTAAAAGATAAATATCTTGGAGTTAGTTATGGCTTGCCATAACTTATCCTCATAGAAATGTGGTGTGCTATACCCAAAGGGAAAGGCACAAAATGCTAAAAGTAAATACAGATTTCTCTGCATGAAGTTATAGGAAGAATGGGAAGTGGGACAAAAAATACACTTCCATGGAACAAAATGATTGTATATAATTTGCTGTAACTATAGTGACTGTTGTAATTAATAAATAAATAAACCAACAAAAACTCCTGGCAAAGCCTTACACACTCATTTTTTAAAATGAAAAGACATGACTCGATTTTGAAAATTCTTGTGGAATAAATAAAGAGCTTTGTCTTTTGCATGCTGATTTGGGATGTTCTTTTCTTTTAGCTATGTATGTTTTCTACTTTGTTGGAATGTGTCCTGGGTAATAACTCTTTCAGAAGTGTAGGTAGGTAAACTTTGGCATAGTTATTTCTCCTGGCAGGATTCTCCAATAATCAAATAAAACCAAAGAAGTTTCTTTACGTGCATTTGATATCAGGACTTGATAACAATACTGGCAAATGGAGATCAAAAGGAAGAACATGTTATCCCGGATCTGTTCCGATATTCCAAATGATTTGTAGAAGCTAGTTTTAAATCTCTGTTATTTTTGCTGTTAAGTGCAGGTGCCATTAAAAATGAAATGTCAAGTCCCTCAAGCCGAAAATAGAACAACTATGCAATGTCTGTCCTGTTTGTGAACTAAATACCAATGTACTGGTACTCAATAGTAAAGACCAGTGAAGGCTTCAAGCGTTACCTTGTATGTTTCCCCAGGTGTTTAGGACTTTCTTGTATATCTGAATTTTTTCTTGCTTTTTCTCGTTCCTTTCTTAGTGCCTGCTAGATAATTAGATCTTGGGAGACAGAGTAGGAAGTCTGTATTTTCCTTTGGCTCTCTTGATTCCTTCTTTACACTTTCATATAGTGGAAACACAATATAGTCCTACCTCAAAGATACACTGGAACATTTATATTTCCTAAGGATAGTATAATGTATCAAACATAACTAAATAGAATGATCACCTTGAAGTGTGAACTAAGCTGATCCTGCAGGTTGAGTGAGAACATAACCTACAAGTTTCATCTCACATCTTGTAGAACACAAGCTTTTAGGAAAAGCCTGAGTACAATAAGAGAAGATGTATATTTGATTATTAATTCTTTTTTTTAGAATTTGAGAAGAATTGACCGTGTTTCTTAGAATGCTAAATTAACACCTTGTGTTAATTTAATTTTCATTAAGGAAAAGAGGTGAACTTATATTCCACAAAAGAACCTTTTAGAGAGGATGCGAAAACCTATATTTTGGTGCACATAAACCTTAAAGTGTAGTAACATGTATTCAGCAGTAGTTTTTAAAATATTGAAGCACTGCTGTGTTTGTTTTTCTTCAAGGGAAAGATTTTTTCCTACTCAATTTTGTTTTTCATTAGTATTTGAATATTGCAAACAGAACAAGCCTCTTCAATTTTCTCTTTGCATAAAAACAGTTTTTACCAGGGATCTATCTCTATGGAAAAATGTTTGGCTCACTCCATCCTATATGTTCTTCCATCATTATCCCACAGAGTCTTCCTCCCTCAAATATCCCTAGTTTTCATGCCTTGAACCAACACATGCAACTCTTTCCCTTAGTGTCATGCTATTAAAAAACTTCTGGGGTTTGGGTTCGGGTTTTTTCCCTCTGGGTTCTGGGGTTTGTTTTTTTTTTCCCTGTAGACCTTTTATTATTTTAAGCACTTGGAACTGAAAAAATGAAAACAGTAATTATGTTGCAGGCCATAGGCACCATGGACTGTCCGGAGTAAACAGGGACAAACAGTGTGTAGCACAGACCCTGCCAAATGGAAGCCACAGACCACATTTTTTGAGTACTAGGTGTAGCAGTATAGGTAGTGGCTTTTTCTTCATTCTGATTAGAACAGAGCATGACCCATAAAATCTTGGCCATCTATGGTCAGACCTGGTTCAAGTATAAAATAGCTAAATGTAGATGTTTGTATAAGGCCTGGCTGTCCAAAATCCCTTTGCATTCAGACAGATACATTCAACATAGAGGGGACAATGCAAATGAATGCATGAAAATGAATTTACTTTCAGAGGATCCCCTTAGCTCTGAATTCTACTGATATCTTTTAAATGCCTAAGGCTTAATGAGATGAACTCCAGCCCAACAACATCTTTTGCATATTGACAAGAGTACTGAGCAAGAAACAATATTTTACTTTGTATATTAGTCTGGGTTGTCAGTGACAGTAACTTTTGAATATTTGAGCAATGATCAATACAAGAAGCTTGAAAGCAGTGTACAGTTCACAAACTACAGAAAAGGGACCACAGTATTCATTACTATTAAAGTAAACTTCAAGCTTCAGTCTTTCTTCCTTTAATATAAACTAATAATTTCCTCACATATCCAGCCATTTGTATCTTAAATAAATTGTTTGAAACACATTGGTAATATACACAGTGAACTATTTTATACCACGAAAATTGAATATCCTTGGACTTTACCATGACCTTTCTAAAAAATTTCAGGATGTATCTGGAGGATATTTCTAGAACTGCAATCAGTATAACCTTTTTGATTCCAGACTGCAAAGTTTAGAGGTGAACTTCATGTATACTGAACATAGTACATAAAAACCTCATAAAAACGTTACATGAAATATGATGAAGTGAGAATTTCTGATGGTTTTTCATTACTACTGTTCTTAATTATGTTTTCTCCAGTGGTCACTAGTAGATTCTTTCTAATACATTTCGGGATAGAACTGGTTTATAATAAAAATGAAGAACTGACAAAGATGAATGAAGTTTGCATTTAGGGTATTAATTCTAATGCTGCTGATAAAATATCTTTTTTCGTTCATTGTCTGTCTCACAGCTGAAAAAAGTCTGTTGCCCTTTACTGGGTTCATTTCACATGATTTTTAAAATATTTATAACTAATACATACCTTAAATATTTGGCTCAGGCTTCAGACATTTCTTAAGTATTCCTTCAGTCCTTTTCTGCCTTAATAATAATATTGTCACCTCCATAGAAACAGCAAATACAACACAATGGAACTGGAATTAAGACAACCTGTTGCTAAACAAATGGTAATGGCAAAGCACTTTTACAGCCTTTGGAATGCCATTTTAAATGTTAAGGAAAAAATAGCTCAACCTTTTTGTCATATCTGTCATATATTTTTCTGGAGACTTGATACAACATCGTATATCAGGTGAAATGTTTTCTGGTATTGCATATTTTATTTTTAAATGTCAATTTTAGAAATGTAAAGTTTTGTTAGATAACACGAGTGGGTGTTTTTTATTAAGTGTAGAAGTGTTTAAAAATTAATAATTAAATCCTGCTTCTATACTCAGTTTTCTATGTGTATTAGTTATATTCTCATATGACAATGGAGATTTTAAAGTGCTCCAGAGAACCTTAAAGTTTTACTAGGCCAAAAGCAGCAGATGTAGAAGTACTCAGCAGGTCTTGTCACTACAAAATGTGGAAAGTGACTGTCAAACTCTCACTACATGCCACAACAGGGATTGGCCCTTCACCTGCTTTCCATCCCCCAATTTAAAAGGATTAACAAGAAGAGGTGGATCATGCAAAACTACAGAGGTAGCCTCCCAAAGACCCCAAGCAAAAGAATTCTAGGCACCTTTCCAGTCAGTGAAATACTTTTTAAGCAGAAATAAGGACTTACAACAGCCAATCAAGACAGTGAAATTTGTGGAAAGTGTCATTTACTGAAGGATGAAAAGAGAAATGAACACTGCCTCTGGAAGTTATAAGTATTAGTGTGTAGGGTGCTCTTCCCAGCTTTTTCCTTTTTTGCAAGAGACTTCACCAAACAGGAACTTTTGTTAGTGTAACATTCTCTTGCACAAGTAACTTTCTAACAGCTATGACAACATAGTTTGGGGAAAGTGGTAGATAACTGGATTTCAAAAATTAACAATATAATTGTTTTTTTAGTTATCCAAATTGAACCATAATATAGAAACTATAGGCAAACATTTTTAAACAGCCTTCTCGTGGTGATCAAAGATGCGATCTCACTGGATATACCTATGCTGCATGCTAGAGGTAAATCCAAGTCTAAAATCACCTTACAGAACACAAACCTGAAGATCAACCTGTGTCTCAGGAAAGGTATGCTCTGCAGAGCATTGAGACCTTAAGGCAGAGCAGGCTGAGAATGTCAGAAGCTACCCAACGTACTGAAAACTGACTAAATGACTGTACCCAGAGGGTGGTGATCAGTGGTGCAAACTGTAATTGGAGGCCAGTAAGTAACAATGTGCCCCAGGTCAATACTGATCAAATCCTATTCAGTACCTGGATGATGGGGAAGACTGTATCCTCAGCAAGTTTGCTGATCAAAACCAGAAGTCATGGATGATATACCAGAGCATTGTACTGCCATCCTGAAGAACCTGAACAGGCTGACAGGAACCTTATGAAGTTCTGCAAGAAGAAATACAAAGTCCTGCACCTGGAGGGGAACAATGCCATGCACCAGCAGATACTAGCAGATACACCCAGCTGGAAAGCAGCTTTGTGGAAAAGGACCTGGAGGTCCTGGTGGACACCAAGTTGAACATGAGCCAGAAATTGTTTCAAAAAAGTTTAATGGCATCCTGGACTGCATTATGCTAAATATTACCAAAAATTTGAGGGAGGTGATCCTTACCCTCTGGTCAGCACTGGTGAGGTCATACCTGGAGTTCTGTGTCCAGTTCTGGGCTCCCTGTTGCAAGAGGGTCAAGGACATACTGGAAAGAGTCCAATGAAGGGCCACAAAGATGATTCAGGACTGGAGCATCTCTCCTATGAAAGAAAGTTGAGTGAGATGGGACTGTTTAGCCCAGAAAAAAGAGCTCTCAGGAGGGATCTTAACAAAGTGCATAAATAGCTGAAGGGAGGGTGC
Source organism: Tringa tobata (assembly GCA_033628505.1). Classification (NCBI taxonomy): domain Eukaryota; kingdom Metazoa; phylum Chordata; class Aves; order Charadriiformes; family Scolopacidae; genus Tringa; species Tringa tobata. The sequence goes on along the minus strand of JAHREE010000395.1, from coordinate 6,650,677 downwards.
AAAGAGGATGGAAACAAGCTCTATGAACCCTGATTTTTTTATATATATGGCAAAGTTTTACCCAAGGTAATAACTTATCTCCCCATTCCATTTTGCCAGAAGTTTTGTGGACGTATCTTTCCATGACAGAAAGGAACTACACAGGTGTCAAGAGGGTGGGGTAAGGTTCTTCTCAGTAGTACCTGGTAACAGAACAAGGGGCAACAGACACAAGCTGGAACATAGGAAGTTTTCTCTCAACACGAAGAAAAGCTTCTTTACTTTGAGGGTGACAGAGCACTGGAACAGGCTGCCCAGAGAAGTTGTGGAGTCTCCTTCTCTGGAGATATTTAAAACCCACCTGGATGAGTTCCTGTCCAGCCTTCTCTAGGTGAACCTGCTTGGGCAGGAGGGTTGGACTAGGTGATCTCTGAAGGTCCCTTCCAACCCCTACAGTTCCGTGATTGTGTGATTCTGATTTATGTCACTTGTAGGCTACCACCCAAAATGTCCCCTTTGATGCAGAACCAAACAAACAAAGAAAGGAATATTCTAGAACTGTAAGGAGTCACAAAATTTAATTTTAACTGATGAAGTGGAAAGTGTTTCTCAATTAATTATTAATAACAGCAATTTGAAGTCTGTGATAAGTTTTGATAATTGCTCAATTCAGTCATTTGAATTTCATGTCTGGGCCCCCTATAATTTTGACATTGAACCCTCATTTTTGTTTTTTAGCCTTACAATATATTCATTACAAGAAAAAACAAGTTATCAATTAAATGCAAGAAATTAAATTCATGAAAAAACTTTATTCATTAGAAGAAAGATTTTGCATGATCAAAACTAAGTTATTTAAGTGTAGGAAATCTTCCATTATTTATATATTTCTTTTTGGGATCACTGAAAGCTTTTTTTTTGAGATAATATGTTCTTAATAGATTCAATTAACTTTCCTTTGTTTAGTGAAGATTTCTTTTAAGAAACTTTTAAAAACTACATTATTCACAGACTTTGACTCATATTATTAAGAAGCTAAGCCAGGTGATGTTTGGAAAATTGTGTACTTAGAGTTTACAATTTCATTTTTCGTATATAATTAAAAAATGTTAACATTTCTATTATAAAAATGTACTTCCTTTTTAAATAATGTATGCTTGTTTTATTTTAATCATTTTAATATGTTCTCAACATTTCTTTACATAACAAGGTGAGATTTTTCTCAAAATTTTTTCTCAAATCTCATGCTTATTGAAGGGAAATATTTTTATTTTTTTTCTGGCTCCTCTGAGGAGCAAAAGAATGAGGACTTGGTGCCCCTGAGGATGCACAGGATATAAATAAATAATGTTTACCTTATTTATGCCATTGATTCCATATTCCTGTATACCTAACTTCAATTTCTTTTCTGACTATGGTTATGACATCTACACCCTCTACAAGTGTGCTATTTGTAGAGACATTTTTTCATCATTAAAAATTAAAGATTGGGTTTGTATCCTTTCTTCCTAAGCAAAGTTTCAACAGTAATGTTGTGATTTGTGCAGGCTGTGTAATGAGGTGCAAAGTATTATTCTTGAAAGAAGCTTAGCTGAATCTAAATTCCTTTCACAACCTGTTCACCCCTGTTTCTCTAGCCCATACACAAAGCTTAAAGAAAAACTTGTATTCATATGCTTTGGATTAATTTTAATGCATTTGTGAAAGAAGCATTCAAACATTTTAAAGAGAGATGAACTTCTTCTTGTTTACTATGACTTAATTTCCTTTGCATAAGTCTTACTGTAGTCTGGAGAGGTGGGGAGGTGCAATGAATTAGTTGGATGATTATTTAGCATGACTTTTCAGTTTTCTTAATGACTCACATAGTTTGTATTTACACAATAATTCTGTATTTAAATATTTCTTAATTTTCCTTAATGACTCTAAGCACAGTTTGCTCATACGGCGTATCAGCACTGTGTTACTAAGACTTCACAACCTTTGCCCTGGAGCTTTCTCAGAGCACAGAATTTATTTTGCCTACAACTTGCTATGTCACAAAACATATCCTCTTAGAACAGTGAATTCAAAACTGGTGATCAGTGAATTGTGCATTTCTGGCACAAGCCAAATTAGATGTCAATGCATTTGAGTGATAAAAATGTTTTGATCTCACATAAGGAATACAAACAATGCAAAACAAAATGGAAAAATGCCTTTATTTAGGAGACACCTGTTGGCTGAACTGGGCACTGCGGCATCCTGTTGGAACCAGAAAAACACTGGTCCCTCCCTGAAGAAAATTCTATTTTTCAACTGCAGTCCAAAACAGGAAAAGATTAGGTTTTAGTTTTTTATCCAATCTCTAAGACATTTGACAAATCTACAGTACAGTCAACCACAAAACAATCATATACATATAAATCTGACAAAACCAACTTGTCACCTCAAATGAAATAATAGCTCTGCTTACCAGTCTTCCACTCAGGTTCCACTCACATTATATAATCCCTTAAACAGAAGGGATTTCATTTATTGGAAATGTAGGAGAAAAAAGAAATAGATTGAAAAAGAGGTTTATCTAGCTCAGTGTCCTAACTCCAGCAGTAACTGCTAGCAGGTACCTAGGTAAGAGAGTAAGAGGACAGGAACAGGAGAAGCAGATGGTGATACTACTGTAGCTGACCCTCCAAACCTTCATCTGTGCTGACTGGGACATTCTGAATGAAAGGTAGCATTTTTGTAGTCAATAATCCTATGTGGATTTTTTCTTATTTGAATGTCTCTCTTGTCCTTAAAACTTTGTGAATTGAGAATAAAACCCCCAACAACTGAAAGGACAATGAAGTCAAATTTATATACATGTATATATAGTTACATTGACAAATCACAAAATACTGTCAGTGAAGTACTTGACACTATGACACTGTCTGGCCCATCGGAGGGTGATTATTTTTCGTCACTATGAAAATGTTCCAGAGGGCATTCCCAGCTCCACCCCTGCCCCACCTACCAAATCTTTTCACGTACAAAGTGGACTTTTGGCACTTAGGCTATAATTTTGCATTAGGACTTCAGATATACTGCTTCAGAGATTTTAAGTATATTATGCCCAATTTAAACCAGGAAAAATAAATAGTCCCTGACAAAATGAGTTTACTGGACTATTTTCTCCAGTTAAACCAACCCAAATGCTGCTGACCTACTGAGAAGGCGGTGAATCAGAAGCCTAGAATAGTAGTTCAATTAATACCAGCCTTCTGCATTTAACATTTCTGCAAGAAAAAAAAAATAATAGGGGTTTTGCAGCTTTCCCTTCCTATGCAGTCACAGTTATCTTATTTGTATTTTTGATAAATGCCCATTGTGTTGTTCACACAGCTCCACGTGTGGCCAAGAGGGAGGGCTGGTCACTGCAATTCCATTTCTAAATATCCCAAGCAGCTATAGATTGCACACAAGCAGGCAGTATAATCTATGAGACAGCCTGTGGCTGAAAAACTATGGTAAATACTAGTTGTTATTATTAAGCAATTTCTTCACCAGGAAATTGGGGGGAAAACCCCCAAAACCTAAACTAACTAAAAATAAGTGTTTATAATAAGGATTAAGGTTTTCAAAACAACAGTGAAAGTTCAGTTTCACTCTTCACAATCTGATAGGAAGTATAATTTATTAATGCCTGTCATAACTTTAAAATGTATTCATTATTAAAAATCCCTATTAATTAGTCTCTATTGTGAATATCAGAAAGTAATTTCAAGTTCTTTTAACTGTTTATGATTAAAGTAATAAAGTCCAGTGTAATGTCTAGAAATAGGATGTCCTTCATACTTATAAAACAAACTCTTCTGGCTTGCTCACCCCTTTTGGGTGAAATAAATCATCTGCAGTACATTATACGGTTATTAGCAGCTCACATATTGCAAGTATTAAAGGCATCCCATGATGTGCCACAATGCTCTTCTCCTTTAGACAGGTATTTTTCTACTTTTGTATCTGCTCCTGTTTACCCTGCATTACATTATTGTCATACTTACAGTATATTCTAGCTTATTGCCCTACTCCAACTTCTAGCTACACTAGAAAAAATTCAACCACAGAAGAACCCACAAATTTCTAGTAAGAATGAAAAATTGCAATGTGATGTAACATCTTATGGATGCTAGAAAACATTGTACTATGTACTATATCTCTTAATCTTTAAATAGTTTTGGTTTCAAATAACTTTTCCACAGTACATTAATCAACATTTTTGCAGTACTTTTCAAGTTTTTCAAGTCCCTCAATTTTTATAAATAGACAACTGACTTTAGAATAATGCATTTTTATACTTACAAATAAGTTTTCTACACAGGCTAAGTCAATGAAAACCGAATTTTCGAATTAAACAGGTAAATTTTTCATCTTGATATATATAACCTTATCATGAATACCTTAGGGGTGTGTACAATGCATGCTTTTGATTTACATGAGTCATAAAAACCAAGCAAAAACCTTTATGAAAATATGTTTTAAATTGACCATTATGTCTGAAGAGAACAATCCTTTGTGTCCTGAAATTGTTTTCTTGTGCATCAGAGGAAACATGATTCCTGCAATCTCCAAAGAAATGTAAGCAATGGGAGGATATTAATGCATCAGGAAACCTCAGTTGTAAGAGGTGAAAGTGGTGAACTCTTGCCTATGTGAAATCACACATTTTGAAAGTGACCTTGTTCTAAGAGAACACATTAAATACAGCTTATTTTTGTTTTTCCTTCTTGTCGAAGAAATGATGACAATCTTACAGTGATCTTATTTTGTAACATGGCAAAGAATGCCTTCTAAAATTCCCTAGGCTTCCTTTGAAAAAGAATAGCATCACAAGTTGTGAAATGCATGCACTCAAGCATTTAAATTGTGCAAATATTTTCACACCAGGATCTGTGCATAAGTTAGCTTTTCTGTGTTAAAATTCTTAGACTGTTAAAGACACAGAATAAGAGTTATTATAATCCCCAGCTATATGCCCTGAAATTCCAACTCTAACAGGTCAAGGGTCTTTTTGCTTTGTTTTGTGGTTGTTTTTTTCTCTTTTGGGGGTCCCTTGAGCAATTCCAAAAAGTTAGTTTATAAGCTCACTTAGTGTTATAACATTAAGACTTTAGCTTATAAGCTCTTACTGCTTTCTTACGTTGAGCAAAGATGAGAAGCCACAATATACTCTGTCTTTGATTTCCAGTTGTGTCTTTGGAACATCTCATTGCAAGTTGAATACAAGGTCTTGCAGCGTCACTAGTAGTGAATGGGGATTTGCAACTAAAATACAGTATCTGATGCACTTCTCTGCACACCAGCTCTCATCTTGACTTACTCCAAAGGAGAATGGGAGACAACAAGGAAGACTGCGACTCTTTAAAGCAATTCATTATCACCTATGTGTCTCATGCAGCTACTAAAATGAGTGGAACTATTTGCAGACAAACAGTGCAGAGAAATGTGTTTGAAGTAAATTACTAGATCAGGCTACGTATTATCCTATGAAACTCAACAATTTGCAAATGCATTAATTTGACTACACAACTTCATACACAGACAGCCTCATAAGTAAATACTTAGACACTTCAGTTTTAGGGTTTTAAATAAGCATTTTAGAGTCATGTATTTTTGATTGTTATTTGTTAGGGAAAAAAATTGAATAGGTGAACATTTGAAAAGATAAGTAATTTTGGGCTAAGCAAGATTAAACCCTGAATTCAATTGCAATGAGAATAGAAACAGTGCAATCCAGAGATGAATATGCCCCAAAGCACAAGATGGAAAAAAATAAAAAAGGTTGTGCTACTGCAGTACAGTTTTCAAAATTTTGCATAAGATACTAAGAAAATTATATGCTAAAACTCTTAATAATTCAATTTTTGTCTAAAATGCAACAATCTGAAGAGAAAACTTTGAGAACCAAAAGACCTTCAGATATTCCAATTCTTTTGTATATTGTGACCACAGCTCCAAGGAATAATAATTAAAAAAATGGTTAAATGCAAAGTTCAAACACTAATTTAGTATGTCCTTATTTGCAAAAGTTTTAAAGACTTCTATATAGCATTTCGAAAATTAAAGCCAACAGTTTTCTAACCACATTGCATTATGTCATTCTTTGATACTTTATTGCACTTTACTGTAATCAATCATATATGCCTTTTTTTTAGAAAAACCTAAACCAACAGCAACACAGAAAAGTCGTTAATAATATCACTCTAAGTATACTGGGAAGATAAATTAACTGATGAAGTCTAAGGCACAAAGCCAGTTGTAGATATTGACAATGTTGTGGATGGGAACCCTGCTGATGCTTATGCAAATTAACAGAACATCTTGATATCTTGCTTCGATTCTCCAGGATACAGCAAACCTACCTGGCTTCTTTTCTGAGCTGCACACCGGCTTTCCATGGAATATGAGGCCGAAGTCTTTCTCTCTATGTCCTCCATGGCAACTTAAACCACCTTTTAAAAGGTTTGGAAGTAAAAAACACATAAATGATTTAGTTTCCATGGAAAACTGAACTCTCTGTGGTATGGATCATGGTCATCAGTGGTAGACAATATCTGTTCCAGGTTTAGCTGAGTGTAAAATAAATTCCATTCCCTCACCCTCCCCTCAGTTCTTACTACTGTCATGTCCAGCTAACAGATAGACAGACAGACAGACACACGCACAAAATCTCCTGACTCCTGAATCAAGGGTAAGGCATATTTCTCCAGCTTTATTAAAACATGAAATTCAGCAACATGCACACTTGAAAACCATTGAAAAATGTTGTTTGTATGGTCATACCTGTATAGACTTAGGTGTGTATAAAACACACTGTAATAATACCCATTCTGTTCATCCTTCTCTCTCTCTTGGGAGAGAATATACAAATGTGACAAATACTAACAGTGTAACTTAATGTGCTCTTGGAAGATGCTGGTGAAGACCAAAAGAAAACTGATATGAAAGAGATACCAAAGAGAATCTGCTTTATGAAAAATTTTGGAAGGTCATCAAATAAAAATGCTAAGTCCATAAACACTGCCAAATTGTACACCACATGGCTGTAAAATATAAGAACGCTCCACTCAATTTTTAAATGTTACTCAAAGGAGCAACTACTACAGACAATTTACATCGCTGGGTTTTGAGTGAAGGAATGTGCTGGCATTTATTCTGGAAGCTGAAGTACTGCACCTTTACAAGCCCTCCAATAACTCAACTGGCTGAACATCAGACAAATAGTAAATAGGAATATTTGTGCGTATCCTACACAGCCGTGGTTTAAAGATGCTGAAAGAGCTGCCAGCTGGATGAAAAGAGAAGAAAGCCAACACAGTGCAGTAAAATCTACCCACAATAACTTATGCAAAGAACGTACATTTTAAGACATTGAAAAAAGGAAGAATGACTGTCAGATAGTTTGTGTTATTTTAAAAAAAAAAAAAAACAAAAAAAAACTCTGTGTGTGCCTCCTGGACTTCAGAAGAGAGGGCAAAAGGAACTACCAACACTAATTCAAAAATTTAAGTCTGAAGAAAAGCAGCTGAAAGAAGGCATCACTGAAACAAATTATTGAAGCTACTTAACCCATGTTGACTTAAACTGTGGAGCACTAACTCAAATATTATTCTGTAAAAATGCACTTAAATGATCATTAGTTTATTTACACAATGCCAATAAATATAAGATTAATCAAACATCTACATTAACTTTCTAATTTCTGTGGTAACATTTCTGATGCAACAATTTGTCAAAGATGTATCTGCAAAATATGTTAGAGAATGTCTTCCTTGTTATACAGACCACATCATGAATATTTTCCCATTTTACTGTAGGAAGTGCCATGACATTTCTATCAAGACTTTTTTGGGTTATGATATACTGTAATTCTGTATATTTTTAAAAATGTGTGTCCATTTGAAATAAAACAACTTAATACACCATATCCTATGTGTCATTCAGAAAATACAGATCAATTTAGAGGTAGAAGGAAAAAAATTAAACCAAAAAATCACTTTCCATTATTAATTTTACTGCTAGTAATTTGGCAAAATAAGTTTTCAAAAGAAAAAAAATACTTTTTAAAAATCTATTTCTGACTTGCAGTATCTCAAGAGAAGGAATTATTTAGGTAAACCAGATGTGGAATTTCACAAAACTGAAATGGCTAATCATCCTGCATATTTCCTTTGCAAGAAATTTCTGTTTCAAAGAAGAAAAGACTGCTATATTGCTTAGGAAAAATGGTAGCCAACACAGCGGAAGTTAAAAACTCAAACTGTATCAGTGGTAAATGGCACTATAGAAAAGAAAACTTAGAGATGCTTAGCTTCCATCTTAAATCCTTTTTCTAACCATTGTGATGCAGAATGACCTATTTACAGAATTTTCTTTGTAGATTTTCTTTGAGGCTTTTTAATATTGCCAGGAAAACTAAGGTTATCTTTTTGTTCAATCCAGTTAGCTAAAGTAGGATGAGGTTCCATGACCACTCTTTGCTCAAATGTTAGCTGACATCAGCTCATCAGCCTCTATAAACTACAGAGTACAGAGTCGGAAGATATAGAAATTGAAACAATAATTTTTCTAACCCTGTTTTTTTGGTAAAATACTCAGTGACTGGCATGTTTCTAAAGGGCATGTGTTTTCAAAACACAGTTAAATCTTCTGGGATCATCTATGCCTTCTGTAATTTGAGGTTCATATCACTTCTGTTTTAGGAAATAAAGGGTTTAGTATTCTGTAGTAAAATACAGAAATATTCATGATAGTTCAGATTCTTGGAGAAAACCTGTTACTTTGTGTTCATTTACTTAGCTGTTTCTTAGCATATGCTGTCTGTTCTGTAGATCTACCCAGGGGAAGTAACAAAAATTAATTTCACCCACAACTTTTTCTGTCACTGCTTCCCCATTTTACCTCATAAGAGTTTTCTTAACAGCTTAATAAGCTTTGTATATTTTTATTCCCCTAATTTAATCTGATTTCTTCTTGACTTCATTCTTGTTTTCAAAAGATGCTGTTGTTTCCCATTATAACACAATTTAACAAAAGTACTATTCTGTCAAGATAGAACTTTTCTAACATAAATAAAAACAGTTGGGTAATTGGACTCCCTAAGATGGAAAAGAGCACAGGTTACTTCAGAAATCCAAAGACATTTCTCTGAAAAACAGTTTTTAATCATGTATTTCTGTTACTGGTAGTATTATTAATTACACTAATATAAGTAATTTTCCATTTTTGAAAAGCAAACAACTCTGAATGCCTGTCAGCTCACAATTGCTTGCTTTTATATTTTAATTTATTCATAACAGAATGCATATCTCATATCGGATATGCATATCATGTACAGATTTGATGGGTGGACTGTTCAGTTGATAAGGAACTGGCTGGAAGGTCGCATCCAGAGGGTAGTACTCAAAGTCCAGATGGAGAGCAGTCACAAGTGGTGTCCCTCAAGGGTCCGTGCTGGGACCCATACTGTTTAACATTTTTATCAATGATATAGACAGGGGGATTAAAGGCACCATCAGCAAGTTTGCAGATGACACCAAGCTATGTGGTGTTGTCGATACACCAGAGGGATGGAATGTCATCCAGAAGGACCTGGACAGGCTAGAGAGGTGGGCCCAGGTGAACCTCATGAGGTTCAACAAGAGCAAATGCAAGGTTCTGCACCTGGGCCGGAACCATCCTCACCATCAATACAGACTGGGGGATGAGGCATTAGAAAGCATCCCTGAGAAAAGGGACTTGGGGGTGCTGGTGGATGAGAAGCTAGACATGAGCAGGCAGTGCGCAGTTGCAGCCCAGAAGGCCAATCACATCCTGGGGTGCATCAAAAGAAGTGTTGCTAGCAGGTCCAGAGAGGTGATCCTTCGGCTTTGCTCTGGTGAGACCTCACCTGGAGTATTGTGTGCAGGTCTGGAGCCCTCAATATAAGAAGGACATGGACCTAATGGAGCAGGTCCAGTGGAGGGCCACGAGGATGATTAGGGGGGTGGAGCACCTCTGCTGTGAGGACAGGCTGAGGGAGCTGGGGTTGTTCAGCCTGGAGAAGAGGAGTCTTTGGGGAGACCTAATAGCAGCCTTCCAGTACCTGAAGGGAGCCTACAGGAAGGCTGGGGAGAACCTATTTACAAAGGCCTGTAGTGACAGGACGAGGGGCAATGGCTTTAAACTAGAGGGGAGCAGATTTAGATTGGAGATTAGGAGAAGGTTCGTTACTGTGAGGGTGGTGGAACACTGGAACAGGCTGTCCAGGGAGGTGGTTGAGGCCCCATCCCTGGAGATATTCAAGGTGAGGCTCAATGAGGCCCTGGGCAACCTGGTCTAGTTGGGGGTGTCTCTGCTGACTGCGGGGAGGTTGGACTAGATGACCTTTGGAGGTCCCTTCTGGCCTGGACAATTCTATGATTCTATGTCCTAATCCAGACCAGTCCCCTGATTAGGAATTTTGAATAGGTTTTATGTATCTACATAGATACATACCTTTCGTTATTTTCTATTACATTAAGAGGTTATGTCTTGCAGAGGCATACAAACCATAGAATCATGGAATTTTCTAGGTTGGAAGGGACCTTTAAGATCATGTAGTCCAACCATCAACCTAACTCTGATAAAAGCCACCACTAAACCATGTCTCTAAGCACTATGTCAACCCATCTTTTAAATGCCTCCAGGGATGGTACCTCAACCACTTCCCTGAGCAGCCCTTTCCAATGCTTAACAACCCTTTCATTGTAAAAATTTTTCCTAATATCCAATCTGAATCTCCCCTGGTGCAATGTCATTTCCTCTTGTCTTTTCACCTGTGACTTGGGAGAATAGACTGACCCCCGCCTCTCTACAGCCTCCTTTCGGTGTACCTTTCTTAGAGTACGAGTGTATTCTACAATCTTAATAGCTTCTCTGGCCCTAACACCATTCAGTAACAGCTCAATGTAGCAACGTTTATCTGTTTAGCAGCAGTTTGCATGACGCCATCACACAAGAAACTTCAGGCGACACCTTAATTAACTTGTATCAGGAACCATCTTGAAGCTCTTGCTCACTAAACATGTCTTTCATTCTGTGAATAATGGACTCAATCTCTCATTCCTAAACTAAAGGAAAAATCTAAATGAAGGTGTTAATCTTATTTTCCTTTCTCCACATCTGTATTTGTATAACCACATTTTTCTTTTCCTCTCCAGCATTCCCCTTTTTTTTTTTTTTTTTCTGCACAAATTAGCAGTCTTATAGGTTAGTCTAGAATTGGCTTTGTCTCTGCACAGCTTTCTTTGCAGCAGAGCTTGGTGGTGTCTTAAGGCAGTTTTCACTGTAGTGCATCTTCTGAGTCATCCAATTCTGTTTCCTGCACAGATCTTGGATTGTAAGAGATCCAAAAATTGTTTAAACATATACAACTTGGGGGAAAAAAAAACAAAACAAAAACAAACAAAAAAAACCAAACACCAAATTACTGTGTTTGTAGTAAATATAGCTTCTTCTCAAATAAGTTTTGATTTTCTGCCACAGATAGATACTGGATATTAAGCCCTCCCTATTGTGAGAAAATATTAGTCTCATAAATTTTTGTCCATGACCCAGTCTTTAGGTAAAAAAACAGTTGTATGCCACATCATCTCATGATATTAAACTTTTTTAAAAAAAATTATTGACTGGAGTCAGGGGTTTTTTACTATTTATAAAACATCCAGGCTTAGCATCCACCCTATAGATAGATGATATTCAGGCTGTTGAGGAAGTGGTTGATTTTATGTCTTCATTTTTATCACAAAAAACCAAAACATTCTTTGTTTAAGAGAGTTTTTGTAATTCTTGACCATATTGTCATTTGTTAGCAAAAGCAACCTATTTGTGCGAGGTGTAAACCTGCCAGAGACATATGACCATCCACCTACTGTCTATTCCCACTTGTGTGTAACCAAAATCTCCCTTGTGAATACATAATAGGAGATGGTTGGAAACTGGAGTTCTGAATCCATGCGGCATTCAAACATTTCAAAATTTCATGTAGGAAGCAACTTCCTTTTGTACTTCATTTAAAAGAAAAAAAAAATCAAAGCAGTTGTCTTTCTCTTTTTAATAAATGTGAAACAGTTCCACTTATGGAAACTTCCTTCGTATTCCTGTAGAGGAATTTCAAGAACATCCTTCTAGATTCAGCTTTGAACCAGAATATGGGAAGAAGAGGCAGAAAGAAATTGGACCAGAATGAAGACAGTGAGTGAGATGTAGCCGAGACTGCCAAAATCAGGTGTTCTACAACTGATTTGTTGTTCTTGTCCTCTCATTTTGGTGAGAAATCTACTCCTGGATCTGAGAAATATTTTCTAACTGAAGATCCACCAAAACTGGCAGGTTCCCACCAAAAGCTTGGGTTTGTCAATTCAGCACTTTCCAAAAATAAACTGTGTAAAAAAGAATCCTAACCAGCTCTCATCTTTATTATCCAGGTTTTGCAAAGAACTTTCATTTACTTAAACCTCAGAAATGTGAAATGACAAAAAGAGAGTCCATTAACTTGAGACATAGAAATCATTTTGTCTGGCCTTCTTTTGTTTGCTTTACAAGTTTGTTCTCTAACTTCACCTTCTATTTGTTCCCAGCCTGGGATATCTTCATACCTAATGTTTTGAAATAATGTAATTTATACCCATACAGTCAGCTGCACGTATGGCATCCCTGTAGAAAAATACCAGTGAATTGTAATCACAGGTTAATAAAGACAAGGAAATCACCTCTGTTGCTCTGGAAACACTGGAGTTACTCATTTAGTATCCAATATAAAATATATGTCTATATGCATGTATCAGGGGCTTTGGGCCGTAGAAATTAACTTCGTTGATCAGCAATGTGTGGGGGTTTGTCCATTTCACAGAAGATTTGTGCTTGATCTTGCCTTGTTTGCAATAAGTTACATTTGAAAGGCAAAGGCAATATCAGTGCAATAGCAATCTCATCCTATCCATGATGAAAACCACCTTCTTTAAAAAACAAACAAGCAAACAAAAACCAAAAAAGCCCAGAAAACTTTCCCTGAGGGGAGAAATTCATGACCTACATAGATATTCCACTGTACAGTTAGTCTCAAGCTTCAGGTGTACAGGACTGGAATTAATTGAACTGACAGCTATAGCATGAAATTCACAATATCTAAGATAATCAGAGTTGCTTCCTGGACTTTATTTACTCAGTAAAAAACTATCCCCCAGAACTAGCAGCTGGAAGCTACATCAATAGAAATATTTTACAGTAATTAGATTCACTCAAGTTTAAAAATAATAAAAACAGGAAACAGATCATTGAATTTTGTTGAATGTTTTCTTTCAGGAGAATTAGCAAGCCAGTTAAAATTGTAGAGATTTGAGCAGGACTACTCAGTACTTAAGGCCAACAATACATGTAGTTGTATGGCCTGCATAATTAATGATCAAAATTTTCAGATTCTCTCTAAAGATGAAAAGAAATGACTGATGGTTTTATGAGAAAAAGATTTATTAGAACATCACTTGCACCGATTCAGTCTTATAATGTATTCACTTATATTTTTGATTTTTTTAGACTTATTTGTTTGGTTTTTTTTATAGTTCTGTTATTAGAAACAGTCTTACATTTGTTACATGTTAAACAGATGTTCATTTCTGTTCTTTATAAAAGTCAGACACCTGGAGACTACAGTTAGTGAGCTCAAGCTGGGCAAAAGAAAAAGAACCACAAGGGGAGTCTGAAAATTAAATTGTGTTTCTTGTTATTTTCAGTTCTCTGGAGCCTTGAAAGGTTACCAGAATTTACTTCTGAATCAGAGAATAGTGAACAATGAGATTATTGGACTAATTTTATTTTTTCAGAATTGGTTTGCGTTCTTAAGAATAAAACACTTTCAAATGTTTGTGGCTGGATCAAGGCCGGAGTTTGAAACCAAAGCACATATCCTCAGGTCTTAACTGGATGTAGGAAGCTCAGGTAAAGATTATCCTTTCGAAACAACAGGCCTAACTACTAATTCTTAGGTCACATGAACTTTTCACAGGCTGTGCAAAGCTTAGTTTGCAAACTAAGGTGTGTTCAGCCTATTTCCAGAATTGTCTGCAAATTTACTCCCCCACTTTCTTACATAGCACTCTGTGTACAATAGAACCCATGCTCTACCACTTAGACTTGAGAAGTTGTTCCTGGCAAACTCAAAAGTTCATATTTTACATTCAAGGTATGCTTAGCAAAGTATAAAATGATCTAAAGGTACCCTGTTTGATTTGTTCTGGAGAAGCAACAATTTTAGAAGAAAAGAAGGATGAACTTTCAAATCACCTTTCAGACTGATACCAGCATGAAGTTTACTACTTAGGAACTACAAAGTACAAAACTTTAAAATATTATTACAGGTATGAAAAGGATAATTTGGAGCTCATTTTTGAAAGGAATAGTGTGAGGAAAGCTTCTCAGGAATGGTCATGTTCTAAAGAACTTCTATATTAAGAACTGCCAAAAGCAGCAACTTAGAAATGAGTTCACCTTTAAATTGCCTTTGTCACATTTGTAGTAAAATGTGAGATAGTGTCTTATATCTAATTCACAATATCTTAAAGCAAAATTAAAGGGCCCCTTACTGGCCATCCAAAGAAGAAATCAGGAGCAACTTTGCAGAAGCCCACTTCTTCAATGTTTCAAACATTTCTAATAAATTCTAGCAACATTTTGTGGATGAGGACAGGGTAGATGGGGTGGGGGGGAGTTTGTTTATTTTTGGGTTTGTGCTTTTTTTTACTGTCCAGCATACGTAACACTCTCATCAGAAAATATAAATTTCTGAAACACACAAATGTTAAGGTATCTTTGAGCAATGTCAGGAGGTTAAATATAGGGATGATATTATAAAGTAACAAGCTGAACTGGACACATAATGTCACTTAAGAGATCTGAGACGCAGCAAAGAACATGGATGTGAAATTTAGAAAAAGTGGTGGATAACATTCTCAGTTGTTGCAAGTTCACAATTTCACTGTTTTCCAGCTGTCACCTATTTACACAAATTAGAGATTCATAACACAGGTGTTTTTATTTTAACAGCATTGTAGTGGTATTACATACAGGCTTCTTTGTACTAAGTAATTTGAACTGGATGTCTATTAATTACTGGAAGTTGAAGCAGTATGTTAATTATAACAGTATTCCTTACCTCTTTCTAGATACTGTGTGCCACTGTGCCCATTTCAAAATCTTAACATCTGAAGAGTGGAAACGAAACCAGCACAGGCTACATAGATCAAAATTAGAGTCAGCTCATTTTTTGACTCTTACCAGATCACGCTTTGGTGATCATGCTTAGAATTGCTAGCAAAAGATTGTGCAAGATGTAGATGCACTAAGCCACTGTAAGCCTGATTAGTCTTAAAACCACTTTAGTTGTTGATGAGCTTTGAGTTCAGAATCTAAGTTGCTGTGTTAGGAAAACTTGCATTAACCGGGTAGTTTGTTCTTGTAACTCTACTTTTGCCAAGATTTTTCAACTAAAAGTCAAATTTCAGTCCCAGTACACTAAAACAACCCCTGATTTATTTCACTGGAACTAGAGTTTGGCAATAAAATAAAGCTGATAAGATTAAGCATTTCTTCAGATGATGTCCACGAAGATAAATAAAAACAATAAATAACATAAACAGCTCAAGATTTGAAGAATATGCCAAAAGAGGTGATGCTACTAAAAAAAGATTTCCTAAGACTTCAAAAACATCGAGTAGATATGGAAGAGTTTTTAAAGTAATCAGTGCTAGCAATCAGCTCCCAGGGTAAAAAATAAATTGCTCAAAGATTATATACTGTGAAGCCAATACACAGGGAAAAATTCAGGGAGATACCATGGTGAGCTATCAAATGGAGACTACCAATGACCTTTGGAGTGTATTTCTTATAGATAAAGAGAAAAAAAAATTGGAAATTATCAGGCGGGAACCAGAACTAAAAAACAGAAGAAGAAACAAGGAGTGAAACAGAGTACAACTGCAAGATTAATTTAAAATGTAAGCACTTCTTGGACTGCTGAGTGTAAGCATATTTCAAACCCAAATGTCCTGACATCCTGAGTTTAATTTCACATGTGTATAATAGTCAATGAATGACATTCAGAATGGTAAAAATATACTCCAGGATTCCATTGGAAGTATATTGGCCTAACTTTAGGTCCTGGAACAAGAGCAATTAGATAGTTGATATGCGTATTGCATGCTACCTTATATTAGATTACTTTCTGCAGGTGCTGAAGATGCCTAGGCATAGTCAGAGACATGTTTATCACATTTGTTCATATTGATCTTGTTCAAAGCGAAGAATTTAGAAAAAAAAGAAAAATTATTCAGGAAGAAAATAATTTGTAAATTTCCAGTTTTTCTTTTTTCTCCTTATAAACTGAAGAAGAATAGGAAAAAAAAACCTGAACCAAACCTTGCCCCCCAAATCAACCAACCAACCACCAGGATTTCAACTTTCTCCACTAATGTAGCAAATGTTCATTTATTTAAAATCACATTATTCATCTTCTATTTTACATACAAAACTGATTCATTTAAATTGTTCTATTTTTCTACACACTTTTCTATTTGCATAGGTAGGGAAAGTTGAACAATGTCATTAAAAAGACTAAAAGTTCCTCAAACATTTAGCAACCAAATAATGCAATCTTATTGTAATTATAAGATCAAGATACTTCAGTATATGTAAATCTAGTGAAAGTTTTGCCTCCTAAACCTGTACATTTTCAACATCATGTCAAATCTGATTCTTTTATTAAAACTGGTGTGTAAAGCTGGTGTTGATCGTCTGAGGACAGATTTTGATCAATCCAAAAAACCTTGAATATGACATTCTATGACAGAAGGAAGAAAAGTAAAAAATACAGTTTTAAAAATCTGTTGTAGATTGATAGAGAAGCTCACGGATGTTACAGAGACTTAGATATAGCTTTAGTCTAAAAGTAAGAGGTGGTTTATTTTTTAGAAAACTGCAATCAGCTCACACCTGATGGATCAATGGCATAGTATTAGAAAGAGCTGATGAAGCAACAGATTGAATTTATATAAGCCTACAATTCATTAACCTGGCAAGTGTATTTTAGCTGAATTAATGGTAGAAGGAAGTGAGGTATTAATAAATGTATGTGCATATGTTGCAAGCATGATGCAACCAAATTAAACCCCTAAATGTAGCACTGATTTTTTTAACCGATTCTTCACTAGCAAGGAAAGCCAGTTTCTTCTCTGATGCCAGGAAGATAGAAATAGTCTCTGTCAGTCATTAAAATGGAAGGCATATAGCACTGTGGCTGTCTGGAGACGAAATTGGATTTCTCTGTCTGGGCTCTTCAGATTCCTTTTTATTCCACAAAGCAAATTGCTTTGCCGTAACTCCATATTAAACAGGAAAGGGTTCAGCTGGCACAGGTAGTACTAAAAGCTTATTAGGAACCATACAGTGCATTTGCCTCTGAACTATATGTATTGGAAGAACAGCTCTTGTAAAATGCAGAATTCATTTTCCAAATCTTTTATGCAAGTTTAAGTCTGCTCATTTACAGCTCCTGTATTTTCTGTGCTGTGGGATTCTTTGCATTACTCTGTTTTTATTTTTTTTTTTATTTCATGGACTTTTTACATTTTATGGACAGCTGCTATATTTTTATTGGAGGAAAAAAGGACATCAACTGCAAATGGCTGCATTTACAATAGAATTTTGCAAAGAACTCTAAGCAAAAAAAAAAAAAAACAAAACAGCTTTACTTCCATTTGATCTAATTTTCTTTGGAGTACAGTAACAATCTGTTTTTTACTGTACATTTATCTAATAAACTAAAAATTTCTAGCATTATACTTTTCACTGTCTTTTTATCTATTCAAGTATAACTGTTAGCACACCAGTAATAACAATAACTACCATATACATTAATTCAAAATGCAAGATAATGTATTGAATAAGGATCTCCAGCAGGTAGAAATGCTGCCACTATTTTTTCTTCAATTCCTTTAAAAAAATATTTTATCTATATCTTTCTCTTTTCACATTAAAAGACCTGTCATAGTTGTTACTCTTTATTAATTAATTCAGTGCTCCAACACAGCCATCTTTGAGCATTTTCTTTTCAGCAGGTGATAACAAAATATTTTATTGCTTCTTAATTCAAGGTCTTAGGATGTTTCCTACAGTTCACCTATGGTACACAGGAAGAAAGGAAGAACACCATAAAGAAGTTCATTACAGATAAGCCAAATAGTGGGCCTCAAGAGATAATTCCTGCCGGGGAAGTGAATTTGTACAGGTGTTACCTTTATTCAAGAAAAGAAAGAAAAAAAAGAAGAAAAAAAAAAACATATTAACTATATAGAATTTTTTTTTTAAGCATTTGAAAGTATGAGGTAATCTCTTGGATGATTTCTTTTCTCAAGCTCGCTTTCATGATTCCTTTCTCCACAGTGATACACAAAAAAAAGCCAAAATCTTAATTTAAGTACCCATGTTACCCACCCCCCTGTAGTTTGAATCTTGTGTCCTTATCACGATGGAGGTTCTGTCTTGCAAGTGGTATTAGCAGAAAAGCAGCAAATGTACTCGAGACTTCCTTGTTCAAAAACAAAATAACATTTGAAGATTTTTTTGTCCAGATAAATGTTTTTTGTTTTCTATGTTGTGAAGCTGAAACAGCAGTAAAAGGCACAGCTACAGAGCTTATCTGTGAGTCATTCCCACTTCCAAAATTCATGCAACACCACATTCTACACGAATTAAGAAATAACTGGCATTTGGTAAAATATCCATTATATTTGATAAAATATACATTATTCAAATTTAGTATCAGAGATTATTTTATGTCACTGAGTTATATGAGTTTACTTATGTTTAACAACAAAAATATGCACACATGAATATTGAGCTCTATGTCTAGAACTTTCTGTGGTGCACCTATAATTTTTATGAACAATGCCATTTTGAATAGTTCTGATACTGGTAAATACAATGAATTGTATTAACTTATCACTTATAAACTACAAAAGAAGATGCTTTCAGCCACTGAAATCTTTAATCCAGGCAGAAATAAGTTATGTGTGAATTTTAACATGTTTAGAATCAAGGACATTAAAGTTTGGGGTTTTTTTATTATTATTATGGAAATATTTTCCTAGCGCACATTCTGTCACTAAGTATCACTCATTTGCTTCAGTGAAGGTAATAAATTTCTTTCTTTCTGTCTGGGTCCTGCAACCAAGCTACGCTTTTCTGCTTTTGCTGATTAACAGAACCTATCCTATTTTGAAACTCTGAGCCATTCTTCTGTTAAAAAAAGAACAGTACCCTTCTTGTAATTTTTTCTTAAAAATTCCTCAAATTATTTAAAATTTAAAGCTTTTAAAATAATGAAAAATTTTCAAACAACTTCATTTGAGTGATGTCCACAGTTAGATAAATTTACCTAGACCATTCTTTTATCTATGGAAATAATAGTTTTGGGTTTTAGCTGAGGACGCAGCCCCATGGCCAGATTAAACAGAGTCCTTCACACTCCTGCAAAAGTCAATGAACAATATTAGGAGATCAAATATCCAAGGTGAAAAGACCTGGTTTCTCTGACGCTTCCCAAGACGCTTAATGTTTTCACCCTTTACTTCCCAGGACCGTGTTTAGACTCCTTGCAAAGGAATGAAGGAAATTCTTTAAGAACGCCCAAAATTTACACAAATAGTTATAAAAGCTGTTTAGGGATATATTTTAGACTTTAATAGGTTCTACCTTTAGAAAACAAGATTTGTAGTTAGATAAAGACAAGATATCAGATCATTTAAATTAGCAATCACATTTTAGCTATTTAGTACTTTATACTTTGATCTTTTTATCTGGAAAGGCATTTTATTGCATACTTTCATGTGCTTCTTATCATCTTAATAATCAATAAAGTCCTATTCTTCCTACAGTATGTCACTTCTCAGTAACTAAATTACATGATTAAATTCTTATGTTGACAAATAATTTCTACAGTACCCATAACGTTATCCTGTGTCATTTCTGGTTCTTTTACCAACATCGTATCTAGTGGAGTGGGAGAAGGAAAAAAGGGGAGCACACATGGCACACACTGCCTTAAACCAGAGTATTTTTTGCTGCACAGATTGCTTGTTTCACAGATCACAAACATGTGTCAAAAGCCCTTGACTGTTTTATTGACATAGATGTCCTTGAACACATGAAAAACGCTCTAAATTCTAGATGACAAGGACCATGCACATTTCA
The DNA here is from genome assembly GCA_033628505.1 of Tringa tobata. NCBI lineage: Eukaryota > Metazoa > Chordata > Aves > Charadriiformes > Scolopacidae > Tringa > Tringa tobata. Next base: position 6,630,418 of record JAHREE010000395.1, on the reverse strand, counting down.
GCATAAATTTCTTTGTATCTTGCAGTAGGCCTATGTTTCTGTGTTTTAATGAAAGCTAAAATAAAGAAAAATAATTAATTTGTATATATGTAAGTATAGTTACATTAGTATACTTAAATATATGGATACAAAGTCCATATTTGATATATTGATATCATACATACTTTTTAAATATATTTACGGATTCATGGATTTGACAGAGTTGAAAGGGACCTCTAGAGATCTAGTCCAACCCCTGCTAAAGGGGATTGCCTAGAGCATATTACTCAGGAGGCGGGTCTTGAAAATCTCCAGAGAAAGGGACTTCACAACCTCTCCCAGCAACCTGTTCCAGTGCTCTGTCACTGTCACCTTAAGAAGTTCTTCCTCATATTTGAGTGGAACATCCTATGTTCCAGCTTATGCCCGTTGCCCCTTGTTCTATTGCTGGAAACCACCGAAAAGAGTCCGGCTCCATCATCCTTCAACCCACCCTTTAGGAACTTATAAACATAGATGAGGTCTCCCCTCAGTCTTCTCTTCTCGAGGCTAAAGAACCCCAGCTCTTTGAGCCTTTCCTTGTAAGGGAGGTGCTCTAGTCCCTTAATCATCTTTGTTGCCCTACACTGGACTCTCTCCAGTAGTTCCTTGTCTCTCTTGAACTGGGGAGCCCAGAACTGGACGCAGGATTCCAGTTGTGGCCTCACCAGTGCAGAGTAGAGGGGGAGAATGACCTCCCTCGACCTGCTGGCCACACTTCTCCCTATGCAGCCCAGGATTCCTTTGGCCCTCTTGGCAACAAGGGCACATTGCTGGCTCATGGAGAGCCTGCCATCCACCAGGACTCCCAGATCCTTTTCCTCAGTAGTACTTCCCAGAAGATCCACCCCTAACCTATATTTGTGCTTGGGGTTCTTCCTCCCCAGGTGCAGGACCATATATTTGCTCTTGTTGAACCTCATTAGGTTCTTTTCTGCCCAGCTCTCCAGCCTGCTCAGGTCACACTGGATAGCAGTACAGCCCTCTGGAGTGTTGGCCAGCCCTCCCACTTTGGTATCATCAGCAAACTTGCTGAGGATACACTGTCTCCTTGTCCAGGTCATTGATGAATATGTTGTATTGGCCCCTGGGGGACACCGCTGGTTACAGGCCTCCAACTTGACCCTGCTCCATTAATGACAACCCTCTGAGTTCTGTCACACAGCCAGGACTCAACCCACCTCACTGCCCCCTCATCTAGCCCACACTTCCTTAATTTTCAATGAGGATGTTGTGGGAGACAGTGTCAAAAACCTTGCTGAAGTCACGGTAGATGACATCTGCTGCTCTCCCCTCATCCAGCCATCTAGTTATAACATCATAGAAGGCTATCAGACTGGTTGAGCATGATTTACCCTTAGTAAATCCATGTTGACCACTTCCAATAACTTCTTTATCTTCAATGTGTTTGGAGATGACACCCAGTCATTTTGACATGTCCTTCAGGACATACTGGATGACATCCAGTATATTTTGACATGTCCTTCAGGAAATCTATTTCCTATAGACAGAAAGAAAGATTACAAAGAGGGCAAATACTTGTGTCTGCATAGAAAACCATGCAGGTTAGGCTAATTGAAACATTTTTGCATGTTTTCATTTTATGGACAAAGGATTTCTCTAGCAGATCTAGGAGATATTCTAAAGTTACTTCATACGTCTCAGACCTCTCTTGAGTTAATGTCGACAGTGCTTTGACAAATGGTAGAGTTTTCTCCCCAGCTAATATTTTTTTGTGTAAATCCTTCAATCCTTTTCTATTTGTCTGTAAGAAGCCTTTGTTCCTTTATATATGCTAGGTGCTATTACAAACAAAAAAGAAAGTCAGTAAGCTTTTTTTTTTCTTCATTAATTGGATCTCCTTACTATCATTCGGGGGAGAGAGAATTTTAAGTTGGTCTTAGATAAAGTCCATTGATGTCAATGGAATGATTCCAGTTGATTTTAATGAGGTATAGACATAGCCAATATTTAGTAGCTTTTCTCTTTCTGAGGCAGAGTAGCTTGAATCTTACAAAGAAACTTACTCTCCCAAGATTTAGATTCCAGTTTTGCAGTTTAAAAGTTTAGACTAATCATAATCTTCAAATTTGTTTCAGATGTGCTTGTTCATCATGTCTTTTCCATTACTAGGCTTGTATTTCAAGGTTCAGAGCTTCTTTGATCTAAAAGTGACTAGAAATCTTGCAGCTTTTTTAAGAGATTGATAGAGATGTCTCAGATCACAATGACAGAGAAACAGTGTTGGGGAACAAAGCTATGTGGGGCCTGTGTATAATAAGCAAAAACTTTTCTTGTAATGCAACATAACACTACCTGTTGATGTAAGTATTCTTTTTTTTTTTTTTTTCATTAATAGTATTACATATTTGCAGTAAGATATAAAGTCACAGAAACCTGTTCATTACAACTTGCAGAAATTTACACTATAGGTATGTGTCAGCTTCCCAAGTTTGAGGGTATGCTGGCTAATGTAATAAAAACGTAGCAGGCATAACATGTATCCTTTAGTGGAAAACACTGAAGGGTGACACATAAGATTAATGTCACACTGATTTAATTTTGAAATCACTGATTTAATCTTGAAATATACATTATTTTCAGGTGTGTCACTTCACTGGTTCAAAATCTTAGGTAAATACCAGAAATATTTTTTATATGATCTTTGGATTTTTAGCAGACTATGAAGTAATTTAACACATTTTGACAGTCTCTGAACAGAAAATAAATGCATTTGCATACAAAAAAAAAATTGAAGAAAAGTTCTCAAAGTACATGCTTAATATATAGGGCACAAGATTAAGAGTTTGTTATCTTTCCACAAACTTTTAAGGTTAAAAGTATTACAATTTATTTCATAAAAATGTTTCTAACTTGTTTACTACTTACCATTTTGTTTCAGTTTAACACATATCTGATGTATCACAGACAGTTCTTCAAGAGAGCATTTTTCTACTGAAAACAAGTTTTTATGCTCTTTTTAAGGTATGAAATGACATATAATTCCCATAATTTTAAATCTAGGAAAATTTAGATTTTATGCCACTAAAATATATTGCAAATACACACTGTCTTTAATCAATTGGTTTTTAGATTAATTCACTTGCAAATATGAAAACTTATTTTGATATTATGGGATAATATATTTTTGTCAGAAATGACTTGTGTTGAAATTTATTTTAAAAAAATCAAATATCTAATGTTGAAGATTTCTACAAAATGTAAATAGTTGAATCTTTTCTTTGGTTAAATTTTTAAAACAGATAATATTCATCCACTTAAAAATACTTAACATCTGCTTTTGAACTTTTGAACAAAATTTCCACTGAGCAGATAGTAAGAAACAAAAGAAAACTTTTTTTTTATTTCTATGAATTATTATCCAGCTCTGCCCAGACCATATCTGACCTAATGAAAGACTGTAAGAAGAAAGACTTCATATTTTTTATCTTCTATCACATTTCACCACTATAATTTACAGCCCCACCATCTGTCATCTGCAGTCTTTATTTTGATTTCAGATTTTCTTCCAGTTTATTAACTAAAATACTGAATAAGACTGAGATGAGAACTACTCTCAGAAAAAATGCACTCATAAATTCTCTAACTGGTTGATATTTCCCAGTCAGTAGTTATGGTTTGCAGACTATCACTATTTCAGCCTCTAATCCACTTTTATGTGTCCCAGTTTTATTTTCTTTAGCCATTGTTTTTCTTTTAAAGACAATTATCATCCTGTAATAGGTGAAATTAAAGAACATTGCTTAAATGATCTTATCAGCTGGAGTTGCAGTCTTGTCAAAGAACAGCACCATTTTTTTTAAAGATTCATTTCCACAGGGTAGAAGATGTCCTAACGATTCCAGCTGGAGTGAATGTGTTTACACCATCCCTGCCAAACAACCGGCAATCAACAGCACATCACTGGAACAGGCCGTACAGCAGAAATGTGTTCAGCTGCTGCTTTCTACTGACTTCCAACTGCTTAGGGTATCCCACAGCCAAAGCCAACCAGCATGAAAATAATTAAATGTGAATATGTGACAAGCCCCATGAGAAAACTAGAGATGTGGCATGAGCCCTGCTCAAAAAGCACCTGGGGTGGTAGAAAGAATCTGTTGGTTGAAGAAAATCTGATGGGCCATTAAGTTTCAGTATTAAAGACTTAAAGTATAATGTACCTATATACTATCTGGATGTTCATCTCCACATTTTCTGAACCAGTAAGACCTAAATAAAGTTAAACTTTCTATTCCACATGGAGTTCAACAAAATGCCATACTGAAAAACAAAGGCTTCACTGTATTTCACAGAAAAGTCAAGCGTTCTTGCACCAAATCTGTCATGACACCAAGGGTATTACTCTTTAGCTGCAGTCATTGAGAATATAAGTCAGAATGACCGTAGAGTGAGATAATATCTCCTATTAGACCAAAACATACAGCTAGAGGAAACAGACACACAAACAAGACACATAAACTTTTTTACTGAATGAAGCCTAGGCAACAAAAAAATGTATGTTGGAACATACTGAGCAGCTTCTGCTGCTGGCACCCTGGAGTATGGGGAATGGGCTGGGACCAGAGAAAGTCCGCAGGCACAAAGTCAGAACATGGTGGAGGTGTTTGCTCTGATTTATAGACAGGAAAGTATTCCCTGTCTCTCTGTATATTTGTGGGCCGTATGTAAGATGCTATGCGACTGTGAGACTAGAACCTGATACTACTTTGTCTATTTTCTGTTTACATTAAAAGTTGACAGGACAAAATTATTCCCTATATATCAAGATTGATTAAGACTATCAGTAGTAGGACTACTGATAATCTAATAATCTCTTTTCTTCTGTGGATGTAATAGATAGATAAATCGCAGTGATTCAATACAGATCTCACATGGCTTTGCTACACCATTTTTCCAGTTTTATAGAACCCTCTGGATAGCAGGTCATTGGTATCATCACCCATGTGCATGTCAGTTATGGAGAATACAGAAACATCTGTATGTGAGAGTCAAAAACCAGCTGAAATACCAGGTCGAACAGGAGCTATCTTCTTTCGGAATCCTGTTTATGTCATAAGAAATTAAAGTACTACCCAAAACCTTTGGTACAAACCACAGTTCACTGTTTTTATGCCATTATGATAAGGAAATCCCATGGAGGCACTGAGCTGCTAGTGTCTCTCCTTTGCCATGCCAAAGGACATGTTACAGATGTGTAGCTCCTGACAGAAACCTCTGTTGAAGGGAACCTCTCCTATCACTGCTCTATCTCATCTGGCTGGTAAACTGGGCTTTCAAGTACATTTTAAAGGCTGCCCATGACTTTGGATAGAGGCCTAGTTGGCGAGCGATTTATGCAGATCTAATTCAAAGTAAAAAAAATATCAGCTCTTTGAGGCCATTGCCAGCTGGCTCAACTGGTAACAACCTCAAGGTCACACGAGGAAACAGACTGGAGCCAGGTGGATTGAGATCAGAAGGGCACAAGGGCCATCTTACACAGCCCTTCCTAAGCTGCAGTTTGTGGACCTTGGCAAAATGTAGCTGACAGCTAAGAAATGCATGGATTTCTTGCCAGCTCAGCCAAAATGAGGCCACTTTTTGGGAGGGCTATGAGAATCCTATTGCAAAGTTTTATTGACATAATTTATAAGGTGTCTGCGTGGCAAGTGCAGCCAAAGGATGATGATTCAGCTTGTGACAGATGTGAGAGTCCTGGAAACACTGAGATGTTCCAGCTACAAGGGCACGTGGAATATTCCTAGCATATGTTTCCTGAAATGAAACATCTCTGTGTTTTGCTTCAGTGGTGGGTAAATGAGGAAAAGAAGGTAGGAAGGCTGGCAAGGAAAAATGGAGCTCTGTGAAGGTGCTAAAATGAAGTCTTAGGCAAAGAAACCTGGGAGTCTTTGCTGTCATTCTTGCTCTTTTCTCAACACACTTACATACCAGCTTTCTCCAGGAAAATCATTTATCCAAATTTCAACTAGTCAATGAAAATCCTAACCAAAGATCTAGTAGTGGAGAACAGAAGCAGGCAGTCGGAATATCAGTAGGGATTCCACTATATTACTACTATTTTTGTCCTGGCTGAGCAGGTTATTTATACTGTCACTCTTCCTGAGAGAATGAATGAAAGTCTACGCTAAATGCTCTTCTAAAGTGATCGTACTGAATTATAAAGTTTCAATAACCCTAAGTTCTGCCCTGGAGGAAGAGTAGTTAATTTACTCAACTAATTGTTCTAGACTCTGTCCACCTTCAAAGACACAGATAAGTAAACATATGAAACATAGGCAAGACCTTTTGTTACATTTACAGTAAGATTTACCAGGGTATTAGTTATTTTGGAAAAAAAAAAAATTACTACTGGAAAAAACTGTAGAGTATTTGAATCTCCATGATAAGTACTACTGGTATGGTACTACTGCTTCCCTCTGTGCTTCCTGTGGTAACAAGTTATCAATCATACAGATGATGTGTTAATTCCATACTATCTCTACCACTCCCTTCACAACAGCTTCTTTATATACTTCTTTTTTCTCCACATACTAAAACTTTAGCAACTTTTCTGAAAACATCAGCCATGCAATCGTTTAATCTTTTCAAAAATCCATTGTTCTCTAAGAAGTAAAAAAATTGATGTGGAAATGAAAACACGTGCATTTATTATTAAAATAAATAATACTGTGATACCAGATCACTTTGTGCAATACAATTCACGATTTTAAGTCCAGAAAATCATTAAGATTCTGTTGTATTTTAAAGTTCTGTGGAAATTCTACTAAAGTCCCCTCAGACACAGAAAACTAAGCACTGCAAAATGTGGGCTGATATATTAGACAGTGCTAGGCTGTGTTATGCTTGAGGCTCACAGCAGTTCTGAGTTTAAAGCACTGATTTAGAAAAAAGATTTTTTTTCTTCTTTTTGATACAATAAAAAAGAAAAATAATTTCAAACTTCTGGGGAGTGCAAAGTAAGAGGGTTTCATGCACCACTGGTAGGACACTTCATACTTATTTTTTTTTTGATGCAAAATAATTGCATCAGAAAATGTATATCTTTTAATGTAATTTATTACCTGTTAACAGAAGTGGAATATTTGTAAAAGGATGATAAAACATCAGTCAAACAGATGTTTCTGATATGCAAATGAATAACGATATGAATTAGAAATAAGTACATATTTTGGTAAGAAAAATAAAAAGCAGCATTTTTAGCTGATTAAAACTTGAAAGAAAAATGAGATGAATTAATTTTATCTTAGTGTTTTGAACTTCAAAAAGCTTATGGTGAGTAAGAACTGTTTTATGACCTACTCATTAACAAGAACTGAGAGTGAAAATATATCATTGTTCTCAGAGTAATCCTGCTGGGCAACTTACAATTAACTAAGCCTTGCAAACGTGATTTTCTAATTGATAGTGGGTAGGCTGAATCTTGTACGAGACATTATTTTTAATTGATATTGGGTAGGAGTAAAGTAAATTATGGAGTCTTCAACAGAAACGATAAAAGTATGTCTTTTGCACAGGGGAACAGATCCAAAGTCAAAGATATCTAATTTGACCAGACTTTTTAGAGCATAACCTGCTAAAATATTTAAAACAGCTATAATTCAGATAGCATTGTAGCTACCCAGAAATTTTTGAAGGAACAAATTTTATAAGGTCCAGTGATCCTGAAAAAAAAAATAAAAGGATTTGAGAACAATTAGCAGGGCAGGCTGCAAACAGTATTTATAGCTGACTTGAGTGAGAGCAGCAATCTCTAAGGATAGATGAGCATCAGATCAGGAAAGAGGAAGGAGAGTAGATCATGTCACTCGCCGTTAACAATGAATATTGATGAGAATAATCTAAACATTACAACCCGTGAGCTATGCGGTTACACAGAATGAAGCACAAAAGGTTTTGTTTGCATGAGTTTATAAAATTGACAACTGTTCTTTACAGGTTTTTTTTCCTCCAAAGATGGAAACAAACAGCTTCCAGATTTTCCAGCACCCTAAAACACACCATGCTTATAGCCTTCTTTTAATAAAGATATCAGGCAATTTGAATACTAGTCAGCTGGAAAACATTCTCCCTAATTCAAAGTTATATCTACCAGTTAGAGTGAGTATCCAGGCTGGTATCCTGCATCATACAAAGGAATGTCTGCTAGTGCCTGTTCAAGTCTTTGTGCTGGGATTTCTTATATTTCAGATTATTTTTGTTGTTGTTGATTTGTGTGACATTAGTCTTACAAAATACTTTCTGCATTCTGTATAAGTACACTATAAAAATGTCAGACAGATCTTCAGCAGATAACAAATATTAAACTGGAAAGCCACTAGTAGACAAAGGTTGTTCACTTCTTGCAGAAATTGGTCCCAAGCAAGATAATCTGGTGGGCAGACCTCTGGAAATTCATAGACAAGAGATAGTTGAAATAAAATGTAGAGTGACTGTTTGAAAACCATTCAAGCCTCAGGATGGTGGAGGTAAAATGCAAGATTTTCATGTTTGCTGATTAAGAACTTTTGCCAGTTTAAACCTATCCCAATTTAGAGAAATATGTATCACAATGGGCAAGCTAATGAAAGAGTAACTCAGGTTTTCAAGTTAGTATTTGCACCACCACTTTGACAGTGACATACTTTCAATTGAACCCTCTCTGCTTAGTGGTTGCCTACTCATATAAAACATGACTAGAAATTGTAAAATCTTATCATAAAGTTATACTATGCAGTTGGATCATATTTCCTGCTCGTTACATTCCTAGTTCTGGTGTTTCATTTAAAGTTTGGAGTTAAATTACTTAAAATGAAAATACAAAAAAACTCAATTGCTAGGACTTAATGTCAGGCTTAAATGGTCTATGCAAAATGAACGCTTTTGACTAGTTTTGAAATCAGTAAATCCTTTTTCAGAACTATCAAGAGAGACTCATCAATTCAGAGTGATTAATGCAGAATGTTCAGATAGACTTTTTAAACTCAAGAGATGAAACCTGTGTTCTGAGACTGAAGTCTTTTTCCTACTTAATCCCTCCTGGTGGCTGATAACACTAACCTCCATGCCACTAGTTTCCAGAACCTTTGAATATTTTCTGATTCCTCTTTCCTATTACTGCAAACATAAGGTCTGTGTCCATATCTTGCACGACAATGTTTTTAAGATCAGACCTTTCTATTTTTATACAGATTTCTAAAAATTTCTCCAATAAAGTGGTTTAATCCAGATGAGATGGCCAGATGAACCTGTCATAGAGTAGTAGCAAATATCTTGGTATCATTCAGGCTTTTCAAAAGTCAGAGATTGCAAAGGTAGAACAATGTTGTTGTTCAAAACCACCAGAGTCTCTTCTGGTAGCACTAGGAAACTCTTTTTCAAATATGCCAGCCCTAATAAAACTGCATTATTGTACTCTCACTATAGCGTTGGTAGTCCAGGTTGTAACTATTACAGAATTATAAACGGCTTTGAACTCCTTTGAGCCCTTGCAAGGTCTACATTTTCAAAAGGCAAAGAGATAAAGTTTCTGCTAGCCAGTCATGAACATTTAGGTTTCAAAGTAAGAAAGCAAGGCTTCAGCTCAAATTTGGTCTACAATCACAATCTTTTCCGCAGACTCATTTGTCTCCTTTCCCTTCTTTTATGATCCACACCTTTTCTGCATCTTCATATGGCAGACAGAAACAGATCTGATGTATATTTTTTCATGTTTGTAGCTATGCAAATGTAACCTATATGGTGAAATTTAACCTGGACTATCTTTTTTCACAACGGTAGCCAACACCAATTTCTACGGAAGAAACAGGTCATCAGATCAGTAGAGTTTCTATTGTCCATCTGTTTTATGAAGCCTGTTCAGAGACGAGAGAGAAGTCTTTGTGTGATAGTTTCTTATCATGCCCGCTGTTGTTAAATATTTATCACAGGTATAATCTTCGGTAGAAATTCTTCATTTCTCATAACCAAGAACATCAAAAGCTTAAATATCACTCTCACTTATTATCTATGAAAATGTCAGAATGCATTTACTCAGACATTACTATACATAAGGCAGCTGAGGGGGCCCTCTGCACTTAGAGATCGTTCCTCTCCCTCCTTGCTCTGGCTCTTGTGCGATCCTTCATCAAAATCAGCAACTCAGCATGCCATAAAAATAGCAATAATGGTTGTATTGATTTTCTGTTCAGGGAGGTGAATCAGCTTACTGAAGGTCCAACAAACACTGCATCCAGCGCAAAGGAGGTGGCAGTAATATGTATCTGGAGGCAAGAAGGGGAGTCAGCAAAGAGGGATCTGGTTGGGCAAGGCTTCTTTTAGCAGTGGTTAACTGCCGAAGACTGTTGCATCTGTGCTGTGTAACCTGCCCTTTACATGGAAATACTGTTTTCTGGCTTTAAGCAGTAGAACAGCAGTTACAATTATGAATGCTGCTCCTGGGTCAAAGTCTTCAGTAAGCTGGCATCTAGGAGATGGTCAAAGGTGCAAAACATTGGTTAATCTCCACCTCAGTTCTAGTTGATTCAATTAAAGGATATAGTCATTTCTTCCTTCCTTCCTTTTTCAGTCACCCTACCCTTGTGTTTTTCCATTTGCTTGAAGAGCTGCCAGGTGCAATGTCTTTCTTCATTTTTATAGACCTAGGATAAACATGATTTATCCTCATTCTTTTCCCTTCCCACCATGTATCTTTTAACTGACCCTTGATCTATTCAAGGCCTTCTATTTCTCCTATTTTTTACCTGTTTCTCTCGGTCAGATTTGCATTGTTAGAAATTTGATCACCAGAAATCTTCTCTCCCCTGTTTCTGGACCATTGCCTTTTACATTTCTTAACTATAATTAATGGGAAGAGGACTTCTTGATTTTGGGCCACATTTTCTCTTTCTTTGGCTTTGTCTATTTTGTTGCTTTCATAGAGGCACTCTCAAAAGCTTACATTCAACTGTTTTTCTCCCTCCAATATAAAAGTCCAAACAGTAAATGTTTTGCCAAATAAAATAAAAGAAACCATGAGAATCCATGCTTTTTCAACTTTTTTTTATACTTAACAAAACATTAAATTTTTCATAAAGGCACTTTGCTTCCCTTAGTACTCGTATGTCAGGGAAGATCCATACTACAGGGTATGGTGAAAGGTAATTTTTTTCCTTCAGTCCCATTTTTTTGGGAATAGCATCACACAAATATAGTAGCCTTGTATCTGAGATGATTAGGACTGCATCAAGTGTATGAAATATTTCTTAGTTGTCCATAAAGTCTTACCACAGTATTCAGCCTGTGAATTATGACTATTCAATAGCAGACATTTAGACTACATATTAAGAAGGACACAGAGTTTGTTCTGTTCAACAGCAACAATAACTGACAGAAACTACATTAGATGTGTTTGGAACCCATTTTAAAAAAATCCCTTAATCCAAATCTTTTTTCCTAAAAATGTGTCTTTGCGGATGGAGGGATATAACACATGTAAATATAAAGCATCAAAAATTGCTCAGTTTAAGATGTCAGATATTAAAATTACTGTAAACAGATGTGCTAGCTGGGGCTGATATTTGTAGTCTTGAATCTGGATCTTATATACAAAAGATCCTCTGACTGTTCTGGACTACATTGTCCAAAAATTTTATATTCCAAAGGTTACACTTCAGTGAGTTTGTCTGTGCAACGAAATAGATATGCTAAATAAGGTGGCCAAATCAGTAGCAAGAAAAACTGGCTCAAATGAGTTTGAGTGTATCTAAGCAACAGCAGCCATGCTCAGCTGAGATGCTGAGAGAATGGAGCTAGCTTGGTGTTTTGGCATATTTCATAACTTTCTATAACTTGTTATTCTAGCATATTTATTAACTACTTCTCTCTATGAAAAACTTCTGCTCTGCATGGAGTTTTTATCAGCATGAGATCCTGTATCAGAATGTGCCAAACCTAGCAGAAATGCTAGGATTAATGCTAGCAGAAAATGGGGTGTGCATGGAAATTGATGTCTCCCTTTATTTTTCAGCCAGCCTTATGAGACTGAAAGGGACTTCTTGAACTGCTGTAAGTACATCTTTATGCATTGGTCCCCTAGTGGTGCTATTCATAGATGTAAAATCTGAGCTTTTACTGCAGCGTTTGGGATTCAGTGGGAGCAGATACAACAAAACACAAGATTCCCTGTGTGAATACCAGCCGTGGATGCTCTTACTGTTTCTGGGTAAGAAAGAGATGAGGAGAGGAGAGGAGAGAATGAAAGGAGATCAAAAGGGAGGCACTCTAAACCTTCAGAGAGATGTTATCCAAAAAAAAAAAAAAAAACCCCAAAAAAAAACCTATTAGAAAAGGTTAAACTTTAACCTTTTAATATTTTTGGAATACAATCTGTGGCAGAATGTTTACTGGTAAATTATGAGAATGATAAAACAAAGAAAATGCTGATGACCCTGAAAATTTCAAATTGATAATATTACCAAACATTGACAACATTTCTGGCAAATTATCAGGAAAAGAGCAGCAACTGTGACTTATAACAGAGCATTTGTCCATAAGACAATCATAACTATTGTTTGTGTACATGGCATTTGCAGTCAACAGAATATTAATCACATTAAACAGAAATATTAACAATTAATTATTGCAGGGAAGAAACTGAAAAGACAGAATTTTATTATGCACACTATATTTTATTTTTGCACAAAAAATACTAAAAGGTCACACATGATATTAATAAACTACTGACTGTTTGCTAGATATTGCAATAAAATTCTGTTAAGACCACTGTTAACAATTTATTTATGTAGAAAGACCCAATTTTGAAGAGCCTGAGGAAGAAGAGTGAAGAACACCTCCTTTAATACTTTGTAATCAAAGTCAGATCCATTTGTGTAGTCAATGATTCTTCACATTGCATTCCCTTAGCCACAGTATGTAGATATTGCTGCTTTTTTTCTCTCTTACAGAATGAATATGAAGGATGTACCTAGTCCCAGCTAAAGAAACAAATTATACCATAGTTTCTTAATGTGCTGGCTTCAGCAATGGAGGAAAGTAGAGAAATTCTGGACCCTTCCCTTCATTCTGGCCATTGATTTCCACATCTGCTTTACATCCCATCAAGACTGTTTGCATAGCTGTTTAAGGTAGATCACTGAAATGATGTGGATTAAAAGCAGTCCTAAGGGATAGTTAGTTTCTAGTGGAAACGCTATAGCATCCAGATAGCTCGTAATTTAAGGGTTTACAATTTGTGCATAGTTTTACTAAATCACCACATCAATCTTCCACTCTTTCTGATTTTTCTAAGTATTCAGTTACTGTGTATTAGAATACACTGTTCTGGCTTCAGTGGAAGACCATCATAGTGTAGAAGTCTTGAGGTTAGCTTAAGATTAGTAGGTTAGCTCAAAAACTTCTTGCAATAAAACTTTCAAACGTTTTTTAACTCTTTTTCCACAACTGCAAATCTTTCTTCTCTGTTCAGGAGAAAGAGAGTGAGAAGATTGGGTTTCATGGGGTTAAGGTATAAGAATTTACACCCTCTGTGTCTTTTTCAAAAAGTTTCCACCACCCTAATACGCATGAATTTTTATTATTTCACTGTCTTACACAGACGATCTCCTGACTTGTGTGTAGCATGTGATTTGTATGTAGGGGCATACAAACTTTTTTATGCAGATAGTTGGGTCAATCCATTTCACAAGTCTAATACTAAGGATAATGTTGCTCTTCTGGATGCCTGAGAAGGTGTTCCTCAATGTTAACAATAGTGGGATAGCACACTGATGCCATGCAGTGCATCTAACAGTGCACCATAACTCACAGGCTCAGAGTTCTGCTGAAATTCTTGAAAACTGCCTTATAGTCTTATCTACTTGGGTGGCTACATGGCTCTAACTATTTGCATAAATATTTTGTTTTGTTCATTCAGTCTACATAAAGAAACTCATTATTATCCCCTTTTAAACTGAGAAATATAGTTATCTTGTTTACACAGCTGCCAAAGCTAATTCCCTACTGACCTTATTCTCCATTCTGTTGCAATGTACTCTGCTGCAGCCTAAGTTCAGGATTAACCAAGTCCTGATGCTCCTTTTTAGGAGTTACACTTCTTTTCTTTTAAAAACAAAGATGAATCTAAAGAGCATAGGAAAAAATTAAGCAGCAAGAAGCTTTGGCTTTGTGTGTTATTTGTGTGTGTGTAGTCACTCTTCTTAAATATCTGAAAAGATGATCTTCAATTTCTCATTAAATCAAATTGAACTGGAAGTATAGAAGGGAGAACTTCATAAGAAACATGAGAAGCACTGAAATCAAGGTAAAATTCTAGGTATTTCAAATTTCAGCAAATATCACTACTACCTAAATGAGTTTTCCTATCTAATGGAAGGATATTGACAAAATCAGAATGGAAAAATTCTACTTTGATTTTTCATACTTTTAATCTGTTGTCTGATAGCAAATAAGCATGATACAGATGGCTAGCATGAGTTCAGCAACGTCAAAGGAGAAAATTCTATTTGAAATGAATGAATGTACGAACAGAATTTAAATCCTTCATGGTGATTACCTATTTTAACTTATTTTTATTTTAGAAAGCCTACTATAGTTAATTGTCTAATTTTAAATGAGTTGTGAGGCTCCGTGGGAATTAATTGATTTCACCTTTTACTTTAAGGTTTATAATTTTTTTCAGCTGGTAACATCATTTTTGTCAGCATTACTTACATTTGATGGTATATATCATTATTCTAGCTCTGTGCTAAGGCATGCAAAAAATACCTAAAATGTTCGACCAATAATCACATATTTTACATCTTAATAGTGTTGATTCTTAAATAGCTTTGAACTTATTGTATGGGGTTTGGGATAGGCTGGGATAGACTTAAAATTCTTCATAGCAGCCCATATGGTGCTGTGCTTTGCATTTGTGACTAAAACAGTGCTGGTAACACACCAGTGTTTTGGCTACTGGTGAACAGGCCTTGCACAGACTCCAGGCTTTCTTCTTCTAACTCTGTGCACATGGACCTCTACCCCTGCCCAGTAAGGGGAGGGGTGGGGGGCAAGACACAGCCAGGAAAGTTGACCCAAGCCTGCCAAATGGATATTCCATAGCATATAATGTCATGCTTTGATCTAACATTGGGATAGAGGAATATAAAGGGCGGGGTGTGCCTTCCAAAGTAGCCACTGCTTGGATCTTAGCTGGGCATCCATCTATCTGTGAGAGGTGGTGAGTGAATACCTTTGGCTTGAGTGATTGAGTTGTCTTTTTTCCTCTTTCCTTTGCTTGGTAAACGATCTTTATCTCAACCAGTGAGTTTTCTCACTTTTTCTCTTCCTATGTTTTCACCCATCCCATGGAGGGTAAGGGGAATTTGAGGAGCGAGTGAGCAGCTTTGTGGGTGTTTAGCTGCTGGCCCAGGTCAACCCACCACACTGATCTATATTTGATTCTGTGATAGTTTTGTTCTTCTAATCAGTCATATTGAAATTAAATTAATATACAACATACTTGCATGGTGGAAGCAACAAGATACAATCTTAAAGATCTATTCAAGTAAATATTATAATGCTCACTTTAAAATAAAGCTCTGCCCATTATAATACTCAGAATAGTTCTGGTTTTAACAAGAACAAAGCAAGAGATAAGTCAGTCTCAGCTCTTTAAAATAGCTCCTCTTTTAACAAAATCTTCATAACCTCTAAATAATCTGATTTGTATACATGAATCATCTACCTCAATACAAAGATAATAATGTGCAATAGAATGGGTAATTTTACATTACTTAAGTCCTAATGTTGTCAAGCATTTTTCTTTGCATGTATTATAACGCATTGGTGCCAACTTACAGTGATTTCACTAATGTCTTAACCAAGTGCTTAATTCTAAACACACTATTACCTTATCTATACACATTTGACATCTTTAGGGATGATATCTATGCAATATTAAACAAAAAGAAAAAAGTATTTAAAATATATCACAAATTACTTCTTATAATTTTAATGTCTACCATTACTCTGCCAAAGAAATTATTTCAATTAATTTAAAGGCTAACCTAGAAAATATCCAGATCCTATACTTATTCATGCTATAATAAATGTTAGAAAAACTAAGAAAAATATTTTTTTTGAGATCTTTCGGCTATGTTTTATTTAAATGCAAGCTTTAAGGTAAATAGCAACCAACCAATAACACTTGAGAGGTATTTCCTTGATTGAATTTAATTCAAATCTCCTATGTAAATGATCACTAGTATTGTTGAGTTGGATAATCTCAAAAAAACCCATTTTCAATAGCATATTCACTAACATGCTTACTCTTTTTTATGCTGAACAGTTATGAGAAATAAACTGCCTTTTGGAATCTGTGTAGCCTAAGTCTTTGAAAGGAATAGGAAATATTATGACTGCTTTTTGAATATTTTTTTTTAAATCCAAATAAATTATGATATGTGTCGAGAAGCCTGTAAACATAAGTTATATACTTAACAGGGTCACTATTATATTCATGGCAGGCCAAGACACTGTATCAGAAAGGCAGGACTAATAGGGGTTTCCAGTCATCTAATCCTTTGGCAACTTTCAGGTTAGATTCTAAATTTTTCTTGCTGACCTCTTATTCTAGCTTGAGACCTAGCTATGACCTCTCCAAAAACCTATTTAATGCAGGAAAGAAAGCGAAAGGCATTTATAGATTGACAAGATCATGAATTTTGTGGAAATCAGTCACACAAAAATACCCCTTGCTAACCTTTCAGGTTGCCAGAGAAAGAGGTGGTTTGTAACCCATTTATAAGGTTTATTTTAAAAACAGTAAAGACAAGACAGGCACTAAGAGCTCCTCAGTAATTCTAGGACAGCTAAAACTGAAATCATATAGAAATTGCCTGTTTTTTTCCAAGCAGGATCCAGAATGTTCTCACACGCTTTTCAGAGTTATGAGAATTACAAAGCCTGGTCGCTGCTAAGATATGCAACATGCATTGCATCTTGATTAATTAACATGCATTTAACCAGAATTACTTCAAAAACAAATAGATACTGTTGCACATATTGCTCTGACAAGTTGGAAACTGGGTCAACATCGCATCCTGAGTCACTGGGGGCTCATACATCTGTAATCAACATTGGCAACAGTTCCTTAATTGTTGAACTATCACCCCTCTGGGACTTCTTTTAGTCATAACCCAGAAACTGTAATTGTGAAGACCAAGACCCATCTGAATAAAGCTGGTCAAGAAAGCCTAAAGATCTTCCTGCATTATAGTAAATAATTTGCTAATCTCGTGAAGTAATTCTCCTGTTCTACTCAGTACTGGTGAAAGTGTCCAACAACATATTTTGTCTCAGGACAAAAATATCAGAAAGCTCAGAAAGCTGTGTATCAGCTGTGGATATCTTTGGAGAATAATATCAGAAATATGATCAGCTAGGGAAGACTGAAGATTTTGGAGGTCATAGTCCATAGAAAATGAAAGGACATTCAACAGCTGTATTCAAATGTTTGTGTCAACCATCTCCCAAAGGAAGGAATAATTGTTCCCCACGTTTACTGAGCAGAAAGAAGCTTGCTAAGCAGAAATAACAAAATACATGGGGGAATGACAAAGCTATTTCAAACATTGGGAAATTTTCTAAGGTTAAAAATAGTTAATTCCTAGCATAGCTTGAACAATAAGATTCTACCTCCACTGCTGGAGATTTGTAAATATTAACAAGACAAGTTGCATTGCATGTATAGGTAAACTTGATCTTGCCTTTGAAGTAAAATGATCCCTTGAGGTTTCTTTTAACCTTATTTTCTAACTGTTATAATAGTGAAAACAGATTAAGACCGTCTTTCAGAAGCTTCTTAAAATTGTAGCTTCATGATACAAAAAACCAATTTAAATACTACACTTTTCTCTGAAGTCAGCTACAGCCTAATCATACCAATAACAACTGTAATTTCCATAGCTCAAAGAGAATGAAGGCAGGAGAAAACAGTTTCTCATTTAAGGACTTTTTCAGATTGCTACTTCGGCTTTTTTGATAGAACTTTGTTTTCTGTGGCAGTTAATAGGTAATCTAGTAGTTTTATTCCTTGTCACAGTGACTGAAGATATTGTTTAAGTAAACCAAGAAATCAATCCCCATCATGTAAGGCTTTTTAAGAACAGGTCATATACAGCGGGGGAAAAAATAAAAAAAAAAAAAGGAAAAAACGAGAAAGCCTAAAAGGCCAAAAGAATAGTTACTAGAATTGAAGGCAATTTATATGACATTACTTTTCAAGAAAGTACTTTGAAAGTACTTTAAAGCTGAGTAGCTTTTGCCCTTGGCCTGAAGAAGAGAGAGTTCACACGGTCTAAAACAGCATTTCCATTTGGAAACTCCCAAATGCACCCACATAGCATCCTTTGGTTCTTATCATTGAATAGCTTTGCAATATGCAAACTGGATTCATCTCAGGTGTACCTGAACCATATCTGTAGTCTATATTTCTCTGATATCTGCTCCTGTGCCTAACGGTTGTTCAGTCTATGGGCCTAAATTAGAGCTAGTCAAAGCTAAAGTGCATTATGAGTATATAACACATAAAAAGGAAAAAGAAAATGAGTTCTCCCTTTAAAGTCCAGGAAAGCTGCAACTACTTACAAAGACGTCTCTCACAGTTGCAGACTCATATTTTCTGAGAGACATAGTACCATTTCTCAGTAGACAGTTGAAAGCATGCTAAATTATGCTAAATGTTTGCTTTTATTAAACCCATCATAGATCTTGTGGCATCTGATGTTACATATTTGTTTACCAGTCTGAAACTGTCAAATGAGACAATTTACTCGCTCCATTTTTTATTATTCTTATATCTCTAAAAGAAATGTTGTAGCTATATTCCTAACCATTTAGCTGTGATACTGCTCCAGCTAATGAAACCTCTGAGCAAGTTTTGGCATCTCCTGCTAACAGAGAAAGGTGTAGTTCCCTCGAATCCCACCTATTGGCCTATTCAGGTACAGTTAATACGTAGCTAAATATATCACTACATGACAGCTTCTTAGTTCTTCTTTGTCTCAACTTCATCTCAGAAGATAAGTTATATTTCTTTCAGCAATTTTCCAACTAATGGCTGTCATTAAGTGTTTTGGTACCTTCCTCAGGCTCTGTCTGGCTGCTCCAGAGGGTAGGTGGGAACATCCAAAACAGGTGCTGTTCAAAACTCTCTGGGTGACCCCTTTTCACTTTACAGTGGAAACTGAGTGGGATGAATACCCTGGAGAATAAAATGTTGTTACCAGTCTATTCTTAATCAATTCACTTCAAGATTGTTTGTTTCACTGTTTCTTCCACCATCCCATCTTGAAATTCAATTTGGAGGTTTGGTTTATTTCTTATGTTTTCCTTTTTCTCTTCAGGCTAGCTCTTCTGCTTCTTCCAATATCTTCTGCTTCCTTGCAAGATGGTTTGTCTGATTATGTCTTTTCTTTAGATCAGATTCTATGCTAGTAAATCATTTAAAGACCATCTTTGTTACAATAGCACAAAAGACTGATATGGGAGGGGTCCAAGTATAGCTGTGCTAGAAACTAAGCAGAATCATGCCCCTGATCCTAGACACAGTCTTGGTCAAAAATACTTGCCAGGAATGCCTCAAGATCTTAGGTACAAAACACAGAAACGCTAGCAAGAAGACTTAATGAATTTACGTATTTTTAGGCTGGGACACTGGAAAGAATAGTTCCAATTTCATCTGATTCTCATAACCCTGAATATTATTATTTAGATCCTTTCTAACAACTCCTCACACTTCTGATTGTCCATGCTGAGTATAAATGGTGTTCTTGGAGGACACTGTGGCTATGAAAAAAAAAAACAGGTTGCCAGAATGGAAGGAAATAAACAACCAGGGTCCAATGAAGTACTTCACTCCTTTCTAAAACTAGTACGGAATGATGCCAAGTGCCTTTTTGTGATGGTCCATGATAACTTATAATCCCTAATCTCTCCTGTCTCAATTCTCCTCTATTTTCCTTGACTTAAAAATGCAAAGTTCTATTCCCATGAATAATACCTCCTTGAATAAATAGTCCTAGATCTCACCAAGCTCTCATATTGTATGGTACTGGTCGACAATTATTAGCACTGTTATCACTGTTATTAATTCTTTTCTATACTGTAACATGGAAAACAAAAATTAAGTAAAGCAAGAGTTATTAAATATTTCATAACAAAAAAATCAAATGATGTTAGGTATTTCTGGTATTTATTTTATTAACTGTCTTTTATACAGACTGCACACATTTAGCTCTTTTAATCTTCCTTTAAGTGTTACTCACTTCATCACCGTGATCTTTTTGTTACTGATGTCTCATCTTTTACCCTTCAGTTATTCAGTTTTTCTCCAGTAATCATGTACCCAAGAGGGTATCCAAATCTACTTGTGTGTAGACTTCATAGTATGCTTTGGAATTACCCAGAGGAAAAATTTCTTTTCTGTTCAGTGAAGTGTCAACAATTCTGTATCAAGAATTGTTTTATTATTGTTTTTTCAGGTAAGTTCTTATTTGGAGGCTATAAGATTCTCGTCATAACTGGGTTTTTTTTCTGCATTACTACTTTCCCCAGAATCAGGGTTATTTCCTGGTTTTGGGGGGCGGGGGGGAGAAAATCATTTATTTTTTGCTATTAGGGTTCAGATTTCCATATTTTTTCATTTGTATTATTTGTACCATTTTTTAACCTATTTCCAATTGACAATTTGTAAATGTCATTAGAATCCTGATGCTCTCTCTTTAAATATCCATATAAGTCATGATGTATCTTGACAAGTGTCATAGTCTAAAATGTCATAGTATGTTCTCTTACTAGCCAATTGCTTTGCTTATTGTTTTCCAATGGATTTTCAGTCCGGATGATGGTATTTGTATCTAGCAAAAATCAAATTTATTAGGAGAGGGAGTTTTTACCAGGTATTTCACATGAAATATCACACTAAAACAAATTTGTCTAGTATTTTCTCCTCAGCTACCTTTTTTCTGCCTTTTTTTCCCCTTGTTCATTTTCCACTTCTTGTATCTTGGCATCTAAAAAGTCTCGGGTATTTTTCAAACATCCAATATCATGGATTAGATTAGTCATATATAAATCTTTAGATAAAGAAGAAAGAGAGAAATACTTTTGGTTTTTATAAATCAGTGACAGTAATTCATAGGCCTCTTCTCTAGACTGTTTAAAAGTAGCAAAATTAGTAGAAGGTTCTATAAATTACACATTTCTTATATAGTAAGATTTTGCCCAAGATTATCTCGGAGGTTTTAGTGCCCTCTAGTGTGCAATTATCTTTTTTTTCTTCTCCCTCCCCTTTCCCCTATTCACTAGATCTAAATATGTACAAGATAAACAAACTGAATTAATACCCAGGGATCTGAACAATGTCCAGTGAGGACAGGGGGAACAGTAGTAATCATGTGGCATAGTTATTCAAAACCACATGAGTACTTACAAATTTAAGAGGCACTTTCCCACATACGATTTTTGGATGATGGAGACCCTGGCATGTTTAATCTTCCACAACTGTATGCAATGTCTAGAAAGTGGTAGTGTCTGTGGGAGGAGTTTAGAGGTATCTGAGAAACCTGAGCAAATGATTTGGCATATATTTGTTGGCACCCCAGTATCTGGGAGGGAAAATATTGCACCATTCTCAGTACCACAAACACTGCTTTAAATTGTTGCAGCTTTCTTTCATGCTGTTCACATGATGTCTGAAGGATGAGACCAATAAGTATTTTAGAATTTTTTGGGTTAGGATCAGAGACTGAGGGGAAGCAAAGATGGACTACTACAGATTAGAACAACATGGGAAGGAAACACTCACTGTGAAACAAAGAGGAAAAACCAGAAAAATAAAATGCCTTTAAAAGGAAGAGAGTTAAAATATTAGGATAGACAAAGATGAGAGGACAGCTTAACTCTTGTCAAGGCTATAATCAATCAGAATGTATGGGAGATGTTCCAGTTCCAGAACAAAATCCAGTGATGCTCACAGGCATTTCCTTCAGACTTTTCCTTCCCATTACCCATCCTCTCTGCAGCTCCTAATTCTATTATCTGCCTCTTGAGGGTTAACAGATTGTATGCAGTAAAGGGGGAAAAAAAAAAAAAAGTAAAAAGGCCCATTAAATTTTATTTTCCATTTTTCCATTGAGTTAGTGTTGCAAGTTCCTCTTGTTACATATTGTCTTCGTAAATTTTGTCAAATTGTGCAGTGTTGAACACTACATATATGCCTCTCTTTGGATTTTCATCAGTTAGCACAGTGGCGATTTGCATTGTGGTGATTATAACATTTCTCCATTTGGGGTTAAAATCTTTGCTTATAAAAGGAGTTTTGAAGGATTTTTTTCATTTTCTAATTGTCTTTCTTGATTTTGATTTATTGGAGGATATTCTTGTTAGAATTTTCCTCCTATAAATTTTTCCCAAACTCTGTTATTAATTTTCCTAAAATTATTCACAGCTACTCGATTGATTCTCTGAGTTCTTTTGTTTAGTTAGGCTTTCTTTTTAAATGGAAACATTCTGGTAATGTGTGTACAATTTAGAGAATAAAATTATATTCTCTCAGCCTGGAGGTTAGAACTTTCTCTTGCTCACCATCCGAAGTACAAAAGTCTTACAGTCACCTTTTCAGTAATGGTATTTTTCAGGAATGATACAATTCAAAGGTCTGAAACTTTTAGATGTGAATTCTCAGGTTTTTATGAATTAGTAGAGCTGCTTGATTTAGGTGGATAGCTTGATCTTTAAATTAGAGTTTTTTAACTTGAATTTATTTCAAGCTGTTGCTTATCAAGTAACTAGTGAGGACATATACCTAATATAAGATGTATTTTGTATCCTGTATATATCTGTGATGCTATACTTGAATTCTTCAGCTTGACATGGAGTTGGCTATGTAAACGTTATTAGAGAATGGGGGGGGAACAAAAACCAAAACCCAACAAAAAAAACCACCACCACCCTTGCATTTATGCCCGTCTATTTCACTTTATCCTGTTTCATCTGTAGAGAATATGAGGGTCCAGGGGCTGATCTAGCCCAGATTGATTTAAGTTCACTAGCTCAGAAGTCATACAGATCCAACACAAAGTTCATTTTCTACATAAACTAGCTGTATAAAACCTGCATTCCCAAAACCATATATGTAGTTTTACACTGTCCTCTTCCTGGAAGCAAGGAATATATCTGTTATGTGTAACAATAACTAGATCTGTGTAAACTAGTGTACAAAACATCAGCACCAATTTTTAAAGCAGGCAACAGCTCTCTGTCCTGTTGCCAAAGTTGCACTAAAAACCTTTGAACTCAGAACATCTAGTGGATGGTTGAAGAAAATCTCTCTTGTTTATTTGAGTTCCTTTTTAAGATTTATTTTCAGTTCTTTATTTTTTTTACTTATTTGTGGTATCTAACTTAACTCTCTAAAGCTTCCCTGAGTACCATCTGATGGATAACATTGTTGCTTTTGCAAGACAGTGTGCCAGAAAAAACATCTGGTTTTAAATGACAGTGAATTAGGCCAACTCTCTGATCTGAATCCTGGGAGGCTAGAACATACAGCAGGCAAGACCTTTCCTTTTATGTATATAGTGCAAAAGACATCTCTGTTTATTATTTGCTTCAGAAAAGCTATCAAAGTGTAAACAGAAAGTGTAATTAAAATTAAAAAAAAAAACAAAAACAAAAACCAACAACAAAATATCTAAATATCACGAAAGCTCTTAATAACCCAGTGGTGACAGGAACCATTTGTGGTATTACCAGGAAATACCATACCATGTACTAAAGCAACAACACAATCTCCATGTGGCAACAATGGTAATAGCACACAGTAATTTGCCTAACCAATGTTGCGTTTACATACTGCTAAAGCAGCAAAATACTTGAGCCCCTAATGTGTACAGAAACTGGAAGGTGCCTATAATGCTAGAGGAGTTTTACCCCATGGTTTAAAAGCATGTCTTAAATCAAGCATTTTATTTTTCAATATATAAAAGGCTTTATTAACTGCAACTCTGCACTTTTTGCTTCCCCATATGGTTGCTTGCAAGTGCTCCACAAAGGGAATCTGACACTTGTTTTGCTCTAAATGCTTCGGACACTTCTCAGGAAGTTTTAAAAGAATCAGTACAGTGGGGTAATCTTATCCTGGGACCATAGACCAGTTAAGTTTTCATTTTCTTTCTTTCTCTCCTGTCCCTCCCCCAGTGGAAAACCAGAAAGAGAGAATGACTTGGATTTGTGATGGCAATTCAGTTTTGGAATTCTGCAGCCATTATATTGAGAACCACTGCATTAAAAGGAATATGACGAGGCAAGAGAAACCATTCTAGATAATAATTTTTGGAAAATATACTCTGGTACTGGTGGCATGTACTGACTATTTCTGTAGCTTTTTACAAAGCATTATACATGGTATTTTCAGCTTTGAGAATTACCTGGAAATAAAGATATGTTTTCTTAGGCTATTGTGACTTGCTCTTCTAATCCTGGCCAGATATAGCAGTGAGAGAGATTTTCACGTGGTGATCTAGAATAAGTGTTCTATAATGGGTTGTAAAAATAAATAAATAAGATTACAAGGACAACAGCCTTTGCTTGAATTTGTGACTACCACTGGGAAAAGACAGAAACAAACAGATGAACACTTAAAATGTTTCTTTCCCTGTAACTCTGATTTATACAGGAATTTGAGACTATTACAATGTTTTGAACAACTCCATGGTCTTTTGCAACTGAGAAGGTACTTTACTTTGAAAAAGATTATGAAGCTTGTAAGAAAACTTTCACAATATCCACTATCATAAATGAAATTTTACATTGGTAAATGTGTATTATAGGGCACAAGTGGTTCCCCAACAGGCTGCCAAATATAAAAAAAATTATATTATTTAAAAACAAACAAAAAATAAAACAGACAAAAAACTTGCTACTATGAGAACTCCAAAAATTTGTAACTTTTTAAAAGTTATTTGATAACAGTTCTACAGGTCTTATATTAGACACTTCATTTGAGGTAAACATGTCCTAGATATCTACCTCAAATATAAATTAACTCAGTTTGTTAAGATTAGTCACAAAATGATGCTAATTTTTTTCCTTCTGTACTTGGAGAGATTGCCCACAGCATAGAAATAGCTTTTTAAAGAAAATATTTTCATTTTGAAAATATGTATACAGTCCTGCTGAGCAGTACAGTTGTTCAGAATCTTCCAGATTTCTGTCTTCCACAGACTAGAAGGGTAATGGATTTAAATGATCCATCTAATTTTTAAACTTGTGAGTCAAAGCTCTCTGGGAAAGAACCACTAGCTCTGCATTCAATGCTGTGGGTTTAGTGATGTCCAACAATGTACTTTTGGAGTAACTCCACTAAAGTCAGTATGTAAAATGCATGTCAGAGAGATTTGGATATATTTAAGCTTTATGTTTCATTTTACTACTAATTTTATAATTGCATGCAGACTATTTTTTGACAAGCAAATCAATGCAGCCCTTTTTAAGTACTTTGTCCCGTACTCTGGAACAGAGAAAATGAGAACAAATAGAAGTAGCACTCAGCATTTATGCCAGTTCATTGTGGCTAAGATACAAAGATATACAAACAATAGCTTTCTGACTAAGACACAGAGAAACGTATTCATCTACAATCCTGAGTTTGCAGCTTTATATATGCTCCTTCCATTGCACTGTGCAGATTCATTGGTACTTTGTGCTGTGGTGCATTTTGCAACCCCACGAAGAAAATTTTCCACCTATCCAGACTAATGGACCAGCAAATATTGCTAATGGCTGTTCTGCATTCCTCATAGCAGTGCAAAGCAACTGAAACATACTAGTTAATATGAACAATAAAGATTAAAACCATGGCCATTAAATCATTTAGTTGACCTTTTCACCAATCCTTAAATGTTTTCACCATTCTGATTTTAAAAAAAATCTGAGGCAATAAGCTTTTTCAGTAAGTGTGTATGTGGCCGCCATGTCTGTTCAATTTTTGACTTTCAGTATAAAGCATTTTTCTAGGCTTAATTTCTGCAAATATTTGGTAAGTCATTGACTGAGGGAGCTCAGAGAATGCATAATTTGAAATTGGATGTGCCAATTTTCCCAGGAATGTATACATGTGAGCAGAAAGCCACAATAATACATAAGTGATCTGTCTGATGACTACTATCAATACTTAAGTGATCTGTCTGATGACTACTATCAATACTTGAATATGAGGTTCTCATTGTAAACCATGCAAGATCATATTTGTTCCATCCCTGTTCCCTAAGTTCTTCTTCCCTAAGGCTGAAGGCAGAATGAGGCGGGTTGTTGTACAAGCAATCTTGCAATACACACTCTGATTTGCTGGGCAATACAACACAATCTTTTCCCTTGGGTATAGTGGTTCTGCATTCCTTCAAACTATTCACATCATCCCAGAGGGTAGCGCAGCCCTCTGAGTCTGAAAGGAACAAAGGAACATTGTTTTCTGATGAAATTAAATACTATGGTATTCTGGGATTCTGAAGACAAACACTGCTTATAACACAATTTGAGTATAATGTATATCTCTATGTGTTTGCCTCTGTAATCTTGTGGCAAGCAGGTCTATGTCATACTTCAGCACAAGAAAAACATTTGAAGAAAAGATAGTGGTTCCCTAAATTTCTCTGGGCACAGAAGCTGCCAAATCAAACAAACTTTTCAGTTCAGATATTTCTACCATCCTCCTGACTTAAGTTTTTAAAAATACAATTTTTACTTAATTGTCTGTATCATTCAAACTATGTTAATAGGATGACATTTGGTTATAGGTTTTGTTTTTCCAATGCTACATAATGGTACTTAGTGGGGATTTAAGTCAATCACCTATTGTTTCGTTGTCAGCTATTGTTTCTGAATAAAAAGTTCCATTTTCTTCCACAGTTACACAGAAAAGCCTTGAACTTTCTAGGTAGCTACAAACATAGTGAAAAATAGCCTGTATAATCTCCAATGGAACTTTAAAAAGTTTTAAAAGATTTAAAATATTAAATTATACTGAAATTATATACAGACAAAACACCTGAAAGAAAAAGATTGGGAAATCAAACTTCCTAAATGAATAATATTATTTGCATAGACTAACATTAAACTCCATTTCCATCATTCATAGCTTTTCTGATGTGTTTTCTCATACGACAACTGGATAAAACTTAGAGTTCCCAATACCTCTAATACCTCTTCCCCTACAATACCAATATTAAGTCCTGAACCCAGTCTGGACTTAACATTTACAGGCTGGGAGTTGAAGAATCCTCTTCTGAGAAATGTCATGTAAAACAAAACCTCCAGAAGAACAGCAGGCTATTTCTGGTAAGGGTGGTAAATCATCCCTTGAATTAAATTGTGCAATGTTTCTTGCATACTTCATAGACAAAATTTCCAAAAATATTCTGTTTGACTGCTCATTGCTTGGGGGAACATGGGACTGGCAGTTGCCCTTGAAAGCATGTAATAACAAGTGGACCAAATCACTTTGACATTTGTTAATGAGGCTGCAGAGCTGTTAATAAGAATTTCACACAAGCCTCTCTAATAACATTGTAGAGGTCTAAAGACTCACCTGTTTTTCTGATATTTCCATTTGATGGCTCAATAACTCATTTATACGATGTGCCTTTCAGATTATCAAAATTAAGAATCAAAGTCCTGAAAAAGTATCCATTCCCTTAATAGTCCAATTTCTATTTTTATAAATGAAGCAGTTCAATTTTCATTGCATGTAATATTGAAATAGAACATTATGTTAATAAGAATTTTTTTCTGACATTCTTCTGGTTCTTGTAAGGCATAGAATACATTCAGCATAAATTACATAAAAACAAAGAGGAAGTGGGGGAAAAAGGTGAAAAAATACTTATTAAAACAGATGAAAATTTACAGGAAAGTGGAAACAGAATAACCGACTAGATCAGTGGAGATCATTCCAGAGACTTAAATCTGAGAAACTTATGTCACAGAGATTTAACTCAGAGACTCAGATCAATAAATAAGCAAACAAATAATGACTAAAAAAAAAAAAAAGCCAAAGCCCACTATATGTAAAAGCCACTTAGAAGACTGTTTGACAAAGAAACATAGATTCCCAAGTCCTCTGATAGACTCAGCTGTTGAATATTTCCAGGTCTCATCCACTCAGAAAGCAATGATACTCTTAATATTTACAACATGAGGAATTAAATCCCGGTATTTTAAATCTCCATTGAAAAAAATGCATCTCACTCTAGGAGAGAAGCAGCACTCTGTTTTACTGAGGTAAAATAATATTTTATCAGAGTTCAATATATTCGATGGGATTTAACAAAGTTTAACAGTTGTTTACCAAGGTTCAATAAATTTGATGGAAAGGTTGACCTTATTAATTACTGCATGGAATAAATATAAAAATGAAAATTGTTAGAATTGAGTTAAAATGATTCACACAGAGACTGGATATGCAAAAGGGTAAGGAAGATTGAGTTGCGAGGTTCAGAGTGGATCCCCTTCCTTTCTAAAATACTGATGGAGCTTAGGTGTGGCTAAATACAATCTTATTCTCAGACTTGGACAACGGTAGTGTCTAATGGAATTATCTATATAAAGTTTGTAAGAATTAGTATTGAATAACTACATGGTTTAATAATGTTTCATTAGTATTAATTCAGCATGCTGTCACTGAATTACCAAAGATCAGCCATTGACGAAAGGTCTCTCTGCCTCAAGGAGCAACCTTGAGAGGTGTCCCAGCTCAAGGGGATATCACTGCCATGCAGACATGTTGCCTGGCAGGGAGACCTCAAAGAAGACTCACTTAGGCTGTCATATTTATGGAGTAAAGTGGTTGGCTCTTGGTCAAATTACGTGCGATGAGAAAGGTATGCATAAGACTCCTTGTGCCCACAACTTTCCTTGTTCCTTGATAAATAAGCCTTGGAAAAGCCACCTGCTATTCACGCATTAATTGCATGATCAGTGTTCCAAGCTCATATGCATTAATGCTTACTGTGTTGCTCTGTTCCTTTGTGGGTTTTCAGAGAACAGATTGAAACTAGAGGAGTTCTCGGCCCAGCTATGGCACAGGCTTCCTTGGGAGCCTGAACTAAGTATAGCCATCACACAAGACTAAAAGTAACCCGGTTCCCAAAGGACTGCTGATTTGGCATTTGGAAGGACAGAGAAGCTTTATCTACATGACCATGCATTGCACTTATCCAGAATTCTTCCCTTTTTTCTTATATCGCATTCATATTTTTCACCTTGTTCTAAGTTAGAGTGCCAGGAACTGCTGTCACCCGTGTACAGCACACATACAATGGTATTGTAAATCTAGAGATGTTGTCACCATCACCATTCTTAAGTATGAATAAGAATCAGAAAGTATGTCATTGATTTGGAACCTTATTTAATTTAGTAAATCTGGGAAAAGTTCTGGTTTGTATTTGTGTTTTCACTTTGCATGCATACATACACACACACATATATATACATACATATATATATATGTACCTGTACATATACACGTGCCTAGAAACCCACACAAACAAATACACATCTATTAAAGCCAGTCCTTTGTGGGGAAAGTTGTATCGGAATGATTTCTTCTGTTTGTTCAACACAGTGAAGGGGATCTTTTAAACTCAAACCCATTTTCTCAGCACAGTGAAATGGATTTTTTAAACTCAAAATTGGCCAGAATTCTCTAAATTGAATTTACTTCGTCATTTTCACTCTGTTAAGCTTAAATGTTATCCAATATCTTAGTGTTTCAGCCCAGTCAGAAGTCCCAACACTATCCATGTAGTCTCACATTTCAAATCTCTATGCTGGTAAAATCCTGTTCCTTTTTATTGCCACTAACATTTATCTTGAATTAAACATTTATCTTAAATTCAACTAGGTCAAAGAAGCTCACAGAAATTCTGTTACCTTTTAACATGAAAATGTTGAATCAATGAAAAATACAAGATTCAATAAAAACAGACTTGTAGAAATCTTGTAAGAGACAATTTTGAACAATTTACTTATTATTTTTTTTTAAGTCTTTAATCTCTTCTAAAGATAGGTTGATTTATCTAACCTGATATTCTAAGAATACAGAACTGAAAAAACAATCGTCATACAAATATGAACAGGAAGAAAAAAATGCAATGGGTAAATAAATTTGTTTACATAATTATTAAGCATTGCTGTAAGATAGCTAGGAGACATCTTCAAAAATCAACATTAACCAACATTTATGGGTCTATATCCCACAACAGAGTGTTTGGGAGTCAGGAGACAAGTCACCATGGTATTGAATTTGGTTGGGCAGGGCAGGAGCAAGGAAGAAGGTGTCTGAAGCCCCAGGGGTCAATTTATACTCAACAGAAATTCTGTTCATGAAGATATATGTCCCAAATCTACATCCATTTCAGGGAAAATGAGCTCAAGGAAAGGGCTTGTCAAAAGAATATATTCTATTCCCTGAGGAGGTGTGTGAAACATCTGTGAGTTGGCTTAATTTGTCAATTTTCTAAATTGAAGAGAGCACAGGAAAAATGGAAAGCCAAGCAACACATTACTAGATATATGAGCATGGAGTGGCTATTTTCCTATCCTGTCTCTTAAATATAGCAGCTGTTTTGTCATACTTTTTGATAAAACTTCAGGTTTTCTTCTTAAGCATTTACTTTGATATTTGTCTAATGATGAGTGATTTAGGGGGTCATTAGTTAAGTTCAATCTTTCACATTTTTTAGGCACCAGGAATTCTCAACTGGAGCATGGAGACAAAATTAGCAATCTATAGATCAGTATTATTTCTATAAACCCTTAGGTCAGAGTATCTGGAAGTCTGAGTGCAGGGTTAAAAAGACACGAAGGGGAAAATACTATTCAAAATGTAGCGAGGAATAGGTGTCTGACTTTCTGCAATATTATTTTATTATTTTTTGGGTTTTTTTTTAGTTGAAGTACAATGCAACTCCAATAACTGAACACGAAGCAAAAGATTGTGGAGCCAATTCTCCACCATTTTGTCAATACCAATAAAATGACAGTTATCTCAGAAAGTATTTAATAGGAATGGGATTTATTCATTCAAGAACATAGCTGGATACCAGGAAACAGAAAATATATAAAACAGAAAAAAATATGGAAAAAAGTAGCTTCCATTCATGCCCCGATTTCTATTCCTTTAAGAACTCATGTAACTTCAGTTAGTCTGAAAGGAAGCTCTGCTGCCTTTTTTTCAGCCTTCTTGATTCTTAACTGTTTATAAAATATCTTTCCTGGAAAACTGGTCCTTCCTGCAGTATTTTCCTTGAGAAAAGTCACTGATGTCTGGACAGTAGATTCTGGGGAGAAAAAAACATCATTATTGTCTTTTCCCCTAAGAATTTTACTGACTTAGAATTTTACTTAATTACAAGTGAAGTTGTTCTGTTATTCCGCTCTCAGGTTGTGTTAAAAGAGCTTCTGTTGAAATTTGTTCCATTTCCAGTCATTTTCACAAGCTATTTCAGAAAAACCTTGAGTAGAATTCAATATAATTATATTTCTTTATTTGAAAGATTAATATATTAATAAATTAAATACATTTATGAAGCTTATTTTTCAACAAAATCACTGTTTTCAAATTACTGAACAAAACTCTTTTTGTAAAATGAAAACTGTCAGTATGAAACATAATAAAATCCTGAGCACAATAAAAATTAATTAAGCCAAGCATAAGTGAGGCTTTTTAAAATCTGCTAATTATGTTAATATTTGTATTTGTCTTTTGATATTTGAGCTTTAGGGTTTTAAAAATGTGTTTGCCATATGTCTTTTTTAAAAAGAATTTTAAAAGAATTTGAAAGCAGAAATTCCCACGCTATATCTCTCCTGATGCTAATGCACTAATAAAAAACACTAAAAGAATCCTGTTATGAACAATGACATAATATGTATACTTTTTTAGCTGTTTTGAAACTATCCTTAATCAGTAACAATACATGGTACAAAATTGTAAGGCCTTGTTTCACAGTAATATATAACACAGTGGAAATTGTGCTGGAAATTACAGGGTGGTGTCCTACTGAGTGAAGCAGTGAAACTGTCTTGGAAGACTCATAACAGAGACAGATGATCTGAGACAGTTTTTATGCTATGTAGAGAATATGAATAAATGCTTGTTGCCTCTTGTAGCAAGGACAGAAAAGTCTCATCCAAGATATCCTTGCTAGTCCCATGTTCCTAAAATCATTCCAAGTAGAGTTTCCTACATAAAAAGTAATGTCTGACAAAAATTAACGTATAAAAGTTGTCTTTTAGGAGATTTGCATCCCAGTTCCTGTACTAAGATGTTCAGAAAGCTCTGAGAAGCTTCTAATTATCTGGTTACTACTATACAATGGGTCTTTGGAAGTTCATCCATCATGTCTGTTGTCAGCTGTGACAGTACTTTCCATGATCCAGGTAGACCCATGGTAAGACCACCCACTTATCCTCTACAGGCCAAAGAACAAGTTTCAGACTAATTTTCTGCTGCTAATGATTCTTCAAATTTAACTGATATACCTAAAAACAAGTTTTAATGTTCTACCTGAATCACCATGTTCCCCATCTCATGTGAATTAGGAAATGACTAATGCAAAATGTTGGTAACTATACTAGTTGTCTTTCAGATTAATTTATTTATAAATGCAATCACCTGGAGAATAAAATTATAAATTAAATTACAATATGGCTTCAAGAAAGATCATAAAATTAATTTTTTATGTCAATTTGTGATTTGCCTTTTAGCTTTTGCAGGGTGCTGGTGGAAGGGGAGGGAGCTGGAATCCAAGGAAGCAACTGATTATCCTGAATGATAGCTATATCTTAGAGCATCCTGCTAAGACAGAGGCAATTTTGCTGCAGTATAGTAAGTACTTGGGAGGAAAAAACTTATTTCATAAGAGATTAGTCACAGCTATAATTCAGAAGTATATGGGTTATATGTTTTCAATTACTGGATGGTTTAGGTATCAAATCATTCTCCTTGGCTTTGCTGAGAAATGTTTTATGAATCTGCTTTGTTTCCAGTTGATAAGCTAGCAGCTTCTTGTGGCTGCAGGAAAGATTCCAATGACTACTTCATCTGTATTAAACCATTTGTCATGGGGAGTTAATGGATTAAATAGACGGTTTTTTGTGCTTGTGTGTGAATTTAATACAGATCATAATGTTTAAGAAACGCACTAAAATCAAAAGTATTAATGTAACATAATAACAAACCTTTTTAAAAATAGGGATGTTAGGAAAAAGCTAGCTGCCATGGTATCAATTGTAGCTAGTAATTCACTAAAAATATTTCAGATATGAATGTAGGAGGTATTTTTATTTATCTGTTTCCCTTTTGGAAAATATTATTATTTGCATGCCTGTTTCTTCATTTTTATTAGACATGTGGGATTCCAGAACAACTTATATGAAGAGGGTTTTTTGTTTCTTTTTTATTTGGGTTCGGTGGGGATTTTGCCAAGATTAATATCAATTCCTTTAAGAAATATCAAGTCATATATGTAAATCTTTGATTTCAAAATACTCCTCTGTAGGGAGTTTTCTAAACCAAAGATTCACAGCAGGGAGGCTTTTCTATATTTTAACCAAATATTAATTATAAAAAATTAATTTTATATATAATATATAATGTATTACATATAATTTATATATTAATTAAATATATTTTAATTAAATCATCATAAGTAAAGCCTTTTTACTGTTATAAGTAGGAATTTTTAAACACTCTCAGAATTAGATTTAAGGGTTGCATTTACCTTATTTCCTCATAAAAAATATTTAGTTCATCAAAAATGGAAAGCAATCACCTAAACAAATTTAATTAAGCTACAGTTAAACATTTAACTGATTGAATATAGTGGACAAAAATAAATAATACATCTACTCCACAGAGCTCATAAAGCAAAAATGTTGGGAAAAAAATATGGTTTTTTGCATGACAAAAATATTCCTTGTGTCATTTGAGCCCTACAGCAGATCAATGGACTATAGTGAATGACCATTCTACATACCTATTTTATATAAAAAATTATTAAAAAGTTAATTTACTTTATGTCCGCAAAGCTTTACAACAGTTACACAGTAAAGAAAGCATAATTAATGAAGTACATGCTGATGTGAGTTCAGGAAGATCTGCAGAACCACCTCTGCATTACCCTAAAAACTTGATAAATATCACCAAATGAAAACATTCCAATTAATCTGAAATTTGAATTCTATTATCTCATCCTTCTCCACACTGCCAGGAGAAATATAAGCACAGTTACTAAAAAAATAATAAAAAAACCAACTTATATTCCTCAAGACTATGTTTTCAATTCTATGGTGGGGCTAAAATACCAGTAGCCACGTTTGAGTTTCTATACATTAAAATGGACGTGTGACTGTCTTTTCTTTCCATGTCCCAAAGCTACCTAATCAACACTCAGAAACATCTCTAGCAGCCTTTAGAATTTCAGAAAAGCAGTTAACAACTTTGCTGCAAATTAATACTGAAATGACACCATCCTACTTTCATCCAGCTGTGTGCACCATATGCAGTATATATAGTGCATAAACTATATGCAATAGATATATGGAGTGTAGGCAATGAAAACACTTCATTCTCCTGCTCTGCTTTCCCTGAGATTGTTTCTCTACACAAAGTTATGGAGTTTGCCCCTTTTGCCTCTATCCCCAAAGCAAATAGATCTGTATGAGATAAGATGCACCAAATTAAGTGCTTCTATAAACCAATTTAGGGTAACAAAGAAAATAACCTGTCAGAACCCCTGTCCCCTGCCCTGCACCAAGTTGATAATAAGGTACTCTAATGAGGCAAGTAAGTAAGTCTTGGTGGACACATCCTAGTAAAGAGTTTTTAATTAGATTTCTAGAGGGTGACAGAGCACTGGAACAGGCTGCTGAGAGAGGTCGTGGAGTCCCCTTCCCTGGAGATTTTCAAGACCCGCCTTGATGCAGTCCTGAGCAATGTGCTCTGGGCAATCCTGCTTTAGCAGGGGAGTTGGACTAGATGATCTCTAGAGGTCCCTTCCAACTCTTTGAAATCCTTGAATCTGTAAAACCATATTAGAACCACCTTATGGAGAGTCTACCAAAACATATGCATTCCACTTACCAAAGATACGCATTCCACTAGGAATATGCTAATTTTGGCTCCATGCTGCTGGGTTTTCTTATAGCGTTAATAACAAACCTGATTGTTGCACCTTACCATATGTCTGGGATGTGCTCTGCCACATCACCCTGTCATTGCAGAAGTGAGACCCTCCCCACAAACACCGATGCCATGGCCGAAACCTATACAAGAGTCACATAACAGGCCAGATGTTAAAGCTTGCACAGATTTATACAGCTAAACCAATTCTGCTGTTAGCTTTCTTTCTCCAAGAGAGAAACCATTTTTGCCTCTCCTGTTAAGCACCAACATGAAATACATCATTAAATATTTGCTACACCATTAAATATTTGCTTTCCTGCTTGTGGTTTGGCCATAACAGAACGTGAACAGATGTGTCACCTCTGTCCCAGTCTGTACAGCGAGCTGTTAGTATGCTCTACAGGTCTATGTTTAACAAGTGGTAGCACGCCAAATAAATGTACACAACCCTTGAAGATTTGCTTAAATTCAATCGCATTCAGATGAGAAATTTTGAGGGTCAGTTGCAAAACGCATAAAAAGCATGATTCTAAAACGCTTATAATATCCTGAAACCAGCAGAGAAAACAGTGCCCCGCGGTATTTAAACTGAGTGTAAATGAAAAATTTGTGCGGTGCAACCCCTGTTGGGGGAGCTCCATTAAAAAATCAATCTACAAATCAGAACATCTTATTTGAAATCTTTGTTTAAGCAGTACAAATGCATTAACAAACTAAATCAGCCTAATATTAAAATGTAGTAAGCAGTTTGACCCCTTTCAAGATCAATTATTTTCACAAAGTAGGTTTCCATCTTCAGTATGTTGGCAGAATGTCAGCATCTAAACAAAACCCATCACAATGATCTCTGTTTCATATTTTGAAGCGTTTCATTACAATGAATGCAGCAGCACTCAACTGGATCAAATTACCATATGTATTGTTGAGACCCAGTTAGATATTGACCAAATTCTTTCCCTAAACAAGGCAGGAAGAAGAAAAAGTTCTAGAAACTGCCGAGTTAGGTTACAGGAGCTGTCTGCTGGCTACTGAATAGCTGTGTCACTGAAAGCACTGGTTCAACATTTTGGATGTATACTTTATCTCACAGAGAAGGGATATAAGCCAGGTGCTGGAGATTCATCAAATCTTATGCCAAGAAAAGAACACATACTGTGCCATTGAATGAAAAATAGATGGCTAGACTTTTGGATAATGTACAATTAACCTTTTCCACAGCAGTCAGAACAGGAAGGGAAAAAATATTGATCCTGTCATAATCGGTAACTTCTGTATGACATATGCAGCACATATTTCAGACTAACTTTTGCTATTCTGCTATACAGTCAAAACGTGAAGGTGTTTTAACACAAAGAAATGGTCATTTCACAATTTAGCATAAGCAGAATGTTTTAACAGAATGTGAGTGTTTCAGTGTTTCATAAATTCTCCCCCTGTTAAAAAGTAAAATGTTTGAAAACCAGAAAATGTGATTTACTGTAAAATAAAAAGGATGGTATTGACCAATTTAGTAGGTTTTCTAATCTGACTAAAATTCAGAAAGTAAGTCACTGGGGAAGAGGATGAGGCAGAGATTATTGGTAACTTTATTTATACATAAGCTGCATGTTAAAATCAGAGCTCTGTTTTCCTGACAATATCTTAAGAATGACGATTGTATTGTTGGTCCTTTTTTGGTTTATGGCTCTAACTTTCAGTTTTTAGCTCTAAACAAAAGCACAGCTTCTAATATGTGTTAAAAAATACTTGTGAAGATTTACAGATATCTTTATGAGCAACAATATACTCCATGTGTGTGAGACTATGAACAGTGGAAGTATAAGGTCGAGGTTGTGATTCCCTTCACCCATTCCACAGACACAATAACATTTCCAGCCACAGCGAGAAGCAGATGAAAAAACTGTTAGTGAATATATTATCTAATAAAAACTGAGTTTTCTGTTTATAAAGAATTTTCAAGCTGATTCTGATTAAAAATGTTCATTGTGTTCTGTACAGATGTCTGGGATACATTGCATAAAGTGATTTCAATTAGGTATTGATTGTTTATTTCAGCCAATAAGTATTAAATATTTAAGGTTTCTGATAAATCATAGAAACATCAGGTATTGTTTCCCTTCCCTCACTGGGTCACTCTAACTTTTAACTATAATCATGATTTATCTTTGTTTACTTATTTTATCTGCATAGAGATAATGCAGTTTCTGGGAATCCTTTGAAGTTGCATCAAATAGCTGTTAACAATGTCACTAATGCTCATGATAGGTAATTGTCAGCATTTCACTAATCATTTCAAAAAATCAAGTAGTTAGTTTTGATTGTATATAGAAGAATGTGTTGTTTTGGTGTTGTTTTTTGTTGTTTTGTTTTTTTTTTTAATTTAACATTGTAAGACTCCAGTCCTTTTGGTTAAAGAGAACAGAAAGAAGTAAAGCAGGTCTGGTCCCAATCTTATTTTGTATGCTCAAAATGTTCTGTCTGAAGGCAGAACGCAAACTGAGAATGACAAAAACCTGTGTGTTCCAGCTATGAGGAAAGATAGTCTGAGACACCAAAGTGAAATCTCATGCTCTTTTGGTACCATGCAGCCAAAATCAAGTTGTCCAGCCAGGACCCAGAACACAGCATGTCCACATAGCTCAGTGAGCTGAAATACCAAGTGCCCAGAAGGGAGATAGTGCTATCGGTGCAATGCTGGTACAGCTGCACAGGGATGGCTGCGTTACCTCCAGCCCTCCAACTATTTCATTCTAAGCTGTATCTGGCCGTGGTGTGACAATATGTTAAATTGTCTGCCTGGCTGCTGGTGACAGATCAAAAATAGTGTGGTTAAATGTTGCAAAGTGCTGGTCCAGATCGCTTCTAGTCTGCAGTTTCAGATATCTTCAAACACCCCAATGAATTAAGTTTTTATCATCAGCTTCATGCCAAATCAAGCTTTGTCTGTTGGAAGGAAGGAACATAAAAAACATAAAAGTTGGCATAAATTTGATATCATGCATTCTGGCTAATTGGGCAAAATAAAAGTGATTGCCCAAGCCCATCTAGATCAAATTGGTTCTTCATTTCTTCCAGTAGCACACAGGTTTGATGGGGGACATATGATCTAAGGGTGTCTGAAGAGATGTTTAATGTGTAATACAGACACAAATAAACAAACAAACAAAACCCAAACAACAAAACAAAACAAAAAACCACAGAGATCTGCACAATACTTCTTTCCTTTCTTGCAGTCCAGTGGATTGCGTACAACTGCCCTCTATTACTATTACACATATCTGGAAAGAGAAATTGTAATTGCACTAAGCTGATCAATGACTAACATGACTGATAAGAGAATAATAAACTTAAGTGTTTATGACGTCCTCTAAATTACCAACATCTGGGTTTTTTCCTAACACTCAATATTTAATGTTGTAAATTCCCTACCTTGAAAACAAATAAAGATGAAACAATCTCATGTTTCATTACATCTTTTACCCTAATACATTTTCATATATTTATATAAAATAACATATATCTTATATCCATACCTAAGTGTATGTATATAAAAAATAATATCTTTTTTATTTTAATCTTTACAGTTTTGGAGAAATTTTATAAACATCATTTAGGTCAACTCTGAAAAGACAAAACTAGAAAGAAAAGCAGAACAAAAACATTTTGTTCTTCCCACTCATCACCTTAAAGTCCCATGATTTAAAAGATCATTGAACATTTGGGCTTGGCAGCTGTCATGATCCACAGTTTTACATTTACTCTTATAAAAAGTTCAGTGAATTATGAATAGTAAACAAATGATTAAAGAATACATATTCTTTCCATGAATGATACAACAAGAGCTAAATTTGTCAGATAAGCTGTTCCTAAAAATATTTAACTTGGCTCTAAACAAACAACAGACAAAATAAAAAGTAGACTGCAGTTTTGATTTTTTCTTTGTTTTACTGAAATATTATTAGAAATACAGTTTTTGAGCTTTTTTGGCAAGCATCCCTTGACATCTTGAGGATTCCGTTTATTGTGTGTAGAGTTAGTAGGCTGGAGAGGAGAGATAAGTACATATAGTCAGACCAAGACAGTTGCAGTCCTTAAATCAGGCTTTTGCCCTCTTAACTGGTTGCATTAAACCAAAACCAACAAATAAATAAATAAATAAGGGTTGGGGGTTTTCTTGTTTATTGTCACTCAATGATTTCCATATTACATCTGCTCAGTTCTCAATTTAAATGTAAAAAAGCTGTGGTATTTCCCTGTAACTGTTCTGTTCTCAAACTCATCCTAGTCTCTGAAAGTGAAGCAGAGTTTTCTCTGGCTCACACATCTCCTACAAAGATGCTGCAATCTGACTCTTGTTAGGAATTTGGTTGATGATGTGCCAGCTGGAACTGAGCCCCGTTCATTCCCTGAGAGCTGCATTGGTTCTGCACTGCAACAAAAGGCATGAGTATCAGTGATTTGCACTAGCAAAAGACTGAGCACATGAACAGATAAAGTGGCATGTGTCTCAGAATTAGTGACTCTGCTGCTCTAGATTGCTTAGTCACCTTGGACAAATCACTCCACTCGCCCTTGCTGTCATTCCTACATCCATAAAAAGAAATAATCTGTCAAATAGGTGTTCTAAAATAGCGCAGAGACTGTATAATCATCATTTGATGTAAAGGTAGTAAGGGAAGACCTAACTATATGCAGTCTGGTCTTCTTTCAA
The DNA here is from genome assembly GCA_033628505.1 of Tringa tobata. Classification (NCBI taxonomy): domain Eukaryota; kingdom Metazoa; phylum Chordata; class Aves; order Charadriiformes; family Scolopacidae; genus Tringa; species Tringa tobata. The sequence continues at coordinate 6,590,465 of JAHREE010000395.1, read as the reverse complement.
ATTAAAAAAGCATGACTACAAATATTTAAGAATATAATAAAGCTGAATGCATTTTCTTATAAATTACACATTAACTCTCACTGGGAGAAAAGGAATACCTAAATAGCTAATCATCCTGACATGAAGTCAATTAACATAAATAGCAAAGTTCAGGACAGGTGATGCATAAAACATTAACAATTATCTACCATTTCCAAAGACACTATTGTAGCAGTTAGAGCAAACTGCAATCATTGAAACTTTACATTCTATGCAAAGTTATTTGATGGCATTAGAACGGAAGAGGGGAAATAGAAATAGTTTGATGCCCTTTAAATTGTTGGTATTCCTGCCAAAGACTTGTATCAACGCATGATACACACTTGCCAGATGAGAGAAGTCATAATGAGATCAAAAACTACCATCAGCAACTGGATATTTTTTAATTTATTTTGATAAGGAAAACGAACTGATGGTTGCAATGGACATTTTACAAAGTTCCAGATTTCTTGTAGAGAGAAAGTAAAAACTCCAATTGGGAGCATCTTGAAGGACAGAGCACAAATTTAAGGACTAACTTTCTAAGGGTGTTAATGCAGGATAGTATCTTTTTTTGAACCTTCACATTCAGTGTTCAGGTAGAAAGCTCATGAAGATGATCCTTTGTTAAAAAGCTGACTCTAGAACACTCAAAAGGGAAAGAGTGTTCCTGTTCACACACAGGAAGATTCTTCCTCATTTCATACCTATGCCATTTCATAAAAGGTAGCAAAGTAGGTAGCAGGTAACATGGAATCTGAAGGAGGAAACATGTAAATTTTAGGCCATAACTTAGGCCATAAGCGCCTGAGTGTTTTCCTTGGCTGGACCAGTCTAGTGACTGACATCTACTCACCATTGAATTTAATTTACAAAGGGTAAAAATTTTCTGCTGCCTGGAAAAGAATCAATAAGGATTAAAAAGGTAATGAAAAACAAGAGTCTTGGTTTCTTCCATTTTCTTTTCTTTTTTTTTTTTTGATGAAGAAAGTCCAAACAACTTTAATGATGTCATTTTTTATTACAGCCCTTAATTCTTCTCCTCAACTCATGGCTGTTTTGAAGTGCATTTTCTGTTTGCTTCTGTTTTCACCATTCTGCTGAGCTTCTGAAAGTTTCCAATACTTCTGTTAGGGATTACACTTAAACCCTACTTGCCAGTTTGTCAATTTGTTATGCTGTTGAAGGCTGTATTGTAAAAAAAAGGATCCTTATGAAGATTTTACAAGATTGCTTTTAAAAGAAGAAGCTATTGAAAATGTGAAAATGACTGGATAGAAAATAAATACTAATCCTCTGTTTCTCTATGATTGGAGTGTGCTCTTACGCATCCAAAACTTTACAAGCAGCTATTTTTGTAAGTAATAATTTAACTCTCTCTTTCCTATCTTAATCATACTCTTTCACTTCTAATTTCTTACCAGTTCATCAGACGTGATTTTTTCAGAGAGGCTATAAAATTATAATTCATTTTAATAATCACTTGTAAAGAGATTGCAAGGATAGAAGTTTATTCCTACCTCCCATTAATATCTTGATAAAATGGTAAAAAAAAGATAACCAGAAAAATCTGAGCTAAACCATCCTGCCTTTGCAGGGCATCTAGCTAATTCATTCAGCCACAGCTGACTCATTCTAGTCACAGAGGAGGCACATACGTACCCATTTCTGCATTTCCTTCAGTAATCCAGGCAGAGCCACCTCAGATCACCCTGCACCTGCTGGTGTATACACAACCTTGGAAAAAGGTTGCCAAGTCCCTTGCAATCCATGGAACTGTGTGAAACGGTTGGAAGCTTGCACTGGAATGGTTGCACTCTCTGATTAAGCCTTTTTTCCCATTATGTTGCAGTAGCATACTATGAAAAAGAAATGTCTCCCCTGCAGGAGCAAAGCAGGGTATAGCAGAATGTAATTTGTCCTCTCAAGTCAAGAGCAGGAGCAGCAACCAGGAACCACTCCAGGCCTTTTACTTCAGTTTTACAGGACACTGTTCTAAAAATGAAAATTAGCATACACAAAAATACTTGTAATAATGAAACATACAGAAAGGAATCTATTAAAAAGCATATCTGAAGACTTAGAATGAAATATTTCAATAGGCCCCTGATACAAGTTTTAAAGAATAATTAAATTGTTCTTGTGCTGTCAGGCTGAATTCACAGGGTGACTAAGAGCAAATGCTTGCTATTAGCATAGCAGTTTAAATAACTGAAACTGTAGTACATTTTCTTTTTTCCTTTTTTAGTGTAAGCAACATGGTTTACAGAAGATTTATACTGAGGAATTAGTACTATTATTGCAAAACTAAAGATTGCAATATTACATATTTTAAATAAAGTAGATTCCTTATAATGACTTTCAGCCTTTTTTCATTATTTCCAGTATGTCAGAGGCTCAGAAACAGAAATACACTCTGGGGGAAATCAGGAACAAACATGACATTTGGTCTTCAGCTAAATACAATCTCTATTTGGCTGCCTCCTTGTTACCTTTGAGATATAAATCCTCATGAGGCCTCAGTCAGATGCAGTAATGTTCCAATAAGTCAATCTAGTGGGATGCCTATTCTGTTTATCCTGATTCATCTTCAGTGCAAGTTGCTGATACATGCATGTAATAATACACCAGTGGGGAGTATTGAAGAAAATCTGGCTTTTATATAATTAGAACTACTGCTATAAAGAACTACAGAGTTATATAATCATCCTAGTAGACACAAACCAAGCTTTCTTTTGTGTGCTACTGAAGCACGGATAATTTGTTACTCATTGTGCAACTGATTTATTCCTCTGCTTTGCTGAGTATATATGAAGATATCAATAATATAAGCCCATAGAATTCAAAAAACTATGACAAGATTTGAGGGTATCTGAGCACATCTTTCTAGTGTAGGTGTAATTTATACTGTGAGAAGATCAGATTTGCTGATATTATTTATCCTAGCTCTTCAGATGAAGAAAGCTGCAGTAGCAGAAGACATTTATATGATATAAATATCTTAATGAATATGCAGTTGCTTCCAGGAAAATGTTTTGTAAGAGTTGGGTCCCTAACCAATATTGCCACACTGACAAGTGTTTCTAGTTTAAACATGGTCACAGTCTTAGTCACTACACTTACTCCAGACAAATACAATTTTCAGGGGAAAATGAGCACCCACCCTGTGGATTCCCAATACTAAGAGTATCGAAACTCCTGAATAATTAAGGGAAATGACTGAAAAAAAGCCTTTATGGTTAGAAAAGGTCAGCCCTCCCTGCTAAATAGGTCTGAGAAACTGGAGACCTTCAAAAAATAAAGAATAAAAGATGCTTCCCTGGAAAAGAGATGTTCATCCCTGTAGATGGTGAGGAATAGGTGCCAAACTTTACTACTCTCTAAGAGAAAATCTCCATTTAGGGCCTGTGTATCTGCAGAGAGATGTATTCGAACAGCTGCCAGATTTTTGAATCATGAAATAAGTGTATCCCAATAGGAGAAATTTTACATAACTGCCTCCTATTGATTCCAATATCATGAAACACAGTTTCCACATTCAACAAATATTTTCACTGTTATGAAAACCATCACAGCACTATTAAAATTGTTCTGATTTAAGCTAATCACCAGCTGGTTCTCCTGTATGCCAACTTCTAATGGAGTGTAAATACGGGCAGAATTTAATGGCACAATAAATAACCACAGCTAGGAGAGCAGTCCTCCCCACAACTAACCTGCAGTCCCCAGTGTAGACAATGTGTCTTATCTGCATTTACTTAGAGGGTAAATTTGTCAAGCATCAACCAATATTAGTACTGAACACACTGAAAATAAAACAAAACCAAAACAAAACAATTGACTTATTTTTTTTGTCTACATCAGCTTCTGCAGCAGCAGTCTGCCTTGATCTGTTCTTTCATAGCGTGTTTCAGGAGGCTTTTCTACTGATGTGCTATCATCCAGCTAGAGGCTGCCAAGAGGGCACTAGTGATCTTTTAGCATAATAAGGAAATCCATATATAGTCACATTTGGCCACTGAGAATGCAGTGAGCTATAAAAATAGAATGATTTAAAAATATATAAATTCTTTACCCTACTCCACCCATTGCATTTTGTATTCCATAATTAAAATATTTATGTTGCTGTGCATCAGCTGAATTCTTCTCTGGACTGATTGTCTTTTGAGTCTTAGGGACTTAAAATCCTATTGCATATTTTTCCCCTACTTAATGCAAATAGAATAACCTCTTGCATGTCTTGTGATAGAACACTATAAAAGGACTGCAGGTGATGAGAGAGAGCATATTGGATTTCACAGGCATGATTGATCAACACTGCTTTTTAATTGGCTCTAGTAGCTATTTATCATCACTTACAGAAGATGAATACACAAATCAATGGAGATTTTTATGAAATGTACAGACGTGTGAAATGAACACATGCATGCAGCATAACAGCTATGACTGTGATAGCTATAGCAGCTAATAACTTTCTTATAAACTTTCTTATAAAAGGCCGTGCAACAAACTCCCTTTAGAAATTATCAGATAAATCATAAGACTTGATAGAAAATTCACAGAGGAATAAGTCATTTTACTAATTATTTTTTTCTTCTTTTTCTTTGTAGCTACTATGTCAGATTCCAACTGCCAAATGCTGTAAGTAGCAAAAAAGGATGCAAAGAGGATGCATTTAAGTGGTAGTGCTCTCTTTTAATTTACCTTTCTTTTAGAATATCTGGCAAAATGTTCACTTACAAAAAAGGAGAATACACTGTTTGTCGTACCAATTGTAGGGAAAATAATTATTCAAAGCAGGTTTTTAACCTAAGATAACAAAATAGCACACAGTTTCAAGTTTTCATTTCCAGATGTGTGAACCCCTCATTGATCTTTAGTTCATGCCATAGCATATGTAAAAGGTAGGAATTCTTACAGACAATTTAATCCTGACTGAATCACATAGGTGTGAAACAATATGTGACTAGCACAATTAAATAATAAAGATGTTACAGAAGTCTCAGTTTTCATATGTCTATACAATGTTGTGTACACATAAGGAGTAGAAAATTTTTCTCAGCTAAGCCAAGCACACCAAGTTGATGTGCTTATGCATTCAATGGCAGAAATAATCCACTCTTAGATCCAAAAGCCTCAAATCATCAAAACCTCCAAAAGCCTTGCAAAGTTCAGGAATGTTTGGACAAGGAAACTTGAAGAGGTACCTGCACCCAGTAAATGTTTATGTCATCATTTATACCTGATTTCTTCTACAGTAAAAAATGATACTTTTTTTCTTTAGTCTGAAGTAAAATTAAAAATTAAATTCAAAATTCTGGGCGGAGCTCATTATACTAAATAAAAAAGATTTATTTTTTTTTTATCAAGGACACAGAAAATGGCAAGTTGAATTGGGATTTTAATTTTCATGTAGTATACTCAATTTATGAAATAACTTTTAATGCAAATAATATATTTCACATCCATTAAGTAAGGGGAGCCTCCAGAAAGGAAGAGGAGCTGAGGGTGACAGCAAGGCCTCCCCGACAAGGTACACAATCCCACCATACCCAAACAAGCAGAGCAGAGTAGGTCTGGTGACAGAGACCAGGGCTGGCCGCAGCCCAGCTGGCTGGGCAGGTCCACAGCAGGGATGCAGGCCCCATGTCAAGCCAGAGAACCAGCTCAGCAAGGACAAGTCAGGACCAGGGAGGTGCAAGGCACAGGCACAGCTGTCTCTGGGCAGGGACTAAGGGTATAAATCATCATCCAAGCAAGAGGAAGCTCACTTTTTATCTCTTGTTGCCACCTCTTTATTTTCCCAGTAGTTTGATCCAAGGTTACATGGATGCACCACATCAGAGCAAACTTTGAACAGGGTCAGCTAAATCCCCAAGAGGGCTGTTAGGAGAATGCAAAGGATGAGTGCAAAGAAAATAGTTTAGGGCTGTTAGATCCTGCTGCACTCAGGGCCCTGAGAAAAAACATGGCCTAGAGTAAAAAAGCAAGAATATTGCTTCAGGTTTCACTGAGATATGCTAGCAAGAGTCTAAACTGGAGACTGTAAGCAACCTGTTCAGATAAAAGACATGGGACTGGGCAGCTCTCTGGCTATTTCTTTGTCAGGGAAGAACATCACAGTAAATGGGCATAGCATGAAGAGATACAGCTTCCACAGGCAGCCTGGTAAATATTTGAGGGCAAGCTTTGCCCTTGCAACAGTATTGCCTACTTGTGAAAATTTTTAAGTATAGAAAGAAGAGTGGATCAAGCAGCAGTTTGTAAAGCTTGGAAGAGTGAGAAAAAAATCATAGCTGTGCTTCATCCTCCAGCGTAGCTTATGTGGGTATATAAATGCAATCAGACCCAGATCATATGCTAGGTGAAACCATGCCTCTGAATTATTAAGTATTTTCAGCTCTGTACTTCACAGAATTATGTTCTAACTGGGCTTGTCATTATGGAAGAGCTAAATCCTAGATTTAACTTTGATTTAGTCTTTCATACAGGGGCTAATTTCCTAGCAGTTAAAGTTACTTTAATTTTATGTTGAATGTTTTCAGAATTCAGATAATAAAGAGGAATAAATCAAGCTGTCACCTTGCTGAATGAGATTAGCAAGACTCATCAAGATAATGTCTAAGTACTGTAGGCAATACAAAGTTTAATCTCTGATTTCTTTAGGTCTATCTAACATTAATATTATTCAGCTAGTTATTGTAAAAATTCAGGGTTAATTACAAGAGGAAGAAAACTTTACCTTGGTAATGCACATATATTATTATGTAAACTGGATTCAGTTTCAAGATAACTCTAAGCTATCCTTTGGAAGAGAAGATAAACACTGAAGGAATTAAAATATTAGAATTATGTATCTTTTTTTCACACGGGGTCAGAGATATGACTAACATAGTCTATGGTTAATATTAACCAACCCTTCCCATAAAACACTGTTTTAATTTGCTTTGCTGAACTTGAACCACTCAAGCTGATAATTCCATGCAGAATGACTGTGCCTCAGGCTGAAACGTCTTTGAAAACATCACTTAAAAGAGTTCAGATGTTTCTGAGAATAAGATCAGAGAAGAAAAATGGATTGTTTTGCCCTTACTGAAAAAGTCAATACAATTGTTTTATCGAGATACCGTACCACCTCTGTTTCAGAACATGAATTTGAACTCCAGTCATAATAAACCTTCTCCTAATGAAAATAAACTAAAATTTGGATCAATTATATATCTCTGAAAACTGAATTTTTCTAACATTTTCAATATGAATGGGAAGAATTTGAGAGTTGAATTCCTGGAGACAGAATTTACATTTTTAGAAAGGTCTATTCCAGGGCAGAAAGTAACAAACAGGAATATATATAAAATTCTTCATTTGAAGAGGCCATTATGGTTTCAGGAACAGAAAATATGAGCTCTGGATATAAGTAAAAATTGTACTATAATGCAATGAAATATGACAAATGAAAAGATTCAAGTTAAGTTTGCACAAGTAACTATGGAGTTAACTGTCTTAAGGGTTAATGAACATTGAATGATAATTTTAATCTTAATTTGATTATGTAATCTTTTCTCTTGGAAGTTTCTCTTGGAAAGGAAAAACAGTTTTCATTTTTTGCACCAGAATATCTGTCATATAATTTTAACCACAGTTCCATTGTTCTACCAGAAACAGCTACAGCAAGAGAACATAGCAATGAATTGAATTTTAGTCTCTTAGTTAAAAAGAGACATTCCAATGGCCTGAAAATTAGGGTCATCAATAGAAAAAGCAGCTGATTTCCCTTAATATTTACTGTTTCACTAAAGTTTTGTTGAGATGTAAAAATGCTTGCCTTTTTCACATGCTTACTATTTTAAGCCTCTACTTTTCTCTTTTTTTCTCTATCCAAGCTTTCAGGCAGAGGTAATTTTATATTATTTTTTTTTCTCTGTATGAAATCTTTAAAGACTTTGATATTTTGCTAACTTGCTACGTATGAAATTTATTCTATTATTTTTCACTTAGGATTGTTCTAAAAACAATTAATCACTCTGCTCTTTTGCTCTCACTCTATAGTTATTCTACTAGATGCAATAATTCTTCTTTAAAATCTTTTCTTGCTCTTTCATTCCTTACAGGGGCCACAATAATGATTAATGCTGTTTAATTTCCTTTATGTTTTCTAGTCTTTTCTTTCTTTTGTTTTATTTTGGAACATATACAATATCTTCACAGAATGCACAATTAATAGGACAAATGATTCTTGTCATGGCAGGGCCTAAGCCTATTTAGAATTTTGAACGTATGTCTGAACGTTGAGATATTAATTGGAAAAGCTTATTTTGTGTGGTCTAATTTTCCATACATACTGCACGAAACTTTTCAGAGGTTTGACATTAAAGTGTGCAGTTACTGATGAAATAGTCTTTCCTCAAACTTTCATCAGAAGATTTTATAAGACTGAGAAGTTAAAAGGGCAATTAACCTCCACTTTTTAATGTTTCTTCATTTTTGTTGTCCAGTAAATGTGAAAGAATGAGGACTGTGAGTGGAATGACTGGGAGATTTTAACATAAGCTATATTAATAACTACAGAAGGACCTGTTCTCTCACTTTCATCTTTGCGTGCGGCTCATAAAGACAAAAAGGTTTTATTCATGCATGAGACATAACTTGGCCTTCAAAATACTCAGTAATGACTAGTAACCTTTTGTGTTATATTTGCAGATCTGCAAGGTACATTAGAAAGTACTGTGGGCAAAATTATGTTGTCATATATTTTGCTAAAAAAATTATATCTGCCATCACTATGCAATCATATTCATATTGTGGACTCAGTTACATAAACAAAAACGAAGTTTTATGAGAATACTTTATGTTGTTGATGGCAACATTGAAGAGAAGATGAAAGAAAAATCTTTTTGTTATCTGATGCTTTGTCTATGTTGGTGTTAATCTCCACTATAACAGCAGTTTCTGCAGTGCAAGTAATCCCTGGAGAAGCTTTTTGTAGCCTCACGCATAAGCACATTAACTGTATTAACTAAATCATTGATTTTAAGTGTGTATGTTAAGTGTTATGCACCTTGATCCACAGTTCTGCAACAATGATTTTGGAACACATAACATTAAGACTACTAGTCAGGCAGTCAGACAGCTCTTTCAAGTGAATATAATTTACTTACAAGAACTTGTAAATAAACGTTATTTAAAAGAAAAATCTACGAAGACCTCAGCTGTCGAGAGAGAAGAGCATAGACAGCCACCACTTGGATATTCTCTACTGCTTTGGGGGCGCTGCCTAAGCAACTGCAACGGGATGAGAGTTCAGGGTTGTCTTAGGGTTTTACCAAAATTTCACCTCTTGTACCTGTTCGTCTGTCATTCACATAATCTATATAATTTATATCAATTCATTCTCTAATTTACATCGTTACATTTAAACATTATTTAATTTACTATATATAGTTTTTTTATTATATTTACATCAGGCATAGGAATAATTTGATCAAACATATTGTAAAACCTTTAGAACCTAATTCATCTGATGAACTTTGGATGTCAAGGTTTGGAGATAACAAGATGACTCAAAGCGCCTTTATCACATCATAGTGATAGACTGTAGTTCAAGTCTTGGGCGTTCAGCCTTGAAATAGATCATTTAAACCACAGACAAGCACCAGGATTTATCTAACTTATTGTGGGTTTCTCACATGAATATTTCTACATCTGAAATTGTCCTCTTAGATATTTTTATAGTTTATGGGGATGTTGTTAGTGTACTCAACTGAATCTACAGTGGCATGAATGTCACCCTAAAGTAGATGCCTACATTTAATCAAACTTAACCTCAATCTAAAATGTAGACATCTGAAACTAGCTGAGATAAATCCCATGAGGGGCTCAAATTTTTTCCGAACCATATAGAACGTTACACATAGACATGTGGTAGTCAGCCTCCTTGTATGTGAAAGATGTGTAAGAAAGGTTTCCTCATTTCAGTGACTAACAGTTGGGCTCTGGGAGGGAACAAATGACCAGTGAACATAAAAATTCTTTCAAAACTTTTCAAATTACATGAGACTTTCATTTTGTCTTTGACTAATAAACATTTTTACCCCTCAATTTACATTTACTAAAATCCTTTACTGAGATAAGTTTATGTCTTTTGCAAAGAAGAAGAGTGAAAGACTGGAGAAGAAATATCTTTTTTTCCTGGTTAAACCAAAAATATTTTCTTAAGACTATAATTAAAATAAATTTATTCATTTGATAAATATTTAGATACTAGTTTAGCAAATTTTAACAGTAGAAGCAAATGTCATATAAAGGAAGCCAGAGCATAGAATTGACTAAGAGTTTTTAAAGGCATTTTGTTCCAGTGAGGATCATTACAAAGCTGAAAGCATTGGCAGATCATTTATGAGGCATAGTTTTTTTTATCTTATACTGATGACTGGCCTAGCCCAAAAAAACAGGTGAACTATTTTAAAAATTATTCCAGTTAGAGCTGGCTGATAACTTTAATCAGAAAATATTTCTTCAAAATCTGATTATTATTTTTTATTGGAACATCTCATTTTCAGTGAATGTTCATGGAAATTCAGAAAATGGAAATTCACTGTTAACATATCTAGTGTAATTTGTATTCTGAATTACAGCTTCATTTTTATTTTGTAACCTCAGAAATATATAGAATTTAACTCTGCCTGGCCTACCACGTACATGATTGGTCAAACCATTTATCTGCTTGCTTGTGCAGTTATTTTATATTTCCAATTGAAAATTTATTCTTGGTTATTGATTAGATCAGTGAAAGCGATCTTATTACGAAACAATAGGGTGTTCACAACAGGCATTTCAGGACGCACTATGAATTTATTGTAGGCAGCTAGGATGTACCCAGAGTAGCTACAGGGCTGAAACTTATAACTGAGTTATTTGCAAACTAAAAAAAAAAAATCTCTATGTCACTTGCAATATGAGTGATTGATTAGAAGATCTTTCTCATGTACAGTTCCCCCCCCCCCCCTTTTTTTTTTTAATTTGAGCAAGTTTTATAAGGAGGAAAAACCACTTCTCACCCTACTCTAGTCAAAACTTTACTGTTTTAATTTGGTGGAAAGAGTGCTACACAAAACTACCACAGGGGAGTTAACTCAAGCAAGAGCCCTAGGCTATATTCCTCATACTTATGCAAATGCCTCGAAAATGAAATATTCTAATAATTTGACTGCTTTTTATTTCATTTTCTGAATCTCACAGTACTATCAATTGAATACAGTGAGGATGCTCCCATGAGAAAGATCAGAAATTTCTTGTAGAAATCCACAACCTTTGGAGCAAAGATGACTTTCGCATTGAAATTAACTCACGGAAAGTTGCGTGGTTTTGCATCCTTTGAACAGAAACATGAATGTTATACAGAAAAAGAAAATCCCAATTACTAAAAGTAACTCTGGAATATGTCCATTACACCTCACTCCAGTTATGTAATTCAATGGGAAACCTAATAAATAGGTCTATTCTTATGGAAATACAATAAAGAAATTACTAACATTAACAACAAATACAGTGATTGAAACTTTCATATTTTCAGACTTGGCTATGCTGCATAGCATTGCTTTCAGCTGCAACAATGGGCCAGCCCAGCCTTGTGGATGGGAATAAAAATCCCACTGTGTTTCTGAATCAGAATTTTCCTGGAAAATAGAAAGTAGGAAATTAATACACACTACTGACCTTCGATAAGCAGCCTGAAGGAGGCAAGAACCTAATGCTAATACCAAAGATAAATGGATATGAGCAAAGTTTACAGTTTTAATTTAAGAAAAGCAACCTTTCCTCACATGTAGCAAGCACATAAGCTTGTCAACTTTTTAAATTTGTCATATTATCATCACTGGCCTCTTGACACAGCTTGTTAGTCATAACCCCATGGAAACATTTAACGTGCAGTGTGTGTCCTCCCATAGATTTAGCCTTCTCTCTATGCAGCTTGTGTAAGGTACAGGGAAACTCATTATTCCTTTTCTTTTCCTTCTCTTCCCAAATTGTAATAACCATGAAATGGAGAAATAGAGCTTAGCTTTTACCAGACAACACTTAAATATTTTGCCAGTATAATTATGCTGGGATTATATTCAACCATATTGATTGCAGTGGTTTGGCAAGCACAAGAAACTGTACTGGCCAAAGCATAAAATTATGTGATAATTATATCTGTTCTATGGCTTTCCCAGGAAAAGAAGGCCAATAAAGATACATGCCCTGTCTTATGCTGATATATCAGAAAAAGCTTCTAGCTTAGCTCTACATAAGACACAGGGAGAAAACTTCTCTTCAAAGGAAAAACACCATGTTTCAAAGCAGGCACTATTCCTTTCACTGAATTAGATTTTAGGGTCAATAGTGCAATACAGTATGCATCTGCATGAGGCAGCCAGAGAACAGGTAGGATATTTGCTTAGAAACACACTCGGGAACTGTTAAGGAATTACTGCTATTCAACCACGGAAGGAAGGAAACAACAAAAGGAGGGAGGGAGGACTGGAAGAAGAGAAGGACAGCTTATTACGAACACAATATTTTTATCTTAAAACATACTTTTTCATATATTTCAGAGAACCCAAGGTACCCAAAACTATTTTTTGAGAAAAACAGTTCTTCTCCTCTATTATCCAATTTTGTTCTTCAAGAAAAAATCCCACACAGGATATTTTTAGTGTCCTACTATCCATCTTAACCTTTAGAGATACTTATACTCCCTTGGTGACCCCATTTAACCAGCTTTTTCACTCGTCACCCCCTGCAAAAAAACAGCTAGTGGGTTCATTTACACAGTAATAAATGCTGTCTCCCAGACTGCAAGAGACTGATTGAAAGAGATTACCTCCCAACAGTGCTTGTTAACTATGATTGACATATCAGTATGACAATCCTGTCCATCCCCAGTTCCAGATAGAAAGACATTTTAGAAACACTGAAAATAACTAATATAAATTCTTTCTGTAAAGATTGCAATGAGTTTTAATGTGTCTCAACATTACTATTTTTCCTCTCATTGCCTTTCACTTCTTTGCTAGAAATCAGTATATAATGGAGAAGCATGACCTACTATTCCCAAGCTTCCTCCATCTTAAAGGATGCTTTAACTGCCCTTTTAAAATGAGTTAAGCAAGTTTCTGGTGTTGTCAGTTTTGCTTTAATGCACCAAGTTTAAAATCTATCCAAGTATTGATCAGTCAATAAATGAAATATGTGAGATGGGATGGTTAACCAATTCACTTTAGTATTGCTTGACAGATGACATTGATAAATAAGTCAAACAGAACAAAGGTGTGTATAACTATTCAATCCAAACCCTCTGTAATATGATGACCATATTTAAGTGGGAAACTTACCTAACAACATCCCTGACATAGCCTTACAACGAATGGTAATCTTTCAAATTGCTCTTAAAATTGCACAGCTTGTTTACTAGCTAGCAACTGAATTATATAAACTACCATCCCCACAGCCAGCAGTCTGCACTTTCAGCTGAAATTTATTGGTAATTTCAGCTTAAAGTCTGAAGCCAAGGAGGCTGCACTTTTGTCACGTGCTTCTGCAAGGAGAGCTCTTTGCTCATTACCAATTTCTGATCCTGAAAATCCATTAAGTCCCAGCAGCGGGGGCGGGGGGGGGGGGAAGTGCCTTGTAAAATGTTACAGGTGTAGTCCTGTGAGTCAGAGTTAACATTTAAAACAGCCAGGATACATATGCAGAAGGAGTTGGAGAATTCCCACTTCACTCCTCTTACTCTTATGTACAAATGGTAAGATCCAAAATCCTCACTCAGTTACCACCTAATCCTAGAGAACCTCCAAGCACTTCAGGTTTTTTCTTTCTATTTAGCCCCTCTCAGTGCCTGAAAGCCAGCCTGCCCAGGATGGCTGGCACACGTGAAGCAATAACTAGATTTCACAAGACCTCTGAAGGAAAAGCTACTGGTCCCACTGGTACTTTGCTTTACCCAGTGGTAGAGTGTATAGCAAATGTTTGCCCCAGACTAAAGGGGTGTGAGCTCATATTTGTTTCCCAAAAGGTCTCCCTCAGCTCTGTATTACAGGCTGTACAGGACAGGAAGCAGAGGAAGGTTTGAATCCTCTGCTGGAACTATTCCTTTCTGCTTAGAATAACTGGAGATCTGATAGGTCTTTCTTTGGGACATTCACCTACTTCACTACAAACCCTGGTTCCTGTTTGGAGGAATATTTCTGTGGCTTTTTCCAATCACTGTCTAATGGAAAATGCACAGTCCCTGAATCATGGCCTGGAAAGCTCCCCTCTAGCTGAAAGGCCAATCCCCAACAACTCATATATGCACTCATGCTTATTTTTGTCCTTTCTCTCTGCCCTAGTGAAGTATAGATTTTTGATGCATAGTGGAAGAGATTTAATAAAAAGATAAGTGGTCCCCTTTTATCTGTAGTCTTGTGGCCACATGAATCACCCAGGGGGTAGGAGTTTGAGTCCCCTCAGGCAGAAAAGACACCTAGCTCAAGTGTGTCAGATAGTGAGAAAATATTCAATCCTGTATCTGCAAAAACTACATTAAAGAGAGCAGCAGAGTTTCCTATTCTAACCACACTTGGGGGTGGGGATTAATTAAAACAAATAAAGAGGGAATTTTTTTCTATTTGATTTGGCTCAGGTGAAGATTTTCAGAACTTCAATTGTGGTTATAGAATGGATGAAGGTAGATAGATTAAGACAGTAACAAACACCACCACCACCCCTCGCGCCACCCTCCACCCCCCCAAAAAAAAGAGAGAGAGAAAGTCTGTGTGAATTTTATTTTAACCTGCTACTCTCTTTCTCAGAAAGAATGAATCATTACTCAGAATGTAGGAAAACCTGAGTTAAGGAAACTTTTTATTCACTGGGAGACTATTTCATCAATAGGCCAGAGGAAATCAAGTAGATGTTGACCCAGCTGCTATTGAAGCCTGCAAGCTCTTTGAATATTTCCTACAATTACACAATCTCATCTGAGGAGCTACAGATTTGAAAGTAAGAGGTAAATCCTCTAAAGAATATTTCCCCAGAGGTTATTCTTTCTAATAGAAGTTATTCCTTCAGATGTTTGGGTTGGGGGGGGGTTGTAGATTTTTTTTCCGCACGGGTTTACTCCAGGGAAGTTTGGGGTTTTGCACAAAAGAAATGCTGGAGTTCAAAATGTTGCTAAATAGAAGTGATAGCTAATATTCCACAGCTTTTCCACATTTTTCAAGACATTAATTTCCATGATGCTGAGATCTGATATATTGTATTCCATTTCTTAAGAAACAGAAAAACTTTCAAGGAAACAGCCACGCAGGGACTGAAATTATTCAGATACAGGTGAAATAAAATCTCCTTGCAAAAATAATTGAAATTGGCCAGGACACAGCTGTGTGAGAGTGATTCTGTTTAGAAAGAACAGGTTTGTCTCAAGGGGAAAATAAGTCTCACAGGTTTGCTGCTTCTCGTTCAGATACTCTGTTCCACATCTGCAGTTTTTCTATATTCTAGTGCATGACTTATGTATATTCACTGATAATTTTCCGTAAGTAATTTAAAACAGAACCATAGAAGCATATTTGCCAAAAAGGGTGTTATAGTATAATAAGGTAGACTGGAATACATTTTCTGAAAAATGGGTTAAGTCACATTGCTTATTGATATTTCACTGATTCTGTGAACTTGTAAAGAATTGTAACAGAAAGGCTGAGATTGGTGTGAATGAAGAATGGATGGGGATGTCTGCATGCAGAGGCATCAGAAGGGATGCAATATGGACAGGGCTCTCTGAATGGCTCCCAGATCAGCTATCCACCATCTCTCATTAGGATCCCAGCAGAAAAAGGTATACCCATAACCTGCATGCAGTCACCAACCTAGGAGAAACCTGGGAGACATGAGGAGGACTTGACAGTTCATGTCCCTTTTCCACCTTATCATCACAATGGACTTCACGTTATCCTGGACTTCACGTCTGGATAAGCCTGACTGCTGGACAGGCCTCTTGAACTGGTGCTTGTGAGTATGAGACTTTGAAAGAGTGAGGGTAACTGAGTGAAAGCTGGTTTGTTTCAGATTTTAAATAAAATCACCTTCCTTTCCCATGACATCTGGCAGGGGTATTTCCTACATTGCTGATAGTTTGTGGCAATAGTATTTCCTACAAACTGTGTGGTACATAACTGTGCTATGATGATGTAAATCACAAACACGGAGAGGTTTCATGAACCTCTTGCCTAGACGGAGCACTTGACATCCGTGTATGAAATGCGCAGGAGAAACCCCAGCTCTGCAAAAAGGTGTACAGACTTCTTCCACTAAAGACAGAAAAGTCTTTCTCCCTCATAAACCAAAAACTAAAGGAATGTGAAATGCTTAACAAAATACATTGAGGAAATTACTAAATTTACTAAAGTAAAATATTTATAATAATAGTTGCAGTATAAATAGTTTTCCAGTTTTTCATACACTTTTGACTAGTATTCTCAACCATTTTGTAAGATAATTAAGGATTTTTAAAAAATTAATCCTACAAATAAGAATCTCAAGAGGGGGAGGTTAAGTGACAAAGACAATGACACCTGCTAGGGAACCTGTGTGAGAGAGAGTTATGTCTTATTTCTCTATTTGCAAATCTTAACTCAGCCCACAAAGAATTACCTCTCCCTAAACAGAAAAGACGGCTTAGAAGCATGAGGATTTCTTTCCCCAGGCTCCTCACCCACTTTCCCTGAAGTCGTTTGTACCAAAGATGGGCTAAGTCTTATTTCTTTGGATAAGTGATGGCTACAGTTTTTGGAGTTTTCCAAACCTATCTGGCCAAATAAATAGTATATTATTGACAAATGCTGATCTTCTTTAATGAAAATGGTTTTTGGGGGGTCTTTGAAGAATTTTTTTAAATTGATTAAGATGACCTAATGACAAATTTGATACACTGTAACAAAGAATTTTTTCTGTATAAAACAGAACCTTTTGTATTGAAAATAACCTTGCAAGAACATATATTCCTTCAAAACCTGAAACAAAATCAAGATGTTACACATTTACCCAGCAGGATTATAGTTTTTTCTTGTTCAAACTTGGGTTTTTTTCAGCTTTCATGAGCATGAAATGTTTAGAAAGTTCTCTTAGGCTATTGCAAGCCTCCAAACTTTTTTCTGAGGCTTCAGACAAATTTCCACCAGAGCATTAAACTTGAACTCAAATAATCTTTCTAATTCTAACAGAAAAATCTTCAATTTTTTTTACCTATTAAAGACATGTAACATTTTTTTTTAAAACTACTTAGCATACAGACTAGGCACTAAGAAAGAAAAATCAGAATCTACTAAGGAGATACGTTACTTCCAGGCCACTTGCAAAGCCTGATCCATGTCAACTCTCATGTGATAGAAGTGAAATTCATGCTGTCATTTTGTTTCCCAATGAACATCTTCTTCACTGTAGTTCAGGCTATAGTGTATTATAAATGTATCTAACACAGACTTGAGAAGAACCTTTGCTCCTAAATAATATTAGTACCAGCACTGTCCAAAGAAATCGGAATAAACCTTTGTGAACGAAGAAGGAAGATGATATAATAATCTAGGATCAACTTTGTGATATTTTCAAGATTAACAACTCAGTGGACAGAAACACCTCTATCACATTATACATACATGTCTTAACATAGAGCAGTAAAAGTTAGTAAATCTCGAGAAGATATCAAGAATCTTTAACCATCCTACTAAGTGAACATAGATGAGACTGTAAGATTATCGTGTCACAGCCAAGCTGAAAAAATTGGTAGGTTTTTTGGTTGGTAAATTGGTTGTGTTTTATTGTTGTTTCTTTCTTTTTTCCACTTTTTTTTTCCAAATTCATATTTTCTTGCTTGATGTTTCAATTACACTTATTTTTGTTTTCTATAACACAAGTCAGCTCAGCAGAGGTTGATGCAGTCTTGTCCATATGTAAACTCTCTGAAGATGTGTGTGCTAAAGACAGCTGGGTTAGAAAAACATACTCCACTCGATATGGACATTCCTAGAACATTTTAAACTACAGATGATGACTAAACATTTCTCTTTTCCAATATATTTTTGTTATTCTTTTTACCAAATTCTAAGTATAATCTGAGTAGTCTGTCAATTCATTCATGTTACATAAAACATATTTGTTGGCATGAGAAAATGGTAAGTCAATATTTCTTGTCCTTTTTAGAAAAAATACTTCAAGCTTTTATAATATTCATTAGTAGCTTTTTGAGGGTGAGAAAACCTACAATTATCCTCTATATTCATATTCCACATAATGCAGAGTTTCTCACAGAAATAGTTATTATCACTTTTATAGTACTTAAATGAACTTTATGGAGCCTAATAACATGTAATTTTGTTAGGTTTACGTTAAAGTAACTTAATCAACCTGACTAAAACCACCAAGGATTTTTAAGAGTATTTTGACTAGTTTTGTCACACCTGTTTTTGGAATGAGAAGAATCTTATGCTCTGCTTTGAACTTCTGACAAAAGAGGGTATTTGAAAAGGCTTTTCTAGGAATGCTACTTGAAAACTAACAGACCAGTGAAATGAATAGTAGAAACAAAAGTTTGTGCAGTCATTGAAAAGGTCTAAAAAGACTTATGCTGCTGATCAGGGGATGCCAAGAAGAAATTATTATGGCAGAGTAAGAAATAGAAAAAAAATAGTTTTCATTATGTTTTCTTTATGTTAAAGAAGGGCTTATTCAACTAAGGGAATAAAATTTAAAGTTGTAAAGAAAATCTACCAATTTAATTTTTCTTTAGATCACTGAAATTTAATTTCAGAATGTTTTTTAGTAATAGCTATATTACAGAGCCTCAGGTCTGCAATAAGTCTTCAAGGTTGTCTGCTATAACTAAATCTTGTATGCCATGGGACTTTTCAAATCTATTACATATGTACATATATAAAATAATATATATATACACAAAACACAGACAAGGCAAAAGAGATCACAGTGAGATAGATGCCACAGATTTAATTTTCTTACATGGGGGAATGAAGAAGAGATAATAATTCTGTGTGATCTGAATGTTCCAAAAAAGTTCTAGTTTTGATTTCATTGTGATAAAATGAAGTCTTCTGTATCAGCTATTTCATTATTGGTTCCCCACTCATTTTCCAACATATTTCATTCTTAATTAACTATTACAGTTTATAACATAGTACAGTCTACCAAGGAAGGAATTGAATTATTATATAAACCTATTCTTTCAATAATAATTTGATATATAAGAAAGGGGCAAAAATATTTGCATTTATTTAACTGACTGGCTATCTGCAGAAGTGGTTGGTTTGATAAGCACTAATTTAGTTCACACAAAATTATTTTATATGTGTAACTTCAGGAATCTCATTCCTGGTTCTTAGGTGAGGTAAAATGAATTTCTCTCCACAAACAATACTACCCTATAGTGGAACACATTTATAATGCTTTACCTGGTGAAAGATTGGGGTGAGCTGTGTTTAGTTTTGGTTTTAAGATTTAAAATACTTGGTGTGAAACATAAAATTCTCTTTTCCTCTCCCTCTCTTTCTTTCTCTTTTTCCTTTCAGTCAAGTATCAAAAAGAAAGCAGGAGAATCTTTTTTATCCCGTCAACTTAAACTAAGTTTATCTGGAACCCTCATAACATTAGTGAAAAGCAGAAAAAGACTGACTTGATTGCCATTTGAAACTAGGATTGTTAAATTCATCCCAATAAGTAGCGGATAATTTTTTAACTATTTCTCTTCCTTTTCTTTACCCTCCTTGTGCAAATATCTAATATGTCTCACTTCAGCAAAATTGCATGAACCTGGATGTCTGTCTTTCCCAGTACATCCAATGTAAATGAGGTGAGAAGAGGAGTTGAGGGAATTCCTTGGTGTGATATATATTTTATGAAGGTATTGAATTTTTTTCCCCTGCATTTTAAAACCACTTTGCTAAGCTTGAATAGCTTCTTCTTGAGTGAGGGGAGGGAGAAGGGGAGTGGGATTCACTGTATGCTAATACACTGATTCTTTTAGATAAAGAAAGTGCAGTACCATATAAGCCATTATTTTATTATTTGTGCTGTAGTAGGGCCCAGAGGTCCAGTCAAGGATCAGAGACCTGTTTTTGTAATGAATAAAAAGACAGCCAAGATTGGTTCCAAAAGCACGTAAAATCTTTTCCAGTTGTTATTGGCAAAAGCCAACCTATGTGTTTCCAGAATAATAAAATTCAAAGTTACTTCAGTCCACGTTACCTAGATCCAAGAGGTCAATAAGATTCAGGTTACTGGGAAAAGCCCTCTTTTGGCTTACAGCTAAATAGTTTCCTACTATCTAAATTCCCATTGATGCTGCTCTTAACTTACTACTTTTTTTTCTGATTTTTTCTATTTGTATTTGTGACAGTAGATAGCAAGACATAAAGTGCAATTCTACCCAGCATTTGGGGATAGGATCTTCTCTTGCCTGAATTCTTGCAGCAACTCAAGATTATTAGAAAGTATACCTCTAGTGAAAATATTCCAGCATTATATGATCATATTGCAGTTTATATCCATTTCTCACTATAATTACTCTGTATGTGGTGCCTTAATCCCACTGAAATTTATAGCAGGCTCTTTTCTGACTGAAATAGAAATACCTTATTTAAAAGAGCTAATTCTCAAAGCTGACCATAAATTACTTCAGAGTGCATTGTAAGAAAGTAGATAAATTCAACCATGACTGAATATTCTATGTGTTCTTTGGTGTTATAACATCAGAAAGAAAAACATCTTTTTGGATACAAAATAGATTAAAACCTAGCATAACAGAAAAGACATCATGGAATGCCTCTAGCCGTGGTCTGGCTTTTGACTAATTCACTTTGCCTGAGACTAAGTCTACCTGGATGGATTTCTCTTCTCAGTCTTGAACTTGACACTGACAGCCCCTAATTTGAGTTAGTGGTAATTTTTGGTAAGAAAATTCAACTCCTAGTATTCTTAATTTGCAGAAAGATTCTTCTGCACAAAATTGTTTTTGAGAATTCATTGCTCCCCAGGGGTAAGAAAAAAGAAATTCATATTTATCACGTATATTCCCCTAAATTCACCTATTATTTCTCTAAGGCATTTATCCATAAAATGCTTCAAAGCAACAGTATTCTGCTTCTGAAGTGCTGTCTTTTAGACTGTACCTTTCTGCTGACTTCTGTACACCGAGGAGGGGAAATTCTTCAAATTAACCTAAAAGACCAGATGAACTTTTAAATATATGTCAAGCACTCTCCTATTTCTTTGGCGGCTTACACCACTTCTCTATAATGTCCCTGTGGTTTAATTGCCTGGGAGTTCATGGCATGCTAGTAGAGTATCATTCTGATTACAGAACCCTTTTAACTATCATTGGTGAACAGATTGGAATGTCTCTGCATTTTTGCTTAGAAAGTAAATTAAATTGCCATTTTAAATTTACATTGTAATATTTTGCAAATCACAGACTATAAAAACTTTTACTTATAATGCAGTCATTTCTGCTACTTGCTAGTTCAGTAGTGTTCTATGGAGACAACCGAAGACACATAACTTGCACCATTAGTTTTCGAGGTCACTGCATCACTACTTCCATAGGACTGAAAATCAAGCCACAAAAAAGCTCCTGTGCTCATCCATTCTTAGGTCAATACAATACAGTAGAGTCAACAAACAAATGAAAAATCAAATTGAGGAACTTCAGGCTATAATTCTGATGCAATTCTTCATGGTGTTTTCCATTATTTATGACAGTTCAGGCAACAGTAATGTATTCGTGAATTTGTTCATGAACTTTCAAATGTTCCCCAAGACTTACATTGTCATAAACTTATGCCATCATCTTTCCATTTGTGCATTATGTTAAGTTATTGGTGCTGTAATTCAGGCAGGCAGGCAACCAAATTACTACCATGTGACTTAGAAAACCTGCCCTACCACAGAGCCTCCTAACAGCTAGTGGAGAATCAAAGTAAGCATACAGTAAGCAGTTTGCACCCATTTTGCATCCTGAAAATTTTAGATTTTGTACTATCCTATGAATAGCAAGTATGTTGTAAGGAATTGAACTTGAGTTTTAAGCATCCTGCAAATATAAAAAAATTGCTGCATGTAACACTTCCAGTAACTGATTCAGAGAGATTTTCCCTAGTATTTTTCTGTGTCTTTTCAACACAGCAGTCACAGAGGACTCTATTGGATATAATGTCTCTGTGCAACAAATGAATGTTGGCATGCAAATGCTTGAAATGAAACTGATGTAAGGAAATTCATTTTCACTAGAAATTCACACTAACTTTATGAAGCTCATATATAAGTCTTGGAAATAAGTCTGTTTCCATAGTCATTTGTGTCTGACAGTTTCCTTGTTTGTTGTTATGGCAGTGATTAATGATCTAGCATGTTGCACAAGGATCCTGTGAATGCAAAACTGTAGAGTCCTAAGTCCTTATAGTTTAACATAAAATCAGATACAAGGGAGACTGAGTTGGAAAACAGAGTCAGAGTAACAACAGAATTGGTGCTTTTTATAGAATTATTTATTTCTGTTATTTGGAAAAGACAGATTTGGATGTTTAAAAACTATCAGTCAAAGTATGTCAGGGAAAAATGTTCTAAATGAAAAGATGAAGGAACAGGAGGAAAGATGGAAGGAAATATAGAACATAAAAAACAAGCTGAAATCAAGATTGTTGGAAGCAGAGAGGTAAACATAATGGAAGATAGAATACACAATAAATTATGCAGTAACTGCTCAGATACGTATGACTCTTAGCTCCTTTTTGAGTGATTCTTCAGATTCAGTCTGTAAATGAGGTTCAACCTAGCCAAGTCTTCCTTGAAGATTCCAGCAGCTAGGAGGAAAGGGAAATGCTCTTGTTTTCTTTCTTTTTATTTCAATCAGACATTTAAAACATTTCCAAAGACATAAAGCCTGTAGAGTGTTGTTTCATTCACTAGGGAAATCTGCTTCAGAGTATCGTGACTGTGGTGATCAGAATGATGCAAGCACAAAGACATGGCATTACAGAAAGGTCTAGTTAGGATCTTAGCAATATAACATCACACAGAAAAAGGTCACTTTGCACAACTCTACTTTGACAAAGTGACAAAGCAGTCAACACAAGGTTGATATTCTTGCAGAGAGGAGAGCAGGAGCAAATGCATAACATACATATTCTACATACATTCTTCAGAGTACATCTAAAGGTACTCAAAGCTTTACAGAGAGGTAGTAGTCACACTTACAAGTCAAACAGACCCCAAAAAGTGAACTGACACACTCCAAGTAGGTCACAAGATAATGACTTTTTATTTGATTTCTCTTGTTTTCAATTTATTATTTAGTCCTATATACAAGTGATTAGACTAATTTCTGTTGTTAAATTGAGTTACAATGATAATTAACTGACCAAGCCTTTTTTTTTCTTCAAACTTTCAGTGTGTTTTGCAACCAAAAAAAGGGGAAAATTAAGAAAGAAGTCACTTTTTCACAAGACATCCTATCATTCTGAGATTTTAAAAGTCATTTTCCAGCCAAATAAACTTAAACAAGTAATCATTTAAATTAGAAAGCACATTTTCTCAAGTCCTGGAACTGTTCTGTGAGTCACAAGGAACACAATACAGACGAAGATGGTGAAAAACTGCTTCTGTTTAGGTTGACACTGGCACAGATTGTGTTCAGCTCAAACATTTTTTGTAAGAAATAGACTTAAAAAAAAAGAATTGCAGAGGGACTCTAGGTATAAATCTGCCATTAAAGCTACAGGGGATGTGTCCTCTGCCACAAGAATGCAGCTGGATACAATGGCTAATGGAAGTTTTAGTCCAATACTTCTATATATTGTCAAAGTTCCCTGCTCTTGAATTCTGAAGTGTAGCTTTAGATGATAAATCTTATTGATTTTGAGGTTTTCCAACAGCAAATAACCATTACAGATTTCAGCAAACTCAAAACTTCTAAAGCATCTGGAATAAGAGCTAGGGATTTACCTGCGATATGCAACATTTGCTAAACCTTATCAAATTAGAATCCAGAAAGAAAACGGAAAAAAAGAAAAAAGAAGAAGAAGAAAGAAAGAAAAAGATGTATGGGGGAATTGATTTTAAACCAGACTGGCAGCATGGCTTGTTTATATGCCATTAGCAAGAAATTGCAACATGAGGAACATAGCTGATTTGGTTAACAATTACCCTAGAACAAACTTATCTTCTTTCTGATCTCATAACACGAATCTCTGAGCTCATTAAATGGACTCTCAGTTAACAATTATTCACACTGCCAGTTTACGGTGTTAAACTGCAGCTAGCAAGATTGAATAATTAGCTCATTTTAAAGGAAAAATGGAGAATGGATTCTTAGTCTGTACATGTGTATTATTCACAGCAAAGCAAGTGACAGCAAAGAAACTGAACCAAGTGAATTCCTGGGATAAGGAAGCTCAGCCTACAGGACCACAGCATCAATTGGCACAGGAGAACTTTCCAGACAGGAGTAAGAAAGAGGTCAATTTACCTGCACAGGACTGGAAGTTTTACAAGTGGATTCAGTTCCTAAATATGTGTGCGAGTGACCTAATTCATCAGATCCTGGGGGATTTTACAACCAAAGTTAGAGTTCCTTGGATCAGACTCCAGTTGCGTAATTTTTTCTATGTTTTCTGTAGTCTCAAAAGGGCTTCCCCTTGGTGTTTTTGGCATCTATGTCACTGCTTACTTATCTCAATCAGCATTTTATCTGTCAGTTTTGAAATGTTTGGTAACAAATGTTGTTTATTTTATCCATCAAATCTTACCTCTATGAAAAATTCATTCCTCCTTTTCTTTGACATCAGTAATAAGTTGTCTGCTGAAGATTCACCTTAGCCACCTATTATTCATTCAGACTTTACCTCATTTTCTTAGTAAGGAGGGAAGATATAAAAATCATGAATCATTCAGTAAATGTCAGGCATATGTAGTGTGTATAGTGCTTCAGGTGTATATTATTTGAACCCCGCCTTTTGATTTTCTGACTGACAATATCACTTTCAGGGTGAGCGAATTCATTTCCTGCAGTTCCCAAGATTGATTGGTACTCAGAAAAGCAAGTTCATTTATATTTTCTATAGTTTTTCTTCATGAAAGTGAGAATGAAAACATAAATGGCAACTCTGAAATACTCCAAGGGAAAAATCCAATTATTTGTATGTTGTCAATTCAAAATAAATTTTGGATAGTCTTCTTAATGATGTGACTGAGATGTTTTAGAATATTCCTGTCCCCAATATCCGGAAAATAAAGAATTTCAACAGCTTATTTTTAACTCTTTAAAAATGCAAAAAATTCCAAAATATTCTGTGGAAAAGATATGTCTTATAACATTTATTCTGAGCTTGTGAAATCACGTCCTATAAAACCTAATTGAATACGATGAATTTTCTCCTGCTGAAAACAAAATTGACAGTGCATAATTTTATTATACCAAAAATTGTTCTGAGAATAAATTTCAGCAGTATGAAAGCTGTGAACTCCATAGGTTAGTATTGACACAATGAACTGTTGCAGCATTTTGCAGCTTTACAGTTCTATGCCTCTCACACACTAACATTTGATCCCAGCCTCTGTTTCATGGCTTCCTTTTCAGAAGAAGGTTAAAGATTTCTTCTCTGGGTATTCTTGACTTTCTGATTCTTCTCGTACACATTTTCTTTCACATAAATCTGTAAGAAGATTCACGGATTCATGGATTTGACAGAGTTGGAAGGGACCTCTAGAGATCATCTAGTCCAACTCCCCTGCTAAGCAGGATTGCCCAGAGCACATTACTCAGGACTGCATCAAGGCAGGTCTTGAAAATCTCCAGGGAAGGGGACTCCACAACCTCTCCTGTTGTGGAACAGCAGCCTGTTCCAGTGCTCTGTCACCCTCACCATAAAGAAGTTCTTCCTCATATTTGAGTGATGTGTTGGATTGGGTCACAGACCTGCCTGGTCTGTTTATGTATGGTAACATCCAAAAAAAAATGTAGTAGTAGTTTTTGGCTTGACTATGGAGCTGAAATACTTGAACAGTAAGTTTAAGTCTCCATCTTTCACTCTAACAGAGGCCATCTCTCTCATATCAACATTTAAGATTTCTAGGTGACTGAAATCCCAGTCCCACACTGCTTCACAGAAGTTACATGCAGCAATAAAAAAAAATTGGCAAAGGTGCTAGGAAATACATCTGTAAAGACGTAAAAAAAAAAAAAAAAAGATTAATGTTGTAAAGGTTTGCTGAAGTAGACCTCTGTATTGTGACATCTGGGAGGTTATATCTGAATCAGGAAAATGCGAATGAGCACTTAGAACTGTCACGATGGAGTCTAACAAAACTATTCACTGAGCTTTGCAAAACTGGTAAAGAAAGCTTTTCAAAATGTCACCCTACATCTGACAATGATAGAAAAACGGAATCCTAATTAGTTCAGCATGTTTTCTAATAAACAAGATATCGGAGTATTCCCAGTGGAGGAGTACCATTCCATTCCCCTCCATGGCTCATCTCTTCATGAAGTAACATTTCTCCTAATGAAAGGAAGTATTGTTCATAATTTACTATGTGTCTGACATCAGGGGTGAAGTAATTTAAATCAGGGAATTGGCAGAGAAGTTTTAAAATCCAGAGACAACATGAAATGCAGTAAACAGTGAATAATAAAAAATTTATTTCAGCGGCCTTTGAAAGCAGGTTATTTTCAGAGAACAGCACCAATAAGAATGAGAAACTGTGACCGCTACAAGCATTGAAAACATTTGCACATATGCATTAAATAAAAATCATGTAATTATTTAATAACTCAAATTAAACATTAATGGAAAGATGGCAGTATCACAAGAAAAGAATTCACAAAGTTTAACTCTTCAAAACCAGTACATTACTATTTTATTTTCATTCATGGTATAGCAATTAATTCTGCTTCAATTCTGGATTCAAAACCCTAATCTTTATTACGTAAATACAGACAATAAGCATTCTACTAACAGCTTTTTATAGTTTGCATAATGTAACTTATAGAGCTGCAAAGAATCAAAATGTATCCTATACATGGTAAAATTATCCAGACCAGACTTTATGAGCTAATACTTCAAAGCTGTTGCACTGATGACTGTCTCAATAGCTCAGCAACAGCTGCTGGAAGCCTAAGATTTTACTAGTGAGTGTTAAATATTAGTGTGAAAAGTGACTTTAGAACTCAAAGTTGGATGTGTTTAAAAATAAGCTTTCATAAGCTATGTAGATAGTTTTCTTTTGCTTGGTCCTCTTCAAAGAACAGCTTGAAAACATCTTTATCTGGTTGATAAATATGTTTTCCTAAGTGTTTAGCTCCAGAGCTTATTTAATTCTGATTTATTAAATAGTTCTCAGGTACACCAAAATTCCTTTTTATACTCCCACCCTATGTAATAGATAGATCACTGGTCTATATTCTCACCTTTCCAGCTCTTAAGAGCTAGTATTTGCTAAAAGTAGGCTGAAGATACAGTTGTAGTTTATCATTACCAAATCTATCACAAACTTAGGTGACAACAATTTAAATCTTAGGTAGAAATTTAAAACAGTGTTTTGCTAAGAGATTTCCTTCAGTATCTTCCTTGTTACAGACATCTGGTGAGTGAATTGGAGCTTAAATAAAAGATCTAATAGGTAGCCTACATTACACTGCTACGCTGCCACATGTAGACAGCTCTAATAGATCTTTCATGAGGAGTGTTGAGTCTGTGTCCCAGACTATCGTGATTCATCAACATCAAAGCTTCAGTTCCTAGGCCCTATGTTGTCTCCAAACAACCTGACAGCTGCTGCGCTATGCCACATCCCAGGAGTCATGGATATACCAAAATCTCTCTTGGTAGAAGTGTTGATGACCTCCTATTGCTCATTGCACTTTCAGTTGCCTGAGCCATGTGTGAAACGCACTGTTAGCTCATGTAGCCTTTCAGGATGCATATCGAGATCATTAAGAGAGCTAGCTGCAGCAGGCAGAGCTTGTGACACAGGGAGAGATGAGAGAAGGATCAAAAGGTGTCAGTGCTCTGCATAGGCAAATCGTTGCAACACAATGGATCAATATCAGTGAAGTCTCCATGTTCATCAACCTTGGTGAGGTCTGCCAGCCATATACCCACCTAGCAGCACTGGATCCCATTCACAGCACAAAATCAGTGCACACTCTGGAAGCAGAGACCATATATGTATGATATGCAGATGCATATACTACATATTTCCTCCAGCGAAAATCCCCCGGACTTTCATTATTGTTGAAGTTAGTATGGCTAACAGTCACTGGGGCAAGTTCAGCAGACAAACATCAGCTCTGCTCTCCATATGTATGATGCCCACATCCTTTGCAACTTTGGTATATACCTGTTGGTCTTATGAACATACTTTTCCCCTTTCTGCATTAACTCTTCATAATTTATTTCTATCATAACTGTTTCTACTTTCAGTCAGCTGTTCCTTTCAGGTCCTGTTGCTACATTGTGTGTAGTTTTACTTTGAAAACCCACAGGGAATTAAGCCACATCTAGCATTCCCACTCAGTTTTCACCAAAACTGTAAGGGAATCTGCATGTTTAGTATTAAAGGAGGTTCGTTGGGCATGTTGTAAGGGCTTGTGAGACATGTCATGCCTGAGAGACTCAACCGCCGTTCAGTGTGGATACAAATAAGTAGTAACATAAGGACCTACAGTGTATGTGGGCTGGGGTAGCTCTTGGAAACAACGTACAAAACCACTGACCTGGCCCATCACCCCCAGGTAAAAAGAGTCAACCTCCTCAGTTGCAATAAACACACTGATTTTAATCAGTCCAAAACTCACAAGCGTAAGGTAAAATCCTTTCTAGAAAAGAAGAAGATACAGGGAATATCCTCCACAGATTTCAGGAACAAGATTAGTCAACTCAGCATGCTTTCCAGGTGTGAAGCCAGACGCTTACTCCGCAGAATGGAGAATGCTAGAGAATCTGTTTAGCAGCAAGCAGAGGGGGAGGAAGTGAGGAAGCAGGGAGAAAGAGAGGCACACTGCAAGAGCAAAAATATTTTGCATTACTTACACTGGCACCTGGTGAATTTTATTCATTTGCTAGGATTTTTTTGTATTGTTTTGTTATCTTTTAAAATTAATTATGTTAGCTTGATGAACGCAAGAGGCAAATTCCACGCATTTTTACAAACCGACAACTTCCTCATAACTCAAAAAATTATGTAAAATCTAAAATAAAAATAAGAAAAGTGTAATTGGATTAAAATCACAGAATCTGCAAAAATCTGCAATAAACAGAAATGTCTGTCCATTTGGACTAGGAGATTTAGGTCAAGACAACAGGAATAAAATTACTTATGACAGAAAGCTCTTAAAATTACACGCAGAAAAAAAGTAAAGAGAATTCCACTTATTTCAACAAAAGGAGAAAATACAGAAAAGCTACAGTAGATTTATGCTTACTTTCAAACTGGTTTCCTAGGAATCTCAGAGAGGCAGATATAAGAAAGTATTTTATTCACTGTATAATCATATGTAAAATATTATCCAATGTTTAAAAAAAGAAAGATAATATGGAAAGGTAAGTCTTCTGTATTATATGTGTCAGAGGGTAAGAAACACAAATTATTTCTAAGAAATATTACAGTTTTCATAGGGGAATCACAATTGCATAGTTCATCCAGGGCATCCATAATGAAGGAGATTCCCAGAATCTGTACCAAATTTGCAGGTAGTATTCATGTAGTTTCCAGATAATCACACCACATTTCCTTTAGCCACTCTGTCCTGTAAACTCAAAGGAGTTGATGTAGTCAGGGTGGAAAGCAGTGGTTTGTAAAGTCTGCACTTCACTCTCCGTATAGAGAGAAAAAATTAATCCCAAGAGAAAAACCTTGACAACAATGATGTCAAAATCTCAAGAGGCAAAAATTAACAATTGTTAAGACTGGTTTAGAGAAAGGATGCTCTGTCATAGATGAAAATAAATTAATGTCAAGTAACATGTACCATTAGTATCGGTGGGCTAGGAAGGTGGAAAACTGTGCAATATAAGCCTGGTCAACTGGCTCAAAGCATTTAATACCCAGTCAGAAATCAGCTCTGAAAACCACTTGGAAGCTTTAATTAAGATTCTTATTAGTCTTTAAACATGACTCGTTTTGAAACAATGAAGATAATGAAGAAAGTATTGATCCAGGCCAAAAAGTTTCTACTGTCGTAAATAGATAACCAAGGCCAAAAAAATTATTTTGTCCACGGAGAAATCCCACAACCAGAATACCAGTAATAAAACAACCCCAGATTAAAAACAAGTTATCAGAAACAGAGCAGTGAAGGGTACAATGTACCTGATCAATGAATTGTGGAGCCTCTGTAATTCTTCAATTCTTTTGCCAAGTCCCTAGATAGAATTTTGTAATTAGAACAGCAAAGAAAATTGGGTTCGGTTGCACAAGTCACAAAGGTCTCCTTTCGTGAGCAGCGGGTTACTGTCATCTGGAAGCCAAGAAACAATTTCCTCTCTCACACACATACTAGTATTAAATAAGAAGGATGAAAGAAATCCCATGAACATGTACACGTTAAGAGAGTGATAATCAATTTAAAGATTTTTCTAAAAGATTGCTGCTGAGTCACCATAGTGTGTCCCTAGGAAAAAGATATTTTTGTGCAGCACGTTCTCCCCAGTCAAACAGAAGAACTTCTATTGCATCTCTTTGCAAGACTGTCTCAAGTCTCAGTTCAGTAAAAGCACTACAAAACTGTTACAATTTTACTTCACTGTCAGTGTACAGTCAACAGGAAATAAGACAAAAACATTGTAGTCAATGAATCTACAGGCAGTGAGTAATCTTCCATTGTAACCTGAGGATATACTATATGGGAATAGTACTATGGTGTAGGCAGGAAAACAGACATTCACTTTCCTTTCAAGTCAGTGCCCATGAGTCAATTTTTCACAGTTTCAAAGAGCCAACTCACATTTTACTATTTAGAATGTCACAAAGGTCCTGGGGTGTTTTGGGGTTTTTTTTTGGGAGGAGGGTGTTGTTTTGTTTTATTTCAGTTCATTCAAGATGAGGTAAAGTCTGCACAACTGTCCAGTTGTACTGCTGGCTGAAGAGGTTGACCAACACTACTACTGTATAGTATCCTGGTCAGCTAGTTCCACTGTAGGATTGTAAAATTACTGTGAAAGATATACTGGTTTGGTTTGCATCAACATTGTGAACAGCAGTAATATTCAGAGATTGAGTGACAGTAAGATTGCTTAAATGAAGCACTAAGTTACATATATTGATGTTTTCATTGCTTATTTGTATGATTTTTCAGGACTGTAGATTTGGGTGACTGCAAAAATAGGCAATAAATATATATACACTTTGCATAATGAGAGAAGTACATCTGCTAGATCATAGAGATCTATGAACCTCACCTGGTACAGTTTTAGAGAACGGTAAGTTTACTTTTGTCTATGAGGAGTTAAAATAGAATTTTGGAAAAAAAATCCAGTGTTGTTATTGTGAAGAAGAGTTATGTAAGGGGAAATATTCCATGGGCTCTTTGTGAAAGTGAACTCTTAAAAAAATGACTGAAATTCTATTTTGAAGAAAGACATGAATGCAGCAGTTTACCATACTCATCACAATGAAGCAAACTCCTGATATTCAAAACTGAGAAATACGTCAGACAGCCACAGCGGAAGGGAAGTAATGGAAAGTGAGAAGAAAAATGCTGAGAAAGAATTTGTAATGCATAATTTGTTCAAATAAATATTTTTCCTTCTGTAATTGTTACTCTTTATGAAAGGGTAGCTTTGTTTCTAAGACTGAAATGTTAGCAGCTCTGGGCATTAATTTACAACTGCTGAGGTCATGTTTGGTTTCTTTCTGATTTATTTATCAGGATATTCAAATTACTGAATGTAAATGATGGCACCAAAATGAAATTATATAGTCTATCTCACCAAAATGTGGACTCCCTCATGCAGAATTAACACTCTTTGTTATAAAATTAAGAACATTTTATTTTTTCAGTATACAGGGATCTACAAGGTAAAAGTGTAAGTAGCCTTGTTTATAAGTGGGTTTCTGTCTTGAAATAGATGTTATGGTACTATAGCAATGGGTTCAAATCTTTTTTCACTTGATCTTCTGACCTTCTTACCCAACCTTCAGTTCAGGAAAGCTCAGCTCCATTATAACTCCTTGGCATACCTCACAGTCTTACTGTACGTCATCAATACCTGGTTTCATAAGTTCTGCAACATAAGAAAAAGAAAATTCAGAATGTGTTGGTTTACAACAGTAATGACATTGAAAAAATCTGTAGAGAAGCTAAGGATTCAGTCTTTGCAAAATTTCATATAAAGTAAAAACATATTTTTCATTTTTATACTGACACTAACCTCACAACTTTTTTTTATTTTTCTCATTATTTCTGTAAGCTTACAAAGAAAACTCTGTTGAGGCTGAACACATACTTTCCATGCCTTCTCAATCATGCTGAAAAGAAAATGAGGCTTTAAAAGAAAGGCTGTTGATTGTGCGCTTCGTCCAAACAGCGGGATTATTCCTATCGCTGCATAGTCTATACTTCACAATGAGTGATCTAAATTTATACAAATATATTTATTAGTTTTTAATGTAATGTAAATGATAGGCAAGATTAGGCTGGTGCATTGTACTTTGCCTACAGGGAGTCCTTCTTTTGCAAGCAGAAAATTAGATCTGTTCTCATTATCTGTTGTGTTTCAGTCTTAGGGCTTAGTTGTCACATAAAAATATGTCCAGTCTGAACTGATGGGCTTGTTTTGTGTGTTTTTTTAAGTAACTTGTTGACGCTCAAAGAGGAAAAAGGCAAAATCTCCTATGTCATTCAATATCTAATCTATATTGCCGTCAAAGCAAAGTGGAAGTTCTGACCTGAAGATCAGATACTCCTATTCAGAAGCTCTTACTCCTGCAGTCTCTGTTTTAAAAGTTCTAATATATATATTTGAAACACTGATCTGGTGCACTTTGTATAAGGGATATTTTAACTACTGTGCTCATGTGTAAACACCAGATACAACAAAGTGGCTCCCACTAAGACTTTCCCGGGGTCACTGAGTCTCTTCGTGTCTTTGAGACACCAAGACTGGGAATAGCTAGTTATGTAGATTACCTTTTTGTCTTGGTCCTGTAACATGTAGAGATGTTGGGCGTCTCAAAGGGTCCCAAAGCATCCATGCCTTGCTTGTAAGCAGTGCACCTGGATCTCCTTTGCTTCAAAAGGATAGTGTGGGGAGAAGTAGTGCCCCTTAGCCCTGCTCTGTCTGGAAGGGAACAGGGAGAGTAGTACATCTCATCCCTTCAAGCTAGAAAGTACTGTCCGAGCCACAATAAAAATGTAGTACCATTTACCATCAAAGGACAGTTGAGACTTTCTATAATCTTAATTGTGTTCTAGGAAAATTAGTATTTCCACTTAATAAAAACATGACTTGCTACGTTTCATCATATTCACTTTCCACAACTGTTAAAAGTATTATACAGGACATGGACCAAAAAATCAGGGTTTTTCATAACCTGAACAGAAACTGAAAATTCCGTAGAAGATCTCCATGGTTTTGAGTCAATTTTCAGACTTTTCAGTTACTTTTAGTACAGAAGATTCTTGGCTACACTCAGATTGCAAAGATACTAAGGCAAATACATTAGAAGTTACTGGAGAGGAACATTTCTAATAAAAAATACCAGAACCTAAAGGAGCCCATGAATAGCTGCACCTTAGGAATTGAATGCAAAGTATTGGAGAAAGTGTAATACACAATCAGCATTCTGAACCTGTGCCTATTTTCATTCACAGTCACAGTAAATTCTAATACATTACTGCTTTCTTGTGGGGAAAAAAGAATAGGGTGAAAATAAATAAAAAGAAAGAACGTCAAGTTCTTTCAACACAAAGAAATGATATAACTTCCTCCTTGGTTTTCACAGGTGGCATTAATTATTTGAGTTTTTGGTTTGGATATACAGGTCTTTCATATCTTTGATCAATGAAGCATGAAAATTGACTTTTAATGGTGGGGTTCATTTTTACAATGTTTGCACAACTTCCGTTTTTGTAAAGTACTCTT
This sequence comes from Tringa tobata, assembly GCA_033628505.1. Classification (NCBI taxonomy): domain Eukaryota; kingdom Metazoa; phylum Chordata; class Aves; order Charadriiformes; family Scolopacidae; genus Tringa; species Tringa tobata. Next base: position 6,556,278 of record JAHREE010000395.1, on the reverse strand, counting down.
TTCTAACCCCAAAGTGTTTCAATGAAATTTTCTGACTATTTTAAGAATAGTGTTCATGTTGATAAAGCATAGAATGAATTTTCAATTAATATGAATATAAATTTAAGTTCATAAATGTAACATCATACATAATTTATACTTAAAAAACTTTTAAAACTGAACAAGAAATTAAAATAAAAGATTTACAAAGTATTCTCAGGCTAACAATAGTGGTAATCTCAGCAGATTTCTGCAGAACACATCAATAAATGCAAAGAAATCTTTATTTCCTTGCCCTGCTGCTTTAACAAAGAGAATGCTTCCCTGTTCTTGAAACAAACAAAAATACCTGTTTCATTAATATTTGATCCAGGCTTTAAATCTGGGCACACTTTATGTGACAGATATCAGGGAGAGGTGCAAGTACATCATAGTTAAAAATATAATATGCAAGTACTTGGTTGTTTTTCTCCATTTTCTCTGGAGCTGTAAAGGAATTTTTAGGCTTCACTTCTTTTCACTGTTTCTGCAAATGACCTCTTTCTCCACTGTTCTTTCACTTTCCCAACTTCTGCTCAAAGCGAAGAAAAATCTTCAACATTTTAGGAGATTGTAACCCATAAACATCAGTAAATCACATTCTTTACTTTAAACATTTTTGTCTTTCATTCTTAGATCAATATAATTAGCTTTCCAGCACAGCAAAAATTAAATAACTCTCTTCAGATTCATCAGTCCTTGGAGACAAAATTCAATCCAGCTTTGGAGAAGCTCAGAGTGGAACCTGATGTATTCATAGTGTTCCCAATCTTTGCAGTGCCATCCTAGGGAATAAATCCTTAGTTTAAACGTGTTACAAGAACAATCATGCTATAAAATAGAGCAATGATAGTTCTTGTCATTGATCATGACTTACTCTACTTTCCATAGAGATCTTCAGAATTTACTTCATTTGACTTGGTAGAAAACAAGTGAATAGGCACAAACTGGTAATTCTGTATGCCTCATGTATAAGATGCCACAAGAAATATTCTTTAGGAGTGTTTTTTTCAATAGCTCTATTTGTTCTTGAGGGTTTCTATAGGTTCCTATGCAACCAATTAAAGTAAACTGAGAAGGAAGGACATTTTCTGTTGGACTTCCACCTAATATCCTGCTCTAGCCAAAATGAATGTCTTCAATTGTTTTTACATCATAAGAAAGGAACAACAATAAAATTAGCTATTGCTCTTTTTTTTGAGAGGATGTTTCATCTTGCTCAGAAGCGGACAGTTCTCAGTCCCTGGTAATCTGTGGCTCTCTGCAAGTCAGATGTTATGTTTTGACTTAGGAAGAAATATCCTAGGTCGAAAATTATTCATGCATTGAAGAGTTTCCATTCAGAATATGTATTTTATAACCCTGTATTTTTATATATGGGCTAAAGCAATACCAACTAGCAGCCTGATACTAGGTTTTTCAAATGGTATTGTGGTGTATACAGATGCCATAAAATTGTCTCTCCTTCCATGAGAAAACTATCACTCTGTGATTCATTGCAGATTCAGAAGGGAAGTATAAACATGTGGGAGTACAGGAAGGGTGCAACCCACAGCGTTTCCAGATCACATAATGAAATTAACTTCTGAAGGATGTCATACGTCAGAAAATTATATATATATATGAAAGTGACACTTGAATGCAGAAATCAGCTATTAAACCATAAAATAGTTCTGAAAATGTTTTTGCCTATGGATCATCATTTTATAAAGGAAAGAGCCTTTATACATCATATTAGCTTCCTTGCTTAGCACCATATTCTTAAAGAAACAGTGAGTTGCATTTATCTTTCCCATTTCACAGAATCACATAATCACATGGGGTTGAAGGGACCTCTGGAGATCATCTAGTCATTTCAGACACCTGAAAGTGGTACAGCTGAGATGGATACTTCTTTTAACCTCCAGTGGAGACAGGCTTTTAGGATTAAACAGCTCTCTTTTCCTCTGGTGCCTGTGTCTCTACTAATAACAGAGGAATCACAAAAAGAATTATTTAGGTTTACACTTTCAGACAATTAAGTTACTTCCATGTATTTCTCAGAGTAACAAGTTAGTGCTCTGCTTTGCCAAGCTGCCAATCAGCTGATCACTGGCACTTATAAGGATTAGGTTTAAAATTTCTTTTCTTCTTAAGTACTAGCTTTACTAACCAGCAGAGGAAAAGATAACCATACTTTCATTCTTATCTGAATTATCCTTAAATGAATAGCATTATACTAAATAGAATGTAAACCTCAAAAAAGATGTTAGCACTGCAAAATATTAAACCCAGAATATGTAGCTGGATTTTAGAATATACAGCAAGGGACTTGTAATTCTTAATCTAGAGGATTTCTTGACATGACTAGCAACAAAATAATGTAATACAAGCACATGGAAACAGGAACAGGAACAGGAATGGAACAGGAAACAGCACAGGAAACACAGAATTTAAAATAAACTCTCAGCAAATCAAATAAATGCAGATTGACATTGTAAATAAAAATAAGATTCTGATGTTACTTATGTTGAAAACAGAATAATAATAATGAATGCTGGAACACAGTGCTGGTTCTGGTAGTTGAACTCAGAGACGTTTTGCCTTGCTCAAAGCCCCCAGTGATATTTTTTCCACTGATGAAATATTTTATGTTTGTCTATTTCTCTTCTCAGTAGATCCTGATACTTTGCTTATTGTGCTTTCCTGTGTTTGTAAGGAAACTGTATCTTCAGCTACCCTGGATAATCATTAATAGACAGAATTTCACCAAATTTTCATCAAATATCTCTAACTTGTGTCTATTTCTTTCTGTCTTTGGGACATGCATGGTTTGAAGGATTTGGAGGAAGATGGTATTTGTTGATGGAGGTTTTAAGGAAGATGGTATTTTTTGATATTTACAAGTTATAATTTACCTGAAAATATCTTCATTTAATGTAACATGAACCACACCCTTTGGGACCATCTTAAACAGATGTTTTAACTGCTTTGGATCTTTCACTGTATCAAGTCATTGCAAAGATTTCTTATTAGGAACTTGTTTCATCTTTGGGCATAGTTTTTTTTTTTTTTTTAAATTGGTTTCTTCTACTTACTTAGTTAAGTCTTTGCTCCTGTGTTGATTCCTTTATGGTAGGCTGAGACTTCTGTTATTCTTTTTGCATATTGGTGATCCCTCCTCCATATCACTCATATTTAAGTTTTGTAGATCATAGAATCATAGCATCATAGAATCATCTAGGTTGGAAAGGCCTTTAAGATGATTGATGTCTGTTAACCTGACACTGCCAAGTCCGCTACTAAGCCATGTCCCTAAGCACCACATCTACACATCTCTTAAATACCTCCATGCATGGTGATTCAACCACTTCCCTGGACAGCCTTTTCCAATGCCTGACAAACCTTTCAATGAATAATTTTTTCCTAATATCCAATCTAAACCTCCCCTGGCACAGCTTAAGGCCATTACCTCCTATGCTATGACTTGTTACTTGGGAGAAGAGACCAATCCCCACCTCACTACAACCTCCTTTCATGTAGTTGTAGAGAGAGATAAGGTATCCCCTGCACCTCCTTTTCTCCAAACTAAACAACCACAGTTCCCTCAGTTGCTCCTCATAGGACTTGTGTTCTAGATCCTTCACCAGCTTTGTTGCTCTTCTTTGGTCAGACTCCAGCACCTCAATCGTTTTGCTGTAATGATGGGCCCACTATTCAAGGTGTGGCCTCACTAGTGCTGAGCACAGGGTGACGATCACTTCCTTATTCCTGCTGGCCACACTATTTCTGATACAAGACAGCATGCTATTGGCCTTCTTGGCCACCTGCTGGCTCATCTTCAGCTGTGTGTCAACCGACATCCCCGGGTCCTTTTCTGCCAGGCAGCTTTCCAGCCACTAATCCCCAAGCTTGCAGATGATTGCAAGGTTTTTAATTAGAAAAAAACCCACTTTAATTATTAACTCATTAAAAATTTATTTTTCAGCAGGTATCATTGTTATGTTTAATTCCAGTGTATAGTAAACAAGAATACAGGCTGATGTGTATGTTGATAGATACTCACATACATGCATATGTATGTATAAAACATACCATTGTATGCAAACACTGAATTCTTCTATTGGGAATACTTTCGTAATAAAATAAGGTCTTGAAGAATGTCTTAAAAAAAAGTACTTTGTCTAATCCATTACATAGACAAAACCCTTCAGTACCCTCTGTATCCTTCCTTCCCACATTCTTGACACCCTGGTCTTTAACCATTACCAGCAGTGCAGAGTGTGGACCCCCAGCCTCCTGACACCCCACCCTCTGACCGTACTTGACAGGACGCTCCCCACATTATCCATGTACTTTATGATTCTCTCAAATCACGCTGCCATTGGTGCAGCCAAGGGGTGGTGTGACTCTTACCCACATTCAAAAGGTATTTGCACAATTGGTTGTCGCTGCCAGACAATGCAGACACCAAGTGTCCCTGGTGGTCCACGAGAGCTATGGCATTATTTATAATCCCATGTTTGTGATTGGGTGAGTCACCATATGGGCAGGTAATTGCTCATCTTTCTTACTGTTTCAACAAAGCTTTGTTTTATGCTGTCTTGTCAGACTCCATTAGTGTTCTGACGACAATTGTTCACTCCCACAATCATACGCTGGTATTACCCACAGGAATAGTAATGACTGGCACACCCACACATGGTGATAAAATCAGTGATGTAAATGTGAGGCACTTGCTTGATCATCTACCAGAGCTTGACATTTGTAACAGAACCAATCAGAAAGCTATTGCTCAAGAGTCTGAGACTCAGAAATTGTCTCCATAAAGAGAGATGCTGAGAGAAGCCATTCTGCATAAGCTGGAATTTGTTCATTGCATCTACTTATGCAATTGTTTACAAAACTGAAGGTTCTGTGCTACTTTGATGGCATGGAAATCCTATTAGCAGTAAGAAATTTTATCTTACCTTTATTTACAGAGAGGAATTCAAGAACAGAAGTAGGATCTGTTTCAACAGGACACTGCAAATAAGGATTTGTGGGAATGCTTAAAAGTTCACACTTCTGTTCGCCTTAATGATACCTTGCAATAAGAGTTAAAAATTACTGGCACAGGATACTATTGCATAAAGTTTATTCTTGTTAAATAGAAGTTAAATATAGATTGTACCTGCAGTTTTAGTTGGCATGATTATAGGTGTGTTCCGAGTAATTATTACAAAAAATCCCTAAAATTCTGTATTCTGGAAGGAAAAATTAAAAAAATAAAAAAAAAAAGAAAAAGAAAAAGGAAAAGAAAAAAAAAAAAAAGCATTTATGACTAGGCATTCACTGAAGCTGATCCTCAGCATTTTGTGTTGTCAAGCAACCTTGTGTGTCATCTATGCTGATTAGTAGAGTGTAAACTCCAGAGCAAACAATGCAATTCATTCTTTCCCTGGATTGTACCTATCTCACACTAGAGTCTTTGAAATTATTTGGAATTGTTTACACTTTAATTTTTATTTAATGAAACTGGCCAAATGAACCTTTTACATACTCAACAGGATGAAAATCTAATAAACTTGGAAAAACTATTAAAACAACAACAAGTGATCTTTGATATTCTTTATCAGCTGGACCTAATTCTATCACAGAAACATCCTTCTTGGTCTGTGAAACTTCATTTTGTTCCATGATCCTGTTGTGTTTCAAGTTTGCTTGATACATTTGCCTGACCACAGCTTCGCACCTCCTTTTCCTGATTATAAAATGGTGAAATCCCTTCTATTTGATGCCTCAACATCTATATTACCTAACTTAAACACATTAATTGAAAAGTTAGGACAGAAATTATAGACTGGAAAGACTAAAAAGTCAATTTTCATGTTTTTCTAGGTTAAGTCATCAATTCCCAAGACTGGAGAAGACACTGATTTTGTAACATTTACAACCCAATAACATTTCAAAGAACATCAGTGTCTCTAAGGATGACATATTAGCTTCTTTAAATCTAGAAATATTGACATGAGTAGGAATGAAATCATGTATTATTAGTTCAGGAAAATTTTTAGATCAAGCTTGCAAAATACAGGAAATGATTTCCAACAACATGCATGCCTAACTTTTGTTATGGACACAGTAGTTCACAATAACTGGTCCTTTTCTAAGACAACTGACTGCTACCCTAGTATTGAAAATAGTAATGGTAGTATTTTTAAACTCCTAAGAAGGCACAAATGTGACTTTATGTTATATCTTTGCCATGATTATGTGACAGTGTGGTCTATTCTCTACCTGCATGCACCAGAATTTCAGATGTCACATATTTTTCTCAAAAATATTTATTAAACTAGTTTGAAGATATGCCCGAGGACTTTTGTTCTTAATTATACAGACATATGTATGTATTCAGTTTTATAACAATATAAGATGTGAAATTTTATGTCAGAATACTTTCTATACTTAACTATTTTGACTCTTTTCCCTTACCTCTGACACTTCTCACTGAGATCCCTTAACTGTGTTTGTTAGGAATCATATGTTATTTCTCAAACTGTCTACCTTTCTTGTACACATTTGAGAATACAGCTGAATAAAGATTCAGTAGAATGTTTGATTTACTGAATGTTGTGTAAAAACCCTCCCTCAAGAATTTTCTATGCAGTTACAAGTAACCTTGGTTGATAATAGAAAACAGTGATAATCTTTACACTGCAAAGGAGGACTGACATATCTTTTGCATAATCTTTTGATTCTTATTTGTATATCAAAATTGTCCTTTGTTGTTTTATTCATTTTCCTATGGTAGGCAACTGTTTTGATTTAAACAAAGAAGCAGAAAGGCTTACTGTACAGAAATGTCACACTAGGCTTAAAGCTCTTTTCTCAGTAGAGTCCAAAACATTCACAATAGCATCTTTGTTATGCATAAGATAAAAACTGTGGTTTATAACATCAAAACAATTATCACTTTGACTGTGCTCATCTTTTTTTCATTTCCATGAACAATATTAAAATTAAATATTGCCCTTTTCAAAATTGAAATTGGTCATGTTTGCTTCTAGATATCTTATGCAAACATATTTCTTTCTGTGAGATTGTTGTGGTATATGTCAGCTCTTTCCCTCAAGACTACTCTGCAGCATAAGTTCCATTTCAAGAGATTCTTTTTCAAAGTTCTGGACCATCCTTCTCATTTATAACCATAGCCACCACCAATCCCAGTAGGACCTTTCATAATAATTGAGTAATTCTCAACGGTTTATGCTTTCCCCAACTGAAACACTAACACATAACAGTCTTCAAGTTTCAGTTCAAACATAATAAAGAAGTAAATGTAAGAATAAAACAGAAATTGATTTAAAATTTACTCACTATTAAGTGAATTTGAAGTATGTTTGCCTGTATACTTTTCAGTATATTTTTACCATGCTTATTCTACTAGTTCTTTATCCTCCTTTCATAGTTTTACTCTGTCCTTTCTTTACTACATTTCTATAGAAGAATTCTTACGGTCTTTGTTACTGAGCTAGTATCAAACTTGTATGTTCAGTGGTTATGGCATGCTTGATATCCCACTTTCACCTGCATAAGTGTGGGTTTTCTTTCAGGACAACTTCATAATAAAGAAATTTAATATTCTTTTGAACTCTCTTTGTCTTCATGCTCTGTTTTTTATGAAAGATTTGCTGCAATACACCTGTTATGATTTGCACCAGCTGTCGATCCATTCTACCTTTTCAAACTGAAGCCTTAAAAAGGTGATTGCCGTATTGAAACCTCAGTAAAAGCAGGTTAATTTGCTTGTACGGCATTTTATGTCTTTTTCTAGTACTCTGTTAATGCAAATCAGCAAGTCAGCAAGTGTCTGTGAAGGATTGCTAGATGAAGGACTGCTACTGAGATTAATGGTTTAGCTGTCAAGGCTTGATTGCTCCTTAGGTCCAAGCAAGCACCTAGAAAATTTGTTTCCTGAAGAATGAAGCTATTTCTTCTAGTACCTGAAATAGTTTCGGTCATTTTTTTTTAAATTTTTTTGAAGATCACTTTTTGTGTGTGTCCTATGGGCCTTGTCTTAGGAATGGATCTGGCCCAGACTGCAAGGCAGATGATTTCTGCAATGTCTGTGGCCCCAGCTGCAGCCTTCCTGTAGGTTAAGATGACAGCTGAGTAACAGCCATGAAAGGAGAGAGAAGGAGGAAGCTGCCCTGTGGGAACCAGGGAGTTACAAAGGAACTTCAGAAACAAACACGCCAGCTTATCAAGCAACATAAAAGAAACATGAGAATTTATAAGCGGGGCTGTAGACCTCGAAGGGGAAAGAGAAGCAGACCAAATGAGATTGGGCACCGCCAGAAGTTTCCCTACTGTCCCTGCATCCTCCGTGCAGATGTAAGTGCTTCCTCCCTGCTGGACACCAGGAGCCTCGGCACTCCAGCAAAAGAACTGGTTGTACCAAGTGCAATCAGTAGAGACCCACTCATTGGGTGTGTGTTTGTGACCTCCTGGGATAACTTCTCACCAGCACGTGGGTTAGCAGGCTGCAGGGAGGTGTATGGATACACTGAACAGCAGAGCACCCCAATGGGGGTACACAGAACCCTGGAGCACACACAAGAGGTGTGTGTACACAGTGAACCTGCTGTCTTAGGAAAGGGTGTGTGTGCTGGTAGCCCAAAGGGGCCAGGAAGTGACTATAACTGTGTGCCTGAGGATATGTGGGATGAGAATTATTTGCAATTAATTCCTGAACGGTGCTTAGAGATTTTTAGGTCTATAGAAGCATTTTGTAAGTGTCTTATTAATGGACTTTACCTTTTGTATTGTTGATACTAATTCTGAATGTATAATTCACTGATTGTTGGTTAATTATGTGTGATTAATAAATCAGCAAGCTGTCGTCCCCTCTTCAGTCCTTTCCTCCCACCTGGAGGACCTTTTTCACCCTTCTTTCACAACCACATCAACTGAGGCAAAATGGAAGTGCAAATGAAACACAGGGTTTTCCAAGATGGTTTAAGAAATAGCTTAAATATTCACAGAATGTAATTCTAATTATGGGCTCTACAGCCAGAGAAAGGGAAAGAAAAAAAAAAAAAAAAAGAAAAACAGGGAAAAAAGCACTGATAACATGACTAAAGAAATTACAGCTAGAATCCTCCTGAAGGTGAAAAGGCATATTCAGGGGTTTTATCTACTTTTTCTAAATATTCATAATGAGGAATTTCTGAATCTTCAAGACTACATTTAAAATATGAGTTGAATTAGCTACACATATAATGTTCTGAACAAGGCAAATAATCCTTTGCCTAATCTGACTTTTGCCAACTGTACACTGTATAATAAGTTCACTAAGAGAAAGTTTATAGATTCTTAAGAAAACTTAAGCCCATTGTTTTTCTCTTAATCATACCTGAAACTCTCCTCTTCAAGACATACTTTTCTACTGTAGTGTAAATATTCCATCCAACAGAGATCAGTTTGGGCCAAATTATTATTTGCGTGATGGTTAGAATAACATGAACACACAACATATCTTTAATAATTAGCCAAACATATACAAGAATAATTTATTTTTTTTTAATTAGCCATGGATAGCTTGAATATTCTTTTTGCCTGATTGTAGATCATCCTTCAAGCTGTTTTCCAAACATGGACTCCTTTTCTGCCTTGTTAATTCAATATATTGAATTGTAAGTAGTTTGCTTGTGGTGAACTAAAATTTTATTGCTTAAGATTTTAAATATTGCTTTGAGGTGAGATTGGTTGAGTAGGAACTTGGAAAAAACCTCAGATTCCATTTTTTCTAAAACATACCAGAGCTCCATGGGTCAGACTGAGTCACTGAAACATTAAATTTTATTCGCACAAAACCATGGAACAGTAACCGTATATGTTCACAAGACAAAATGTTTTTTACTGCAAATATGTCACTCAAAATAAAAACTGTGAATTATTTTAGCTATCTGAACAGTAATAATTCAAATATTTCCAGTAAATTACAGTTAACAGCTCTAGAGATACATACTTATATAGAAAGCAAGCATAACATCTATTTTAGGGTAGTTGTCATCTTTTTTCATACTGCTGTTCATAAGAAGGAAGCATTCATTTAGTTCCATGTACAACATCCCAAAATACTCATAACTTTTTTAAAACATTCAGATGCAGAATACACCTGGAGAAAGGAATCTTGACATCCTTGCTCATGCAAGCCTTGGATGCAAGCCTTGCTGAAGCTCTGGGCTATCATTCTCTCCCTCTGTTCAAGGGGGAACTGTGCAAACCGGGAATTTCTTCACAAGGTTCTGACCAAGAATTGACTTTCTGATCTTCTGGTATATAAATTGACTGTACTATGTGCCATAAAGTGACTGACCCAGTGTGGTCTGAGGACATCCCATTTGTCTCCAGCTACAACTGATGGTCAGTCTCAATCTTTTGGCACATTTGACCTCACTGCAGCCAACAAACAGTCCCTTGTAGTTCTGAAATGCTGCCTTACTGACCTATTTTTTCCTTCCTTTCAGATGGAATAGCAAGCACAGAGAATCATCCCCAAATTTGCTAAAATTGAGTTCTCTTCAGCAGGATGAAACAACAGCTTGCCACAGGCTTCTTAAAATTTATTATAATATTTATTTCTTTATTCGACACAATATAGCCATGCTAAATGACTTCCATGTTGTGCACAACATTTTTAGCACTGCTGAAATATTTCATACAGTCAATGTACATAGACTGTAAAACCGACATGCTTGATTTGGTTTAGTTCTTCTTATACACCAGGTACAACTCATGAATATTAGAGATTACAGTTTTGGAAGTACAGCACTTTATATGTTCTACTTACCCTATACCAGTGTGATCTCATGCTCTATATGCTCTAGCTAACCTCTAGTAGTACTGTTTACATATTTAACTTCTGAAATGCTATCTTGAACTTTGGAAGTAATAAGGACATTCCCAGATTCCTAATTCTCAACTTAAAGATGGTACTTTCTGATACTGTATTTTTAACATGTTTAGTTGGAATGAATCAGACTAATAAACTAGTTAGTGGCTCAATTAGGTTTAAAAAAACTCATCTGAGTTTTAAAGCCATGTCTACCTAAACCTATACTATTCTCATTCATCAGGCAGACAATCTAAAACAAAAAAAAATTAAAAAATCAGTAATTCTTAAAATATGTGAATTAGAACTCTTTCATAGCTAGAACAAGTCCTTTTTAAAGAAGCAGCACAGAATGACATTTTTTTGTGTGTGTACAAGGCCCAGCGGCAGATTCCATTGCCACTCCAGGCTTCTCAGCATTTCAGAAAAGCGATTCTGTGCTGTGGAGTTCATAAACAGGAGTCAAGATTTCTGCTGAAATTTTTGACAAGAAAAGCTTTTAAACTGATGAAAAAACATAATGGACAATCACTTTACTCAGTGACGTGCTTCTATCTAGTTGAATTACTCAGACGTTTTATGCAGGACCAATGAACATATATGAGAAGTTGGCAGTAAATAGACTCCATTAAACCAGTTTAACCTTTTAATTCTTGAAGTGGAATTTTCTTCTGACTTGTGAGCAAATGTCTAGCCTGGCAGGGCACATAACAGTTCAAAAACCAGAACATTGATCATTTTTAAAAGTTAATCTTTCTAGATTTACTTACATAAATGAATCTACACTAGAGCTGTAAATTTAGGTAGTACTTATAATAAATCGGGGACTGACTAATCCTATGACAGTTGCCTTCTTCAGTGCCTAAAGACAGTAAGTACTCATTTTTTAAAAGAAACTTGCTTAACGCAACCTCATATGGTAATGCAAAGGTAACACCAGCAATTTTCCCAAACTGAGTCATCTTGATGGAAGAGGTGCCTTGAATTCTTATGTAACTTCAATATTATTGTCAAAATTCTATGGTTTATCCAGCAGATACGCAGAAATATTATGCAGCTCAGACAGACAATCACACTCTGGTTGTCTTTCCATTTATGTATGTGTAAATCAGCAGGAGCTCATGCAGTACTGAATTACACCCATGAAACACCATCGAAAATAAGAGAATAAGGCAGAGTCTGCTGAGGTCAATTTAAAGTAACAGCATATAGCCTGCAGTCTCCAGGGAAGGAAAAAAGTCTCAAAATGTAGATTGACCAGGAAAAGGAGGAGGCAGACAGGCTGGTAAACTTGGTTACAATAATAACTTTCTCTGTGGAGAAATGGAAGATCTTTCATGTCTTCTAGCCAAACACAGTAGAAATAATGAAGAATGAGCGAGAAGAGGCAATAGGAGTAAGGTTTCTATAATAACAGTGATCAATGACTTTCTGCAACAGAGGTTTAAAACACAAGGGATGTCTGGAAAATCTTCCCCAAAAAGCACTGAGTGTGTGTATGCTTTTTGAAAGTAAATTGAAAAAAGGGCACAAATGCTATTGTGTCTGGACGCAGAGATGGAAAACATCCCAAAGAACTAATTATATTAAGTTTCTTGAGATTCTCCTCCTAAGTATCACTCTTAAATAATGATGCCTTTTAAAATTCAATTCTTCACAATTCTTCCCCTACTGTAAAAACTTGGCAGCCAGAATAGGCTGTCTAAGCAGAACTGGAAAAAGAAGGAACATCTCAGGAATCTCTCCTAGTCTTTATTCTGCCTCCTTTGAGCAATTTTGCCTCTGAGACTCTTCTGAGAACTAGCAATACTAAAGGGCAGCTTGTGAACCTATCTCTGATCATCATGACAATCTCACCTCATTAGTGACTGGTTAGTGCTGATCTGCAGTAGATCTAAGTTCCCAGTTTTTAACACAGTTGTCCTGAGGAGAAAGGACAAGGCAAGGGACAGGACAATATACTTTCACTGGAATGCCAAAAGACTGCCACTTTCTTCTGAAAAAATGTTTTTAATGTGTAGGAACCTTGGAATACACTTTTAAAGACTACCAATGAACCACTGAAGAAAACTAATTGAAAACTACGAAAGAGTTGTTATCCTTGTTGCTAATAATGAAGGACAGAACCAGAAAAGAGTTGAAAATTGTGCGATATTTCCTAGCAAAGTGAAGTAATCTTGTATTGTTCTCAACGGGCAGAGTTTATCAGCTTGCTTTTAAATTGAGAGAGATTATTGTGCTTTTATCAGTAGATCAGTTCTGAATAACAAATCTTCATATGTGTATCCCTGATTTCTTTCTCCATTTAAGACAAAGGAAAATTTCAATAACATCTGCTATCCCGCTGAACGCAGAGATACCCAAGCAAGACAGTGATTTTAAGTTTTCCATGTGGCAGACAATAGTGGCAGGAACACTGCTTTGGTTTGGGAAGGAGAGGTAGGGGCCATTGTTGGGGCTTTGGTGGAGGGAAGACAAAAAGGTTGTCCTTCAGCTTCCGAGCTTGATCTAATGACTGAATAGGAAACAGAAATATCAAAACACCCGTGGACTGCCATAGCTGGACTTCTTTCATTGCTGTACTCACTTAGACATTCTAATGTAGACCTGCTCCAGCCATTTTTTTGTTCTTTGATACTAGACTTATACCTTTCTTTCTTTTTCATGACTACCCAATTTACATCACATTTTGCTTATTGCTCTTTTTCCCTCAGCATCTTATCCTAGCCCAATCTTTGACCAAGCAATAAATGCATCCTTTCATAATGCTGCAATTATGTATTTCTGTTTCTATTGGATTTATTTTATGCCATGCTAAAAGAAAATTATAATTTGTTGTCCTTTATTAACCTTGTGTCTTTGGAGCCATTAGAGACAGAAGGTCTAAGGCAAAATACAACAGTAATTACTGATGATTGAGAAACAGAAACTGCTGAATTTAATTCAGAGCGGAAATGAATACGACATGAGGAATAGAATAACAGTTAATAAAAATAATGAACATTCAAAGACAGTAAATCAGAGATTTCTACTTACCAATTCCTTCAGTAAAATGTGAAGGTGAAAACTTCAAAACCGGTAAGAATTTTTCTTTTTATACAGTTAAAGCACTCAAGCAGCCACACAATGGTAACAAAAAAGCCACAAGTGTCTCAGAAACCAAAATAATGGGAGATTATTAAATTGATAAATAAATTAAGACTGTGGAGTGAAATAGATCCTTCATGATCCAAGACATGAACCAATCAAAGTCTGCTGGGAATTTGAAGACATTTTCCCTATTCACTTATGAGTCTATTTCCAGGTTTCTTGACATCAGATGTCTTCCACTAGTAGATATATTGAATTGGAGTGGGTTTACCATTGATTTGATTTCAGTGGAAGTTACTATGAACTTTCCATTTGCAATGTTTTATAAGTTTCCCAAAATATCAAACCATGTTTAAAATATTAATAGAAGATATTTATCTGCATAGAGATACTGGATCTTTTTGCTTATTTTCTTATGTTCTTTACCAAAGAAGTTCTTCTTAATACTTTTCTCCTTAAGTCAGTTTTTGTGTCTTATTTCTACTTAAAAGTATCCACAGATGAATAAGATCAGTAACTGTCCCTCCATTTTCCAGTGTGACTGTAATACATAATAAACATTCAAGAAAACTACTCTAAAACTTCAATAAGTCCAAGAGAAAAGTTCAGTGCTACAAACGTTTACTGCAATGAATGATAGCAACTACTGTAAATACTCATTTACTTAAATAGTATTTTCACGTAATTATTATTTTGCTAGGTGTATAAATTGAACAAATAGAAAATAAGGCTTTCCAAATAAGTAACTTCATGTGGAAATGTTTTAAAATTCAAAGTCTTGCTTGAGTTGAAATTTCATAACTCAGCTGTGGAAAATTCAACCTGACTTTTCACCTCCTGTGTTTTAACATTAAACTCAAGTCTCAATTTATTTACTTCTGAAAGAAAATCCTTCAAAAAAAAAAAAAAGTGATGGGACTCCCAGCATTTTTAATAAAGAATCTCAGTATATCCTTTTGTAAAAAACCTAAGTTGATTGTTTTACTTCTTAAGAAGTAAAAGTCTTTATGAATTCAACTTTAATCTAAATCTGTACTCCACGGTGATGATTTCTTTTTTTTTTTTCCTTGTTTTTTCTTTCTCTTTACATTCATTTGATTTTCTACCCTTAACTTAATGGAAAAAGGAAACTTGTTTCACATAATGGCACAGTCAACCTCTGCTGGAAGGTGACCTTAAATTACACTATTCCCCAAATACTCATTTACAATGTTACGTTTTCTACCAACTTAAGTAAATGTATTCTAATTTATTTGTACTTGACAGATTGTTTCCCACTGATAGACAACTAGTTGAGGAGTGTAAAAGTGTTGTGAAGAAAAACTTGAGAACTTTCCTATTTTTTTTCACTGCTCAGGGAGTTAAAAATGATACATACATAAATAACAAATTTGCCTTTTAGTTCAGTAAGCTGACAGGATTTATAACTCATTTGACTTGAAATGTAAGTTTCCAGATTACAACAGAGAGCCTGAAAAAAATCTGAAAACGATTTCTGTGATTACAGAAAGGCTGCAAGAAGACAGAAGGAATATAAGCTTTTTCCTCTCCCTCTGGCAGATGGAGGAATGGAAAAATTTGAAACAAAACAACCAAATGTCAAGCTTTCAGGCTCTGACCTCTTACGTCACATTCCAGAGTGAAAAAAAAACCTCAAGCCCCGTTCAAGGAAACCTTAAATCTCTTCTTAAATTTTTTCCTATATAAAGTGTTTTTTCTGAAAGTTGTTAAAGATCTTCCATAACCATTCACATATTTTGTCAAATTTGTTTACTTGGACCCAAGATGAAGTGCAGATACACTGTACTAAAAGTAAATAATCTTATAAAAAATTGAATATAGAGCTTTAACACAAATAAAACTGTTTATTTGACACACGGAAATATCTTTCACAGGGGTATGATGAATGCTTGTATGTCTTGTGCTTGTATATTTATCACTGCTGACTTATAAAACACTTATTTAATTAAAATTTCAAACATATAATGTATCATAAATGCTCATTCCAATCCAAAAAACACAGTAATTTTATCTTGGAGAAGAAATCATTGTCATTAGAGACATGACTTTTGTTTCTGCTAGCAAAATTATTTTGAATTCATCACTGTTGTATTGAGCAATCCGTAATTATCTCCCAAATTAATTTTTAAAGTAAATAGATAATTCCCTCTATGTAATAGAAAAGAAAAAGACAAGTTTGAATTGCTTATTTATTCGGGAGGAAAAATAGCTAGGAAGTATGCAAGGCAATTTGGATTTATTTAATACTGGCTTAGGTGCTGATCCTGTAAACACTGACCTAGGCAAATAGTTTCATACGTTGGCTTTTATGGGTAAGCATTTAGATAGGGTTCTGTTTATGGAAAACAAGAAAAAAACTATTACAGTGATTTATAACAAGAAAGTTAAACTTAGGGGTATGACGTAGTTTACAACTTTTCTAAATTATCTTCAGTGTAAGCTAAGATCAAAAAGTATGTGGGACCTGATGAAGGACTCACTGGGGTTCAGTTATAAGGGGGAGCACAAGTGCTGTTTCTTAGTATAGCATTCACAATAACGTAGAAATAAACCCAGGACAGACTAAAAATGTAGAGTTGAGGAATGTCTGTAGTTGCAAAAAAAAAGCGGTGTGCCATTTCCTTGTTCAGATGTAGAAGGAAGCAATGTAGAATATCGTAAATCAAGGACAAAAATGTGAAAAGTTGGCTATGATAGATAGACAGCAATGTCACATCTCACATATCATTCCTGCAAAGCAACCAGATCAAGTGAAAGAGTCAATTCTTAGAAGTACATGCTGTGTATATGAATTTTCCCTGCAATGTATGAGAAGGTATCTCAGGATGAGTCCAAAATAGAAAATTCAAAAAGAATTATGTTCTAAGAAGCACGGACTTATAACATGGAGAAGATGGAGAGAGCAGCGAACCATAAATCTAGGCTTTGGGATAGTATTTTACTTCAGAAAGATCCTAAAACTTCTCCTAGAAGTTCTTAATTAGCAGGAGAGGAAGATGATGAATTTGAGTACCTTTATAAGTATCATAGAATCATAGAATGGTTTGGGTTGGAAGGGACCTTAAAGATCATCTGGTTCCAACGCCCCTGCAATGGATAGGCATACCTACCATAAGACCAAGTTTTACACAAAGCCCCATCCAACCTGGCCTTGAACACTTCCAGGGACCCACAACTTCTCTGGAAAACTTGTTCCAGTGTCTCACCACCCTGATAATAAAGAATTTCTTCCTAATATCTAATCTAAATCTACACTCTTTCAGTTCGAAACCGTTACCTCTTGTCCTGTTGCTACAGTATCTGATAAAGGGTCCCTCCCTGTCTTCCCTCTCACTTTTCCCAACTCTCTCAGCCTTTCTTCATAGGAGAGGTTCTCCACCCTTCTTATTATCTTCGTGGCCCTCCTCTGGACTTACTCCAACAGGTCCATGTCCTTCTTATACTGGGGGCTCCAGAACTGGATGCAGTACTCCCAATGGGGTCCCCTCTTGTACAAGACAGTGTATTGCAGTGTATCTAAATCGGTAATGTAAGTAACTCAACAGTTGGCTTGGAAGCTTTCCAGCTGAATCCATCTCTAAACTAGCTAAACCACAGAAGCAGAAACCCAAACAAAAACTTCCCTCCACTTCTCAAAATTGAAGTCAATGTGAAATCAGGAGACAGCGACACCTTGGTGCTCACGCCTTCTCTTCTTTTATGCAGCAGAGTCTTTCCCCATCTTGTCACTCTTCAGGATGGAATGCCATGAGTCTTTGGACAAAATTGGAAGTTGAGCCAAATTAGAACAAGGGTAAACAGCTCTCTGTTCTTCTCCTGCTTGGTTAGCCAGTGCTTGTCTTGACATCACAATTTGGCAGAGGCAAGAAAAGCAAGCAGCTTGTGAATGGAGATACAAAGTACCATTTCAAGATGCTTTCTGATAATACCCCAGACATTATTAAACTAGATATCCATTACCTGTGAGAGTTTGAAGTATATTAGAGGAAATGTGCAGAGCACTAGGAGTGCTCCAGGAAAATGTTAACGGAGATGTTATTACCTAACCTGGACCCATACTAAGACTATGACTGCCAATGAGCTGTGCTATGATGTGAAGCTCCAAAGCCTCACACACACTTACACAGCTTCGGCAGTTAAATCTTGCTTTCAACAAAAATGGGCTGGTTTGTTAGACTAAAATTGTAAGAAGCACTGGTTTTATTTCTGTTCCCTTGGGAGTAGGTTAGAGATTTACACGAGCCAACCAGAGGAGGGATCATTTACCCATCTACTAAACAGCTCTATAGAGTACAGAGAATTAGAGTGCTTTCTTCTCCTTTCCTAACCCATTCAGAACCCTAATGCTTATGGAAGAGTTTAGACCACCCTGATCTAAAAGTTCAAAACAGATAGCTTGACATGTTTTGGAAAAAATAGTATTTTTTTTTTTAACATGCAAGAAGTGTGAGCCAGAAGTCTTGGCTTTTGTGGCTGACAAACCTTTCTGTATTGTCAAAAATGTGTAGTTAATAATATAAGCTTCCATTGATCTAAAATTATATCCCTAGGTTATAAGACAAGGATAAACTTATCTCCTTTCAGTCTTACCCAGTCTTCTTTGGGCTACTGTATGTGTCTCATTATGGCAAGCAGAAGTTTCCAAAACAGTAATCCAATATCCAGAGACGTGCAGTACTTCTGAGCAGAGTCTTCAACCCAGCTGCAGAAGGGACATCCAGAACTGGAACAGGGACTTCTAGGGAAAGTCAATATGACAGGATATGGTCACAGCACACCAGCTGCCCTACTCATTACTAAGGGAGTTTATGTTTTGTTTAGTCATTATTACACCAGGAAGAGTTTAAGGGAATGCTTTGAAAGAGGCATTAACATTTGTAAAACTGTTTCTTGATTCCTGTTTTATATAAGTAACTGTCATGGCAAATCTGCACATTATTTTCTACCCTGCCTAGGAACCAAAAAATACAGCAGATGGTTGACTATTTCAGCCATACTCTAGTAGTTTAACTCCTCTTTAATTACACCAGACACTTAATTTACTTTAAAAAAACTGGGGTCAGGCCCAAGCTAAATCATCACGTACAAAAATCAAAGCCTGAAAAGTATGACTGGAACAGATGGCACTGAAGGCATCCTGGTTTGAGAACAGCCAAGGAGTTATTGGTTCAATATAAATTAACACTGAAAAACACACAGAAAATTTTACAAGAATATGAATGAACAGAGTTAAGGATGTTATTGTGAATCAGTTAAAAGTCAAAAAGTACCTGCAGCATAATAGAACTAAAGGTAGAAATTATTTTTTTAAAATAAAACAAAGCCTTTATTTTGGTGCTTTTTTGTTTTTCAGTTTATAGGATACCCTATAAAAATGCTAAATTAAACTCATACTGCAGCTTGCATGATGTTTCATTTTGCCAACAACGTTGTGATTCCATATGTGTTGGCAACTGTGTATTTCTCCTTGCCTAGTTCAGGAACATTACTACTATTTTTTTTTTTTTTTTTTCTTTCCCCTGCCTAACTGTCTCCGCTTCTCATTCTTCCATCCCGAAAATAACAAATAATTCCATACTGAAGGTTTTTTCTATATGGGGGAATGTAATACAATATGCTAGTTGTGTTTCAGTAAAATTTAACAACCACATTTCTTCATCCCTGAGGAATCTTCCCACCATGTGCCATAATCTCAGTTCTGTAATATCTTCCCATAAGCTTCCCTGGGACTTCCTCTTGTAGAAACTTGCACCATCATACTTGAAAGACTTTAGGCTCAAACAACCTCCAAGCAGAGGATGGTGTCAACATTCACAGTATAGTTCCAAGTATAACTGCATCACTGCAATCTGCTGTTAACATTCAACAGAGGGTTTCCTGTGGACTGAAATTTGGCATGCAGTATCTCAGCTTAGAAGCAAATTTTAGAAGTGTGAGTATTGACAGAATCATTTGGGTGGCCAAGAGTAAACCAGATTAACAAATCAGTTTTACAGATGATACTTGGGAAAAAAAAAAAGTGTAGCAAAGTAGATGTTCAGTATTTCCAAAAAGTAAAAATAATGAAGTAAATAAACAAATCTTCAATGTGCTTTTGCTTTTCAAAATTCCAGCTTGGATCTGAAAACTAGATTCTAGTTTGTGTCTGTTGCCACAGAAAATATAAGAGAGGATTAAACATCTTCTGATGCTCTTTGTGGCCTACTTTGATTTACTTTGTTATAGGTAACACCTACTGGTTCTTTACTGCATGGAAAGGTGGATGTGCAAAAGGCATTGCTCAAGTACTACTGCCCCTCACAACAGAGCCATCTAGGGAGCAAAGGATACTTCAAAACTTGTTACTTGTTTTGTCCTAAAGACAGCAGGTTTTTACTTACAGAATTTCTGAATTCTCCTCTGCCAGACCCTCTTTCTGAAGCATTTCTTGCTGAAGTCTTTCACTTACACCACTGTGCAAGGGCATAAAGAGTCCTAATCCTTACCTCTGTTGAAGTGTTTCTGAAGTCATTATCCAAGACTAGGAGAAAGTGGATTACATGCTTGGGAACACAGCACATGGGGTAGATTGAGCAATATATCTATAACCTTTTAAGCTAAATAACTCTCCTGTGCTCTGTAAATGTTATTCTATTCTCAGAATAAAACCTGAAAGTTACTGTTCTGTCTTCAGTAATTATCCTCACATAGCAAGATACCCTTTCTATGAACTAGGCCTAACTGTCATCATGCCAATACTTATGTTGTAAACAGGCCTCAATGTTCCATTTCTTTTCAAACTTGTATAAAGTAATTTAGTCAGTTCTGCAGATCATACTGATCACTTTTAAGCCAAAACAATCAATGATTATGTGCTATGTGACAGGTTTGGTCAGCCATACTTGGTCATCTTGTGCCCCAGATTATTCAGATCAGAGGACTTGTTGAAGCAGGGCTTATCAGTTTTCTAGCCTGCACAGCTTGATTTTACTCCCACAGAAACTCAGATATGATAAGGAAGGGCAGGACTGTGCACCTCAATCTTAACTTGACATACAATCAGGTCATAGATAAGCCATACACCCACCTCAGGAACTCAGAGGCACACCTGGGGTCCCACAGTGCAGAGGACTATTACAGACTACTTAAGTTTTTTGGAACATCAGCCAGATTTATTTCTTCACTGACATTTTTATTTCTTTATTTCAGCTTTTGTCAGAAACATACACTTCAAGGATGCAGGCATTTTGATGTCACAGTTTGCAACACAGTTAAAAGCAATTCAAAAAAAAAGAAATGGCAGAACTTGAAATGTTATTGCTCTTCCTGCCATTTAATTTATAAATTTTTGTAGTTAAACCACAAACTCATTTTTTGTTATTAATCTTGGCCATTTGTTCATTTGAAAAATGTGACATATGGTTTGACACATATGGTTATTTCTGTGTTAGTGAAAGCAGATACCCTTGCAAGAGAGACGTGGCAGTGAAAAGAAATCTGTGTAATGGTGGAGGTGTTTAAAGGAAGTCTTGTGTTTGCTCTAGTAGCTCTAGTCTATTGTATCAGTCACTCACTTCTACTTGCATCTACTCAAGGAGAAGGGAATCAATTCATTATTAAAGTAATTTATGGACATATTCTACTACTATACTCAAAATATTTCCATGTGTGATTCATTCCAGGTGAGAAAAATATTCTCTTTGTATGATGAATTCCAAAATAATCGGCTAAAGATCGCTTCGGTTCTGCTGACACAAGTAGCTGTTTAATATATCAGGATAGAAATTATCAGAAATATTTCAAATATTCTTCTACAAATAATGTAATTTTCATAATTTCATATTTTATAAATTGGATAAATTGGATTTTCCAGTGATATAAATTCTCACATTGAAATTCTTTACCTTTAAACTGGAATTAAAAGCTTAGGTTTGACGAAAAGGTGTTGATGTGGTAGACCTGGACCCTTTGGGGTTTTAACTCTCTTTGAAATACTTTTTAAATGTTTCTTGTTTGATTTGGAACAAGAAAAGATGTTAAAATCATGGAAATTTTTGTGAAATGGTGTTGTGGTATAGCTTGTCAAGCATCTAAATACTACATCAGTGTTCACTTACTCCACCCGAGTGGGATGGAGGAATCAGGAAAAAAAGGGTACAACTCATAGGCTGAGATACAGACAGTTGAATATGACAGAAAAGGAAGGAAAAGTAGTAGTAATAATAATAATAACAATATACAAAACAAATCATGCACAGTGCAATTGCTCGCCACCCACTGACCAATCCCCAGCCACTCCCCAGGCAGCGTCTGCTCTCCGGCCAACTCCCCCCACTTCATATGCTGAGCATGATGTCATATGAAACAGAATATCGCTTTGGCCAGTTGGAGTCAGCTGTCCTGTCTGTGCCCCCTCCCAGCTTCTTGTGCACCTTCAGCCTCTTCACTGACAGGACATGAGAAGCTGAAAAGTCCTAAGCAGTATAAGCATTGCTTAGCAACTACTACAACATCAGTGTGTCATCAACATTATTCTCGTACTAAATCCAAAACACAGAACTATTTCAGCTACCAGGAAGAAAATCATCTCTATTCCAGGTGAAACCAGGACAAATGGAAAATCTGGTTCTTGCCCAGTCAGCTCCAATTGCTCCTCCTCTAAAATCTGTTCTTTTCAAAAATGCAAGTTCATTAAGCTTCTTTGTCCCATAAGTGTCTTCAATGACCTCATATTTTTCTTCAGAATATTCTTGATCTCTGACACAGCCATCCAGGCCTGGCTTTGGGTTTTATTGAGGCTGTTCTCAAAAGTCACACAAGTGGAGCTGTCTCTGTTTGCCAGATGGAGTTACAGTGGTAGGCAAAAGAAAATGCAGAATAAGAGACAATATGACTTCCACCCACTTTTTGTACAGTCTTAACTACTGAAACCACTTCATCTCCTAGTAACGAGGCTTTGTTTCCCTACTTGTCACAGACTTGCACTGGTGTTTTGGAAGAGGGTAAAGAAAAAGTATTTCACGGGAGAAAGATAAGAAACAACTAAAAGGAAAGAAGGAAAGGAAGAAAAATGGAAGAAGACAACACCAGAGGAAAAGAAAGACTGATGTTGATGTGGCTACCACTGAAGAACTCATATTTTAAGGTCATAGTAGGACCAACTGTATCTGAGCAGACTGGAACATGTTATTTGTTTTATGGGAAAGTCTGAATATTTTAATATAAACAACAAGAAACAAAGATCTTTAAAGTCTGCCTTGAAACACTATTCATAATCTGTTATTCTTTCCTTATAAAAAAATCATGTTGTTCATATATTCATTCTTCCCTAATGAAAATACTGTGTCATGCTGAAGCCTAGGGTCATTCTTTGCAAATAAACTGTACGTCTTTGACCACAGAGATTTCATGAACAGTGGAAATAACAACAGATCATTTATTAGCTAAGGAGGGTTGAAAGATTCAACAGATGCTATGAGATTTTATGATTCTGAAAATATATCTTATGTAAAATAGAACATGTTTTAAGACATTTTAAGATAATTTTAAGTATGTGTAAGTGAAAATGTTCTGTGGTATTATATTACTCTTTAGTGTATAATCTGTCTAGTTTTGAAACAAATCCCCAAGTAACATTTACTATCATTTGGTTTTTTCTAACTGATTGAAATGTACTGGACCTAGTAAACTTACTAACAAATATGTAGGAAATATAAGGTTTGGGTGTTTTTCTTCACATGAGTTAGACGGTTTTGTAGAATAATAGAAAACCCCAAAGCTAGTGCTGAAGCACATTGTTAGAAATGTGGTTTTGCTTGCCTTGTTTATATTAGGTAGAATTTTTCTGTCTGCTGAATGAGAAATGGATGAAATAATTTTCATTATTTACTATGGCAAGGAAGAGCAGAAATTAAATCTGCTGGACTTTCTACTGTGTGCCAGTCAAACCAGTGGTGCCATTCCTAACCAGCTGTTATTAGCCAGGGAAAGGTTTCATAATGTTCATGTCTACAGTTTGTATCTTG
The DNA here is from genome assembly GCA_033628505.1 of Tringa tobata. Lineage (NCBI taxonomy): Eukaryota > Metazoa > Chordata > Aves > Charadriiformes > Scolopacidae > Tringa > Tringa tobata. The sequence continues at coordinate 6,532,287 of JAHREE010000395.1, read as the reverse complement.
AGGTTTACCACATGCTGTAGTGTCAACCTTTACAGACTGAACTGTGTTTACGTTCCAAGAAGGCTTTCATGACTGTGCATATACAGAAGCGGTGTGCAACTTATAGCAAGTAGTTAATTTAGATTTATTTTTTTCTGTTTTGTAGTTGTCTAAGTCAATTTTTTTTCCTAAAGCTTTATAAGCATGAATGTCTTCATAATTCATTGAAATTTCATTTTGTCCAGAAAATGATGAAATGACAAAAGGAGAATTCTGAAGGTAGAGAAAATCCTGTGAACAGTCATCCTCACAAGAAAGTCTAAATCAAATTATAGAGAAGTTTGCAAGACAATTCAAAAATGAATACTAACAGTAGGCATTTTAGAAAATGTCAGTAAAAAATATTAGTTTAATTAATATTGTAAGACATTCAGACCAACTTAATTGAACTTTGAATAGCAAAATGCAGGATAGATGTGGCGTGGTCCCTTTCACATACAAATTAGAGATTATCCTTGCAAACATCAGTAGCGACAGGCAATATGAATTAAACTTACTTTTATTTACTTATGTTTAGCTAAATTCCTTAAAGCTACCCCTTACATTTCTGAGGAACATAGTATCTGTGAAGGTATACAGCCATCCTTGGGGTTTGTTTAAAATTAGTTATTTATTTTATTTGGCTCACTTTCGCATTTACGATTTATTAAAGAAAGCCACATTTCGTCATATTTCCTTTTATTTGAAGAATACCACCAATATAATTCCAGCCAAAGGTTATTGTGGCTTTCTTTAGCCCTTGTTATTTTTTTTCAAATCTCCATATTATTTTTAGTGATTTAGGTATTTAGAAGTGTATTTATGTGCTTAGAAGAAGTACAGTCACAAAAGGACAAAGTTCCACACCTGAAAATCAAAGATTCTTTTTCATACATTCTTCATTGCTTAAATTGCACAATGTATTGAGTATGTTCAGAAGATAGGGTCAATATTTGGAGGTCTTTTTGGTCAGATACCAGATACTTCTTCCACTCTTCATGATAGTACAAGTGTAACACCCTCTGCCACCCTCATCAGTCTTCATTTTAATAGATCCACTAGACCACAGTGCACCTTCTAGACCTTCTACAAGGAACTGAAATCTTACCTTCCCCACAGCTGATCTTAGAGTGATGCAAACTGCTTGAAGTAAATACAGATTAAATACAGTATATATAGTAAATCACAGAACAGGAGAAAGACACATACCTCACTGAGAAGGGGGTACCGGGCAACCTAGATGTTCCAGGAACAGGAACCCATAGAGCAGAGTGAGAAAGAACTTGCAAAGAAAAAAAGACCCAAGAGTCAGAAACTAACTCTCCAGGCAGCCAGAAAAATGCAAGGAGCTGCCTGACAGTGTGTAAAGGTGTTAGCACATTGTGCTCTGCAATGTTCATGGTGGCTGTAAAAATTTTAGAATACTCAATAGATTAAGAAAAAGAAAAAAAACCCAACCAACTAGCAGTTCAACTAAGGAAGATGGGTTGCCTTGGGTCAATTAATATTTAATTCTTTAGGAATGTTTCTAGGCTTTGTTTATTATTTATTATGGTAGCTGATTAGCAACATAACTTCTGTTTTTCAATCAGTGCCTGGGAGTTTAATCTATGTTTTCACATTTCAGGTCCATAAACAAATCAATGATAGCTTATAACATCATGAAAATATTTTCAAAAGAAAAAAATAGAAATTTAAGCAAAAGATCAGCTTTTCAATGTTCTCTCTTTATTACTTGACTTTTTTTCACTGTTTTCCTCCCAGTTTGTTCCCACCAGTCTTTACTCACCCTCATGTTATGCCTAATTCCTGATTTGCCTGTCCACTTTTTTTAAAAAAAATTCCTCATTCTTTCTCTGATTACTGCTGTCTCAACTGAGCTAATGAATAGCCTTCCCATGACTGCCTCACATGCTGCTGTTCACTTAAAATACAAGCAATTAACTTTCAAAATTCTGCAAACTTTCCTCTGCCTGTATGATCTGGACGTCTCCTTCACTACTCATGTGTCATCTCTCTTGACAGTAGGGGATGTGTGGGGAATATTGTAATCCAGTGTTGCTTCATGTAATTTAGAGAGTGCTAAGCATAACAAAGTCTTATTCTTTGCTAAATTATATAAAAGTGATATGAAATTATAGAACAAAAAGAAGAAAAAAAAAAAGAAAAAAAAGAAAACTTTGCTCAAATGCTCTCATATTGGGCAAAACATCACATATTAAGCAATCAGGAATAAATGAGCAGTATTAGTTGCAATTTTCAAAATATTGCAAGGAGTTAGATCAAATCCAATTGGAAGTGGTAGTGTCCTAACTATTTCAGGTGTTACACAAAAACTAAAAAAAATTACCTTAATAAGGTTCTTTTATTATGTTTGTCTATGAAAATGTTACATTTTTCTTCAGCTAGTCATGAAAATATACAGGACTGTGTGCAATACTTCATCACAGTTATTAGTTCAAATGTAAGCAAGTTCAGTAACTTTTTGAAACACCTGGTAAAAAAATGTGTTCAGCAGCAGAAGAGGCTAAACAAATATCTGCTTCACTTAATATTTAATATAGAATATTGCACTCTAGACGAAAAAGAAGTACCTTCCAATGAAAAATATTTTGTTCTGCAACATGGGAAGTATTGCACTTAACAATGAATAAAAATCAAATGTTTTCATAAATCTTTAATGTGCTAAGCAGTAAAGAGACATCTATGGAAATGCTTTTTTTTGACTAAAAATATGCTTTTTTTGTAAAAATGCAGTGATCATTAATAGACTAAAAATATATTTTAATAAAATATTTAGCAAAAATAGTCAATTACTAGAGAAAGAAACTGCTTTTCAATATTTAATGTTAAGAGGCTCTTGGCAGATATAGAAACAACACTTTTAATAATATTTAACACTTAAAAACCTTTGAGCAACTAGAAAAGATATGACTCAAAAAATGTAAAATATACAGCTGCACAGTAACTGCAGGACTCCTTCCACAGCATTTCATCTTAAAACAGTTCAGTTGTTGAAAAATAATTGGAAAATATCTTTAAAGTCTAAACAGCAAGAACAGATTGATGAAGTGTGAATAATTTTCTGAACAGTAGTCCTATCAAGATACAGCTCGTGTAAGATACTATGCATCCCTATTTCTTCACACGTCCATCTTTGGCTGAAAGAATGTACTCCTGATCACTGTAGCATTCCTTTGTTCATGCTCTTACTGTGGAGTCGTGGCTCAGTGTCCCTTTCTCACTGTTCACTCTCCATCCTCCCCTGCCCTACCACCGTTCAGTACTTCAAAGGGATAGCTGCTTTCAGGCAGTATTGTCTTGAGAAAAGGGCTCCTTTAACAAGATTTTCTTTTAACTTAGGTAAGATATTAATGGATCAGGTCACAAGTGCTGTATGTGAAAGCTTGGATGTCAGATCTTTGTGTCCGACAGTCAATCACACTCAGCAGAGAGAGATGGGAGTGTAACTTTTTAAGTGCTTTTGCATGTAGCATTCTGGACATTCATCCTTTATTGCTTCATAAATAGATATCTTACCTCACTTTTCCCAGACTTTAACTGTGTCTTACCATCTGATTTTTAAGCTTTTATACAAAACAGAAAGTGTCACCTTTTGTCTGTCCAAGGTAACCCTGAGCGTAATTGCTGGAGACAGTGTTAATAGCAGTCTGAATTCAACACAACAACTATATATAATCTCTTTGATTATTTTTTTTTTTCCTGAAACCATTAATATAAGGTCTGCTGGACAATTGACAAAGGCTCCTGCAACTCAGTGCACACTATTTCAAGACCTAATGTGAAGACCTTTCTCCAAAACTAAAAGAAAAATACATACAATTTGTAGTGCAAATGACAATTAGAAAGGGCAGAAAATTTCTTCATATGCAACAATTTTCTATCTTACCAGAAAATTTTAGAAAATCATTAATTGCAGAAGACCATTTCTGGCTGCTCTAACCTTGAGCAACCTAAGTTAAATTGACTTTTCTTTGAGCAAGAGGTAGGATGAGACAACTTCCAGAGGTCCCTACTAACCTATATGAATTTATGTCTATACATAATGTACTAATCCTCACGCAAAGAAGAGAAATAGTTAAGCCACTGATGAGGAGCAAAGTTGCATAAAAATATAAATTCCTTCCTAGGGTGAATTTGTCTGAGAAGTCGCCACAGCACGGGGTGCAGCAGCAGCCAGAAATTAAAGTCATAAGGGAGAGAAACTTTATTCCAGTCACCCAGCAGCTGTTTTAAACTGTGGCTAATTTCACGGCTAACTGTGAGGACATGTACTTTAAAAATAGTTTTATAAGAAAATATTTTTTTTTAGCCACAGGTTTTGGAAAAATGAACAAAAACTGATTTGTTAGTTTTGAGATATATTTTGCTAGCATAGCCGAAGATAAATCCTACCCCTTCTCACAGTCAAATCAATCAGGTTGCGCTGAAGGCTAGTAACATGGAAGAAAGACAGAGTATGGCAATAAGGTATATAAAATGGATGTCCTCTGTTAGACTGTATCTAGCTCAGGGTAAATACTCTTGTGAAATATGCCACCAAGAAGGTGTTGCAAAAGTTGGGAGTTAGGTTTAAAGACTGCCTTTTATACAGGGGCATCGGAGAGTTTTGTTTTGTTGTTTTTTTTCCTACAAAGAGTGGCAGGTACCTGTAGCAAAACCAGTAATTACTAGCACACACACTTGGATCCGCACACTTTGTTAGTACATTTATATTTTCAATGGTTTTCATACACACCCATTTAAACTGGAGCCCAACTCCAGTTATTTTAATATGATTGTTATATTTTCTTCTGAATTTTCAGTGAGACAATATTTTAACTGCATAAACCCCTATTATAACAGCAGTTCTTTAAGTAACTCCTGGTCTGTAGGTTATGCAGGGTTAAAACATTGAAGAAAAATTTAACATTTTTTAAACTTTAGCTGCCTGTTGAGCTTGGCTAAGACTTCTGGAAAATTCCAAAAGGCCACCAGCAGCAGAGAATATGTGTTGCCAGGAAGAGATCTGAAATCCTGTGAAAATTATATCTAATGATTCCACATGCAATGCCTTGGAGGTGGAAGGTGGGAGGGAAAGTACATTACAATGGGTGCAGGATTGCCGTTCCGTAGAGGAACCCAAAATGCAGGGCTTAAAAGCAACACCTGCCTAGCAGCATTTCTTGCTTGCTTGTTTGTGTGTTCAAAGTTGGCATAGTCAGCACCTTTATTTTCAGCATTCATTAGTGTGAGGCATTTGGTTTGCTTCTTGTGGGCCTACATACATACTTTCCTTGGGAAGATGTTGCTCTAGGTATTAATCAAAAAATCTGTGAGGAGACAGTTTTTGCCGATTATTTATAAAGAGCATTTTTCTTCTGGAAAACTTTATTGTTTTTGTTTTCAGTCTGATGAGTCTGTTGTTTTTTTCTAAATAGTTATATGATTTTCCTGTTAATTTCACTGTTCATGACTTATATTTTGACCATCATCCCCATCTCCTTGTCTAGTGTCTTACCACAGTGGGGAAAAGAACATGCTTATCTTACTGTTATCTATCCAGCTCTACGCCACTACCTACTACGGCCTCCTGGCAATGGAGCACAAAAAGTGCAAGAATCTAAACATCAGTGTTGCAACTTGGCAGGCACCTCATGACCTATGTGGAAATAACCTTTTCATCTAGATGAGAGTTTGATCCTTCTTTTAACAACCTGCTCCTTTCCTGATAGTTTCTATATGAGATAATTTAATTTCTTACTAAAACGTGGGTGAACCATTTTTATTCTAGAGTCCTCTGCGCCATTCTCTCCTACCACCCACCACTTTTGGCACTAGTTTTTTCAGCTACACTGTTTCTGCAATTTTTTAAACAGAGAACTGGGCTGTACCCATGACCCCATATATTATCAGTTCATGCAGTCCTTTAATTTACAGAGCTCTAAATGTACACAAATGTTTTTCTGTATTACCACTTGATACAGAAAAACAACCGTTTCAGAATTTTGTATTTCTTCAGTGTTCTGCTTTTTCTGCAAATTAGTCATAGCAAAGACCTTGTTTTTGCTACACTGCTCTAATCATGACAGCCGTATAAGAACTGAGATTTATGCTGCACTTGTCATAAACTGCTTTAATCACAAACACTTAAATCCCTGTGAAAATGTATGATGCAGTCTGCCCGTAATTTGCATGCCTAACTGCTCATGGTTAAATAGCATTCTCACTGTTGCTCCATGTTGTAAGGTAGAATGCTTTGTAGTATTTTAAAATATTTCAGATCTTAAAGTTCCTTATACTTTATTTCAGAACTTAATGTTATTTACTAAGATTTTAATAGTTATTTACTTGTGGCAATATTTTTATTACTAAATTTTATCACTAAATGCATACTACGTTAGCCGTATGACAATGTCTCATTATAAAATCAGCGGCTTCTTTACTTTATGTAAGTTTTGCGTCCAGTGCTTTTCTGTTGAAATGTTCTGGGAGAGAAGGCGTGTCAGAATCTGCCCTAAAATGTGATTGCACAATCTAGGTCTCTGACTTGTAGGTGGAGACAGTCACACAAATGTCTCTGTCTGCAGGTGTTAGAAAAGGGTACTTAGAGGAATTTAATTTTGTCTTTAGTTTTACCCGAACCAAATACAAATGAATTTTCAGTCACCACTTCAGTAAGACTAAAGCAACACAAAAAACAAAACAGCCTCCAGACACAGTCAGCATTTCAACTCCTGTTTTCCTCTTATCTAACTTAACACCAAGAAAAGGGTGTACATTTCTACACTTCTGCTTTTCTTCTACTTCCTGAAGTAGGTGACTAGCTCTGCCCACTAGAGATACTGTGATTTGGAACTTCAGACAGCCTTACAGTGAGCGTTTACAATTTTTCTTAAAGACTAATAGAGGTGTGAAATTCATTGGAAACTTATTCAACAGTACCAGGGGAAAAAAACCCACCAATCACATTTCTGTGTGTTCAATGTTACATATCAATTCTGAAAAGGAGATATCTCTTTGAAAATTCTGTATAGAAGTAAAAAACTGAAGAATTTCTGCCTCAGTACCAGTAAGGCACATATTTTGTTCAGACAGCAAAACACTTGAGCATTCTATGTACTTTGGAGAGCTGTTTGGAATGCAAGTGAGACAAAACGTGTTGGAAATCACTGTGAAGGATTACTTATCTCCTTTGAAGGAAAAGGAATAGGAATGAACATTTTTCACCTATTCATTCCATCTACTTTATCTAAGAAGGAAAGCTATGATGAATGAAGTGCTGTGTGTTGGCTATTCTTTGGTTACATTCTGCAAGTCTTCTGCAAGAAACCACAAAAAACAATCTATATTTTTTCTGTGGCAATGAATGCTGATGAGACAAAATTTGATGCAACCACAAGCATTCCTTCTCCAAGAAATATCCTTATGGTACAACCAGCTATAACTTCTCTGACTACCTGGAGGGATGTGTTATTCACTTACCATCAGATATCTTGGCTCTGTCAAATGATTTCAAGTTGATCAGGTCAGTTCTAAGATTTTCTACAAAATTAGTAAATTCCTTCATAAAGATTTCAGTTTTTGGAACATACATGTATTTTTAACCTTTTAGCAATGGTAAAAAAAAAAAAATCACTTTATTTTTCATTTTTTTACCAGATAACTTTGCAACTACTCTCAACAAAATATTTTTCTCTCTTTTGAAAATAAAAGTCATCCTCATTGCAATAATTACAGAGAATACAATTGGAGAACCATCCACAAGTTCAAAATGCAACTCACACTATATTCCATTTGAAATATCATTACTTCAATGTTGATTACAGAGATTCAGCAGAGTTAATGAAACTAAGCCATGTGGTAAGGAATTAATTGCACAAGTCTGTTTAAAATCTTTTTTCTGCCATAAATAGGAGATCCTAGATAATTCATAACCATTTGTTTGTTATTACTGCATTTTTGTTTTACTATTTAGCAGCTGTGACAATCCAAGAAGCTGACAGAAGTTGCAGTTAGTGTGTGTTGAACATTGTTTATTTTGGATAGAACTAGTCCTAAGAACTCATTATTATTTATGTTACTGAACAGCTAGAAAGCTTAGATCTTGGATCAGGATCCCACAATGTTAAATGCTGCCTAAACTTAAAAGGGAAAGAAGGGAAGAGAAACTTTATCCTCTCCTTATCCAGTCCCTATCTCACTATTTTGGTTATGGATACTATGGAAGACCATACATTGCACTCTTACAAGAAGAAAAAGCCTCAATGAGCTGACCCCAAGAGTAACAAGCCACCAGAATTTACCAGAAAAGAAGTCAGGAAACTACTGCAAAAAACACTGCACCTCTGTATGCTGACTTGCATCTTCTTTTTCCATTTGTTATCTGTCATCTCAGAACAGGACTGCAACAGGACTTTATGGAGTCCATTCTGTTTCTAAGACAGATACTATATTCAACCACAATTCCTTGCCTGAGGCCTTTGGTGCCTAGACTATTCGTCAGGGTCTCTCATTTGATCATTGGGCAGATGTAGGACAGTTTTGTCTCTGATCAGACAAATACATCCATTGCAGCTGAGACATTCAAAAGAAGTGATGGAAAACAACATGCAGAGATGCAAACATGAGGGTGAAAATTATAAAAAATGAATAATATTCTTAATATTGAAGAACAATCACATAAAGTCACATAACTAAACATTATCAAGTGTTTTAATAGACATCAGTGCTAAACTCATGTTTAAAAAGAGAGATGACAATCATGAAACTCAATTTTTCACTGCATATGCCTCATGAACAACGGGATTAGACATGAACGATTTAAGGAAAATTTGGGAAGACTGGCCTTAGTGATAGACAGCTGCTCCTTTGCAGGATGCCTTGATGTGCTGGGTATTAAAAATCAGGAAAAATAATTTCTGTTTACTGAAGTGGAGAAAGAAGAGTCAGGTGAAAAAGTAAAACCAGCATGTTCCAGTGACTTAGCAACAAACCAGGAGGGTGAGCCAAAATTCAGTGAAAATTCAGTGAAATTCGCTTTCCATAATAATTCTCTAGGACATATTAATCACATAGATGATAAAATGGGTATTCCCAAAGTGAATTTAAGGTTATTACTGTTTAAAAAAGTAATATTTTCAGAGTGTCATTTTCCTGTACTTTTTTTCTTTCATTATACATTTCTTAGGACAATAAAATAGAGGTAAAAAATATCCTGGAGATAAAATTAACACTTTTAATATTACTCAATGATTTTCCGACTTAGCAGAGAAGTATGCATGACAGGTTAAAAAAGCATACATCATATGTAATTATAAAGGGGTTGTTTCTCTGTTGTTTTTCCTTAATCTTGCTGATTTAAACAACATTTTTTGTTTTTAATGTCCCAAATTATTACAATTTCTTTTGTGGACTATACATACTGTTCTCTCTTTTTTTAAGACCCTTAAATGATAAAGAATAAAATTATCCACAGTGATATCATTTAAAATTCACTTTGGTCATGGAATTATAGAATCATAGAGTAATTCAAGCTGGAAAAGACCTCAGGAGGTCTCTAGTCCTACCTTCTGTTCAAAGCAGGATCAGCTCTGAAGTCAAACTAAGCTACTCAGAGATTTATCCAATTGGATTTTGAAAATTTCCCATGAAGTTTTGAGAACTGCACAGCTTTTCTGGTAGCTTCGTCCAATGCCTGACTGTTTTCATCATGGAAAAGTTTTTTCATGTATCCAGCCAATCTCTCTTGTCACAGTTTATGTCTTTTGTCATTCTGCCTTGGTCCTGTAATGAATTTCTGTCTGAGTGTTTTAATATATTCATAAAATTTTCTAGAATAAAATCACTAGCTTGATGGATCTGGATTGGATTTGGTTTGTGCTCAAATGTTGAAAAAACTCTGAACAGACTGACTTGGCTTCATTGCAAATGCCAACTGTAACCCAAAAAAAAGAAGTGACTTTGCATTGGTTGATGTAACAAACTCATGCAGTGGCTGTTGCTCTGCAAACTTATTGCAGAATGGTTGAGGTTGAAAGAGACCTGTGGAAGGCACCTGGTCCCAACCCTTAGCACTCATATTTGCATCCTATCAGAGTCAACGCACTTATGTGTGTCCATTTTACTTAAGTAACTCTGAGGCCATGCAGGCCTGATAAGATCATGGGGTAGAACCTACATATACCATATCATACTTTTTTGCAGAGACAAAACCAAGCCTGTCTCGACTCAGAAGAACATGCAGGACTTCTCTTCTTTTAGTAACATCAGCATAAGAGCTATGTCATGAAATGTTATGGCTTTGTCTCCAGTAGTGTATTGTCTGAGCCAAGAAGCTCCCTAGAGAATTGCACAACTACTTCAGAAATGTCTCTGTTTACAAAAATTTTGTATGGCCAACTAGTATTGGCACACATCTATCTAGCAATCAAAACTTGCTCCTAGGCTTAAGCAAAAAAAAAAGCCTTTCAAGACAGTGATTGCTGGAAATGCACTATAGCAATGACATTCTTCAGAATGAGGTCATGTAATTAGTGTTATTACTTTCCAGTTTAACAAGAATCATATTTTTAATGTGACCTTTAAGGGACAGGCTAGTCTTGCCTCTCATACCCCTTATAATCGAGTCTACTAGAAAAGGACTGATATTCTTTTGACCTGACTATTGCAATTCCTAGGAGATAGATGATGGGCTATGACCGATGACTAGACTAGGTGTTCTGCAAAAACAGAGCAAATAGTTTGTCTAGCGCACTAGTGGTCATCATTGAAGTGCCTGTGTGTTTGTGTCTTTGTATGAAAGACCTTAGAAGGGGACAAGAGATATTAAATATGCATAGAAAGACAAGCAAGGAGAGAGTAAGGAAGTGTTGGTTGGCCTGGCCCATGACAAAGTATGGGGAGCATGAATTTATGCCATACTAATCACTTCCAGATATCTTCTCTTCCTTAAAGAGAAGGGTTTTTAAAGAGAAATTTGAAGGGGAAATTGGGACAGTTCTATGAATGTTTACAGGAAATTACTCCCAAGAGCAACAAGCTGATGGTGGATTAAAAAATCCACCAACAGGGATGGAAACAAAGTTTAATGGCCAGCTGAAGGAAGATATCAACTTACTGAAACTGAAAAAAGACAGCAGCAAGAGTAAAAAAACTTTGTCTCATTTTAATTACGGAGACCAGCAGAATATACTGGAGGCCATAAAGCAGGTGATGATAGTTATTGGATCTGGTGAAAAGAGTTATATGAGTGGGCAGCAGGTTAGCAAAGTGGTATTTTACCAAAGCAATCTGTCCTAATAGTAGGAAGATGGCGATTTCTGAAAGAGCAAAATGCTAGTGAAACACTGAAGCAAGTTCTTATGATGTATGCAGTTCTTTCAGAATAATGTATTATGATGTAAGAACAAGGAGGTTCACTTGAGATTTGTGCATGTAGTACCTTGACTATGCCATATGCTCACCTTCTGTACTGTGCTGCATCCCACAAAGCTCAATTTTCAATAAAATATAAATGTCACTGTTGGAATGCACACAAACACCAGACTATAGCAAAATTTCGTATCTGGAATTATGTGCAAAATCTGCTCCAAAAGCCCAGTGTCTGTTCCAGTAAATATTTGATACGTTTAAGGAGGGGACTGGAACCCTCTCTTTCTTCTTCATCTCTTTTATTTTTATTTTTTTTCACAAGCCTAATTTAAAAACACCTCCCTCACACATATGAACACTGCCCAAATCCTCTGAGAGGATCTGACTCTGGGCCAGAAACCTGAGCCAATGTTTTTGAAGTTGGAGGGAGATTTGCCCAATAATGCAGGATCTGCAGGCCCCTTCGTACCTTCTCAGATCATAGATTTAGTAAACAGAAAGGCAACAGCCGGGATGATTTGCAAGGACAGTTTGATTGGAAGGTGATAAACTAGAAAACAGCAGCATAGCACTAGAAAGATGTTAGGGGGGATGATAAGAACAGGATTGTGGACTTCCAGGGAATATAAATACTGTGTGAAAATTCAAGATAGCTGGCTGGGAGTGTGATCAGTAACTAAGAAAGAACAGCAGCTGGCTAATCAGGGATGAGAGAGGACCGGCCTGAGAGCTGCTTGTACAATTAGTCATAATATTTTCCTGAATCATGTCACAATCAGGAGGTGATGAAAGACAGCCTGAAAAATGCTATGAGGCCACCAAAGCTAGATGCTTTTTGTCTGTTCTCTAGTTTCTTCAGTCTCATGGATGAGTTCAATGGCTCATGGATAAGTCAGGGAGAGTAAGGAGACCCCAGATAGTTCCCCTACTGAACAGCCCTAGGGCTGCAGCATGAAGTCAGAAACATTAAAAATGCCAAAAAGGGTCACATGGAGAGATCTGCTAGAAAAGGAAGCCGCAACCAACTAGCACAAAACCTGAAAGGACGAAATGTAAAAACCTGTAGTAATTTCAAGCTAAAAAATGTAAATATAGTGAACTTTTATATTATTGTCTTCCATGCACAAGATGGTACTTTTGAATATTTTGACTAATTTATTTTAATCCTAGATGGGGTAAAGATGCAGAAGCCTTTGCTCCTAGAGCTATTTTGTCATACTTAGATCTTACAAGAAAATGTTTTTTAAAGCTCTAAATTTTATATTTTCTGAGACTTTGACTGAAATGTAATTGTTTTGCACTGCAGTTTAAGACACTACTGTTTATGTATGAATGGAATCAATCCAGTCGTTCAGTTTTGTAATAAATTCAGATTTTTTGCTTTCAGGGAGAGTATCGTTACTAGAGTACCATTATTAGCATCATTACTAGACAGAGTGAGCCTGCAATTGCTCATTTCCAGTTCAGAAATTTACAAGAGCCTGTACATTTAAGATGTACATTAAGCATGTAGACCTAGTGCACTACTAAGCTTGATAAGAATTTCCCCTTTTTATATTGTCAAAGGCACACAGAAATCATACCAACGTATTCTATGAGTCCAAGGGTGAGCAGTAGAGGCAATCAGCCATAAAGATTAAAAAAATTGCATTATATTTAACACACTAATAAAGTAAGTTTCTTCTGGTCAAACAAAATTAAAGCTAGTTTTATGAGAAAATACATCATTTTTTGATAATTGCTGGAATTTCACATCTTTTTATCTTCAATCAAATTTATTGTACTTTTTTCCCCTCTCTAAGATAACTTTTAATTCTATTTCCTCTTTGTTTTCTTTTGATTTTACAGAGAACAGGAAATGTAAACTGGTGCAAATAGTCACAAAATTGTTATATGTATATATTAAATGATATTCAAGTAAGTTGATACTTCAACAAAGACACCCAAAGCAAAACAATGGGAATGCTTAATGCTACTGTTACTACTTTATTCTTCTCTTTTCCTACAAGAGGATTCATTTTTCCCTCTCTTTCCAACAGGAATAAAATATTATAAACTAAATTCAAAAGGTAATACAGGAACCTTAAATCCTAACCATTTCTGAGCTTTTTTACTATCTAGCTAGTAGGATTCTCTCAAGAGTGACTCAGAAGCAAAGTGACTCCTGTCTAACGGCTACTGTTTTGCCTACGTCTGAAAGCAAGACATACTAGTGTGTACTATTGCAGACAAATTACTAGGTGCTACGAATGGAGACCAACGGTAAAGTTTGTGGTTCTTTGTTAAGTATAGTGAAGCCCCTGCTTTTACTGTGGATATACAGTGTAAATCATCAAATCTCTATTCTTCAACTTTGTGTGGAAGAACTAGCCTTTAGAGGTGCTGTTGCCGCTTTGGAGCCAACTATTCCCTAAAATGCCCAGAACTTGGAGGAGGTTAATTGCAGCTTGACACAAGTGTTGACAGTCGGCTTAGAGTTACAGATATTACCTTTAGTTACTGGAAATACTATAGTAGAGATGACATATGGCCTTTTTTTGGTTTTTGTTTTAGCTTTATTTATCATTCCACATTTGTCTTATTTCAGGAAGATGGCAGATATGTATTTGAGGCATGAAACAGTTATCGGTTTTACTTTCCACAGATTATCCTAAACAACTTCCTTTTATTCACATTAACAAGAGAGAAGTCATGTTTCAAGTCATTTTCTCCTCAATTCTTACTGAAATAAGAGGTGAGATTTTCAGACACCCAATTGATGCACTTGCTATTATCAAATCCATGCATAAAATACCAGTATTCATGTATAAAATACATGGATACCAGCTCTTTTGGAGTCCCACCTTTTCCTTTGTACAGAAATTGTATTGGATGTAATCAATTTTTTTCAAAAATACTTTAACTTGTTTCAGGTGCATCATGTTTAAAAGCAACAAAAATCTTGTGTTGGGTGTCATCTGTAGATTTATGAAAATGAGTTACATGTAAAATTATGAACTTCCTCCAACACCTACTGCTTAAATACAACTCTTTGTTTTTTTCACCGGACCTAAAATAACATGGCCTAAATATATGTACATTATATAAATATATGATATTGGAAATATTAATTGCCACAGCAACTGGTTGCCCTCTGCCAGTCCCAAATATATAGCTTTCACTAAATTCTGGTGTATGTATGAAACCTGAAGCATATTTGCTATTTTGATGGTTTCAGAGTTAGAATTTATGAGGCAGACAAAAATTTCATTTGAATGAATCTAGACATAACACCTCAGTGTTTGGATTATAGGCAACGCTAAACCCATGAAGTGTGTTTCAAGGAATTCTCCTTAAATGTATTTCCATTGAAACATGGAATTAAGTAACTAAGAGTCCAGAATTTAGTAAGTAAAGTTGTAATTTTTTTCTTTCATCCCTTATCTGGAAAAGTCTTGGGATATGTCTTTTAAATACATATATATTATTTTCTTTTCGTAGAAATGTCCTCTTACATCCTACTGTCTGCAGTATGAACTCTCTCACTTTTGAATCTGAACTGCTCTCAGCCAACTGAGAGTTTATGGATTAGCATTAAAGAGACCAGATAAGGGTGATATTATAGTGGGTGTATAGTACACGTTGTGTGACCAAGTAAATGAGGTGCTCTACAGACCCACTTTCACGGGCCCTGGTCTTTGTGGGGAACTTCAACCACCCCGATATTTATTGGAGGAGCAATACAGCAGGGTGGCACAACTTCATCCTCCAAGTGATAGAGGAGTCAACAAGGACAGGTGCTCTGCTGGACCTCATAATCACTAGCAGTGAGGGGCTTGTTGTGAATGTGAAGTCCAAAGGCAGCCTTTTTGCAGTGACAATGAGATGATGGAGTTCAGCATCCTGAGGGCAGGGAAGAGACTGAAAAGCAAACGTATAACCCTGGACATAGGGGAGCAGACTCTGGTCTTTTCAAAGATCTCCTTAGAAGAATCCCCTGGGATAAAACCCTAGATGGAAGAAGGTCCTAGAAAAGCTGGTTAATATTCAAAGTTAACCTCCTCCAAGCCCAAGAGAGTTCCATTCCAACAAATAGGAAGTCAGGCAAAAATGCTAGGAGGCCTGCATGGATAGACAATGAACTCCTGGCCAAACCCAGGCACAGGAAGGAAGCATACACTGGGTGGAAGCAGTGATGGGCAACCTGGGAGGAATAGAGACATTGTCCAAGCATCCAGGGGTGAAGCTAGGAAAACTAAAGCTGAAATAGATCTGGCCAGGGTAATCAGAGACAACAAGAAAGGCTTCTATAAGTACATAGGAGACAAAAGGAAGGCTGCGGAAAATGTGGGCCCGTTGCTCAACAAGATGGGTGACCTGGTGATACAGAATGTGGAAAACACTGAGGTACTGAATGCCTTTTTTGCCTTGATCTTTACTAGCAAAACCAAACTTCTTGGTGGAAGAAGATCAAATAAAAGAATACTTAAGTAAAGGTCACATTAAAAATATGATTCTTGTTAAACTGGAAAGTAATAACACTAATTACATGACCTCATCTGAAGAATGTCATTGCTATAGTGCATTTCCAGCAATCACTGTCTTGAAAGGCTTTTTTTTTGCTTAAGCCTAGGAGCAAGTTTTGATTGCTAGATAGATGTGTGCCAATACTAGTTGGCCATACAAAATTTTTGTAAACAGAGACATTTCTGAAGTAGTTGTGCAATTCTCTAGGGAGCTTCTTGGCTCAGACAATACACTACTGGAGACAAAGCCATAACATTTCATGACATAGCTCTTATGCTGATGTTACTAAAAGAAGAGAAGTCCTGCATGTTCTTCTGAGTCGAGACAGGCTTGGTTTTGTCTCTGCAAAAAAGTATGATATGGTATATGTAGGTTCTACCCCACGATCTTATCAGGCCTGCATGGCCTCAGAGATCTTATATCATGTAGCAAAAAGAAAAAATTACACTCAGGGACTCTGTATGTGCTGTAAGTGCATATGTACAGCTACATATAAAACTATATGTACATATCCAACGATTTTTATTCCTAGAATACTGATGAATTTAAAGCAAACCAAATCCAAAGCATAGCATGATAGCATGTATACATATCTCTTGATAACAGATTAAAAAGCAAGAAGTGCATAACATTTTAACAATTCCAAAAAAATTCTCAAGTGAGAATGACATGAGTTTCCAAGAAATTGTGGCATGATCATTTGAGGAAGGCTTTAGTCAGAAAAGTGACTATATTCATCTCCTTTGTGACAATAGGATTTTCTAGACCAATGCTTAATAAATATATGTTTTTCCTGTTGCTTTATCCTAGATAAACTTTTGGCCCATTATATGAATTTGATGCTTTAGCAAAAACGTTATAGAAATATATTTGTGTAGAGAGAACAGGGTTTCCTAGTAGCCTACAAGGGGAGAGAGTCTGCTTCCTGTTAAGACCGGTAGGACTGTCTAAGTGTATTTCAAGTGAACACCGCTCTTGCTTTTTCTTTCCCAACAAAATGTAATTTCCTCATCATAGGGATTCTTGCACTTACACTAAATTGCAAAACAGGAGAATACACAGAGCATCAGTTGAATGTCTTCTTTCATACAGATGCCACACATTAATACTTGAAAGGATTTTCTATGCCACAATTAGGGGACACAGTGGGAATCATTTCCCAGTCTATTAAAAGTACGAATTGAGTCCTAAAATACATACGTGGGGCTTCAGTTTTTTTAGTGTATTACTGAAAAATTAGGTGGTTCTTTATCATAATGAAGCTACCTATACTTAGGAATATTAAAAATACCCAATTATTTCAATTCAACAGATATGACCTATAATGAGGGAAAAAAGGATAACAGTGAAAGAATTTTGCCTGCCTTTTCTTTTTTTTTTTAATTTTTTATCTCTATTAAATACTTTTTAGTTTTAGTTATCCTCCTTTGATCCCAAGCTTGATAAATTTGCCAACTTCTCTATAAAATATTCTGAAAATTTAAAGAAATTAGGACTATCAGTCGTATCTTGTCCTTAGCACTGTATCACTGAATACTCAGAAACTGATACAGACTTAGACAACTGAGCATAGAATGACTCAAATACAGTTATTTGAAATATTAGACTGGAATGCATGCCAATGTCACTGTTTTCTAAGATAAAAAAAAAAAAAAATTGTCCTGGCAAACATTTTTATTGGGCAAGATGCAGTAAAAACACGTCTCCTTTTAATATGACTCAGAACAGAGACTTCAGTTACAATTGGACCTCCAGGCTCATCAGATTCAACGGCAGTCTTTGCATTGATTTTCTGGCTTTGGTTCAGGACCTGGGCATATGACATCAAAAGATGGATTTACAAGTTTGAGTAAATTTTTGGCTCAATTGTCTTCTACCAGTAGATGCCTTACAACTTCTAAAAGCTGTACTAGAATTCTTGTACTTTGATCATGAATACCTTTGCATACCAGTGAAGGAAAAGTGGAATGTGCTTTGATTAGAATCTGTTCCAAAAAGAGAAATATTTTTAAGACTTGAATTTTGCAAGTGTAATTTTGACATAAGCTCTCATATGGCAAACTAATCAAAAGGATCTTGGAACATAGTATGCCTTCAGGTTGGTCCCAAAGAAAAGGGCTCAGATTAATCACAAAAACGTACAAGGCAACAGTATGCCTGCACAGCATACTGAAACACTACATCCAGATAGCATCCAGCCCCAAGCAAGCCAGCTGAGGTATTGGACATGGACCGTTCACCCAAGAAAAAGTGCTGGGCTGTGCAGGGCAGTAGTTGTGCTGCTCCCAGACATGAGCTGCCTCCAGAAGTAAAGACTGCCCCGGTGCAAGAGAAGCTACTGCTGCACTTGGAACTGTTTGGAAACTCATTGAACAATTTTTCTGACTGAAATGTATTTTATCAAAATTGAACATTTTTAATGTGTGGCTTGTTTTTGTAAAAATAAATATCTTATATCAGAAAAGCTAAAATTATTTTTGTTGGTGTTGGTTTGGTCTTTTCTGCCTGTATTAGTCTGACTTTTTGCTGAATGAACAAAAAATATTTAATCATAGCAGTTTATATTTTCTTGTTACATTATAATGCCTGGGTTTTGACTTTTTATCTCTCTGATGGATTAGCTGTCTTGATTAATATCTGTCCGCATAATGTAGTATGGAAGATACAGTCTATGAAGATATTCAACTTCACAGAAAACAGGGAATGAAACTCCAAAATATAAATGCTATGAGCCTGTAAGATTTAACATTCATTAACAAGCCTACATTTTTTCAGATCATTTCAGTAAACAGAAATGGAATTTATTGGTCTTTCAAAATTACTATTTTTCATTGTATACAAAAATTACAATACAAAATTTAATTTTTTGTATACAAAATTACAATATCCTGATACAGGGTAAGAAAAAAAAATCCTGAAATATCTGAAATGTGCAGCGGAACAAAAATTTGAATTCATTCTCTCTCATTTGGCAGATAGGATTAGAAACAATTTAAATATTTCCCACTGCATGTGTAATTCAAAATCCTATTTTCTTAAAAGTTCTAAAATGTTGCAAGTAATGCCACATGTATATTACCTTTACTAAAAGTTGCACATAAACACACCAAGGCACAGCAATTTAGCTTTCATTAAATGTTCTAATTCTGCTAGCCATGAAGGTGCATTTGTCACAGATGATGTATACAGCTCCCAAGACAATTAAATAAAGGGATTAAGAAGTATCTGGTCAATGGAGTAAGTCCCTTGCTACAGTATGATGGATGTTGTTTACCCACAAAAAACACGGATGTATGAAAACTCTGTCATTAAAAAAAAATCAACCTGGAAGGGCTTAAACTAATAGTGTCTTCTCTGAATATTTCCAAAATGGTTAAAATCGGTTTCACAAAGCTTCTGATATTTAATTGCAAATGACATACCTTATTCTATGCAAAATTACCCTACTTAAGGAAAACTTATCTCTAGATGTGAAGTGCACTGCTGCAATTTTTGCAGAAACTCTACTGCTTCTTGTACTAGCATTTAATGATCATTCCCTAGTGTCTCAGATCACTCCGTACACTTCTACACTATAGCTGACAAACAGGTTGATACATACATAGCCCTCAAGTAATTGGATTTATCTAACTATATGGAGAGAAATGCTGTTCACTTAGCACTGAGCTGCTGGGTTGCACTGGTTATGTGTTTTCCTTTGAGTATAACGTTCTGGATTTTATATTTTTTAAACATATTAATCTGTATTAATAAATCCACTTCTTCGCTGTTTAACTTTCCTGAAAACTATGTGAATGGGTAAATCATCTTACTTAAAAATAATTTCCTACATAAAAATTTATTTGGGGTTTACTAGATCTCATAGAAATAGCATTGGAATACTCATCACCAAGCAAACTGATATTATTGTACAGTAGACATTCATCAGTTTGTTTTATTTTCCTCTTTAATCACTAGCAAACACATAAATCACTACTTAAATTTTCATTTCTGAAAAGTGCCACTGGTTTTATACACATGATAACTTTAAAACTGCAGGTTTTGGAACAACATACAGTTTCTCAAATATGTGAGATTTATGTTTCCTACTGAAATAAAATGACATACAACCAGAGAAATTATTACTATTATTTCTTCAAAGTCAATTTTCCATTTTTTTTTTCAGCTGTTTGATATAGCAGATTCCAGAGAAGACTGAAAGAAATGTGGAGATTTGCAATTATTCCTCAGTGATCTCCACAGAGGGAAATATAAAATAGCTTGTATTTACAATCAATACATGGTTCTTCTTTCCTCCTTGTCAACTCTTTTTAGCTTTTTAATATCTTGCCAAATTTCTGCTGCAATGATTTAAAGTGTTAGGAGATTTTTACTTCCTCTAAGAATCACAGCACTAATTGTGGATCTGGAACCCTTCTTTGGAAATGATTGATAAATAGTTCATTCTCATTATGATTCATCTTAGAGCCCCTCCCCTGTTTGTTAAAAACTTGAAGTATAATCTTTCACATCTTTTAGTATAGATTTAGCTCTCCTGTCTCTAGGGAATAATACCAGTCCTTGTCCAATGAGCTCTGCAAAACTGAAGGGCAGTTCTGCTAAAACAGAAGGGTACAAGCCCGTGATGGATATCATTCCAAATTTTAGAAAGTTCCTAGATAAATCCCACTTAAGTCCAATTCCCAGCAGGACTGCAAACTTCAAAACTGATGTATGGGTACTGTGCAAATGATGTTTTTAAGCAGCTATGTTTTTAAGCACCTCATTTTTTTTAAGGCACTAAAAACTTCAGCTTAAGTGAATGCTGAGGTGTCACTTTCTTGACAAAGCCAAGTAGTTGGTTGTTTATCTCACTCAAAATTCTGTTAGCTATTTCTTCATATTAACGACCTAATATGTGAGATTTTCAAAATTTAAGTACAGGGTAGAAAAAACCAAAATGCAGTAGTGACTATGGCTTTTCTTCAAAACATAACTAAGGAAATGGAAGCAATTGACATACTATGTCTGAATATTGACTATTCAAATTATTGGTCAGACTATTGGTCTTACTGCTAAAGGAAAATACAAGGATCAAAGAGGATTTGAAGATCTATCTTTCACTGTCTTTGAGTACCTTAACCATGAGAGTTCAGCAGCCCTCTTTTTTTTTTTTTTTTTTTTTTTTTGTGAAGATGGTCTTAATTCCTTCTGTTAAAGCTCTTCCACTTTAATCAGAAAATAATGGTATTTTGATAGAGAAGGTGTGAGCAAAACATTAAAAGAATTATTGTGACATTCACATTGAATTCATGGGCTATTTGATATACTCTACAAAGTCAGTCTTTACAGCAAGAATAGGAATTCATGTATCTTCCTTTTACTTACATGACCTAATCTTGAGAACAGAGAGCTGTGCTTACTTTGTATTCTTCTTATGAGTAAATTATTTGATTATCCATTCAAAATGTAACATTTTATGCAGGAGGAGTAAAAGCACCAATTTGAAACTAATCTTCAGATTAATGGCTAGAAAGCTCTCTAATGACAAAAGAACACTTTTTCCCTCTGTCCCATCCTGAACGATGAAGAATTTAAACCATTTTCCAATTCTTTATCTAACCATTATAATGAGTAAAAGCAATTTTTTTAATCAGTTTTAGAACTGGTTGAGCACTACTGCTCTTTTCAAAGTAGGACCCTCATTGCATAACTACAGAAGAGGGATGAGAATTGTAGATCGGAACAACTTTTCCTTTAGTAGTACAAAGCACTTTCAGACAACTGAGAGGTTAGAATTAAAACACTCTCCATAGAGTTACCATTGCTTGGCTTGGGGCTTGCAGACTTCTACATTTGAATTCTTAGCTTTAACACTCTTACACATTGGATGGGATCTAAGTTTTCCAGAGTTATCTCACAGTTATAGTCTCTTTTCAAAAAGGTTGTGTCCAAGGAAATATGATTTCTCCTTCAAGTAGTAAAATTGACCAGACAGACTTCTTGGGGATATGGGGTCTATGCTTTTGTCTGCACTTTTCCTGGCGTGAACTAATTTTGATGATTGTCTACTATTCAATTGCTATTGCTTATCTTCTTTTAGGTTAGCCCTGTGAATACCATGATAAAAGTCTAATAAACCTAGGGAGTAATTGAATGACAGACTTCATGGTAATTGGGGTTGAGGGAGCCTTATTGTGCAACTCAGACTAATAACTAAAAGGTGAAGATAGTCAAACTTTACTTATAAATGAAGTGAAAAATGAATGAAGAAAGAGCACGTAATCAGATTGTATTAGGAAACATAAAATCTAATCCAAGACTAACAAAGAAGAAATCAACATCATGGTCCTCCTAGCAAAGAACAAAATGTATGGACAACTCACTGTAACCTCCATAGTAGATAACACAGATATTTATGGACCTCAGCCTTAATGGCATTACTAACTACAAGTGTATAGCATTGCAAATGGACTATAGCAATAATTGTTGTCATTGTTTTAACCTGGAGTCGACTGCTACTATATTATTTTGGGAAGCAGTAAATTCTTGGCTCCATATGTAGCATTGTTTGTCTTTTGCTGATAAAAGATTTTGAGTATAACACAGAAATATGTAGATTCTCATAAGTACAGTCCTCCTTAAAGAGTGAAAAATAAAATCTAGATCAATAAAGAAGTAACACTACCTGAGTTAAAACAAGACTTTTTGGTTTGTCAAAGGAAAAAAAAAAGAAAACAGAACAAACAGCTATTTGGCTTGAAATATCTTCCCAAATACATAATGCAGATATTTTTTCCAAAGTATTTTTCAGACTATTATAATAATTACCTTCTATTTTTCATCACGTGAGTAACAATTAAGGATGTTTTCAATCACCAACCTGGTGACACTGCTCTTGAATAAGACATTTTCCAAAAACTAACTTTTCTTTTTTTATGTGTTTTACCCTAATATTGCAAAGAATTACTTATATTTTTCACTATCAAGGAGACTTTGTATCTTCAGATAGTGGTTTGGTTGAGTATAATTTAATTGCTTTTACAACTACATGATTTTAGTCTGAGTTGACTTTGATAAACATCCTGTCCTGAGCTGATTGTACCATTTTCTTACTGTATTTCAGTACACCAGCTCACTGAAAAAGGATGTGTATGTTTTATATTTGTTCTAAAAGGATTGAAACCAAGCAAAATAGAGGTTATACTCTACTGGGAGAAAAACTGTTCAAAAACAGCAAAGTAAGAATTTATTTAATTTAGTGTGGTGAAGAATGCATTGCCTGTCTTTGTGGATAAGAAACATAAAGGGAGAGTGCAGATTCACTGTTGTCACCCTCTGGGTCACCACACATGCTTGACAGCTCACACAACATAGCCTAAATGCATCGCTGATCACCTTTGCTATCTTCCAGGCAAGGGCTAAACAAATAACTCACACACATCTTCCAGACACCTGTTTTCTCTGTGAGAAACAATTGGGGCTTTGGAAAGGAAGAGACACAAGCTATCTAAAATGCCTTTAACTCCAACAAGAAATTAGATATTTTATAAGCTACGCTAATGAGAGTCATTGTAGAAGAATGAAGAAATCATTGGGGTTTTTTGTTGCAATGAGCATTTAATGGTTGCTTTTATACAAATGATAGGGGGGTTCTCTTAGTGATAACATGCAGTACTAAAAATTAAGAAAAAGAAGTAGACACGGTATTTGTAGAAACTGAACAACTAAGGCTAAAAGGAGATGGCAGTGTAGATGCAGCCCAGTAAATATGAATTTATCCCTGCTAATAAATGGCCACAAATGTTTTCCAGCCTGGCAGTGCAGGGCCTCAGGACTTACCCAGTCTTACTTTGGCCTGGCCTGGTTTTATCTTATTTTAACTACACAGCTGCTAGGTCACCATTGCCTAGCCTGTTTTAAGCAATAGGGTGAAGGTCTGATAAACATTGACAGTCTCTGTGTAGCACACTGGAGCCCTTTTTGCCAAATGCTGTTGGGGAAGGCTGTTGTGCACCTTTCAAACTTTATCTGTAAACCAATGAGAAAGCATCAAACTGTGTTTAAAAATATAAATTTTTTAAAAAAAGAAAAAAGAAAAAAGAGAAAAAAAAACAACACATCCTACTACTTCTAAGCAGAGAGGTCAGGCAGACACATCTTCGTTGCATTGTCCGCTCCATTTCTGTTACAGAAGAAGGGAATTCTGGCTTAGGATCCAGAGGAGCATTGGACAGGTAAGCAAAACACCGGAGAAAAGAGGAAGAAAATGGAAAGGGCCTTTTTTTGCATGTTCTAACCCTTCTATTACTGAAGGCCGATTTGTATTTATTTATTCTATTAAATTACTAAAATGTTAATAGTAGTAACAAAAAGTTATTATTTCCAAATACCCAGTGTTTTCCTTGTTCCTCATAACAAGATTGCTTAAGCATAACAGAGAATTGAAATAAAAATCTTTAAAACTTGTAAAATAAATTAAAAAATGAATTAATGAAAACAAAAGTCTCTAAGGTAAGTGAGATGATGATAGTTAGATTGCCAAGCAGACAGTATTAAGGAATAAGTTTCTGCTTTTATAGGTCCAAAAACATTTCTTCTCAGCTATAGCAAATAGCTTGTTTTCTGCAGCTTCTGGTCATCAGGATCAGGTTTAAATGACATTCTGAGTCAGAATCTCAAAGACAAAAGATTCTCAAAGTCCTCTGGACCCGCTCCAACAGATCCATCTCTTTCTTGTACTGGGGACCTCAGAACTGCCCACAGTACTCCAGGTGGAATCTCACAAGAGCAGAGTAGAGGGGAAGAATCACCTCCCTCAGTCTTCTGGCCATACTTCTTTTTATGCAGCCCAGGATACGATTGGCTTTCAGGTCTGCAAGCACACATTGCCAGCTCATGTCCAATTTTTTGTCTGCCATTATCCCCTAGTCCTTCACTGCAGTGTGGGGTTTTTTTATTAACTTGAGAGGGAGGACAGCCCACGTTGAATCAGATCAATACAAACTTCTCAACCAGTTCATTCCCCAGATCATAATGATACTGGGGATTGCTTCATTCCAGGTGCAGGACCTTGCACATGGCCTTGTTGAACATCATGATGTTAGATAGAAAGAAGATCCCTGAGATGTCAGTTCAGCAAGACAGCCTGAACAAAGTGTTTTGTTACCATGACGGTTAAAAACATTAAAAACCTCTGTAGCAGAGACTTTACAGAAAAAAAGTCAAAACCCAGATATCGTAACTTTGGCTAAATATTTGTGTATTAAAATGATTTACATAAAATATTTAATATATGTTAATAGCAGCTCTAACAGTGCTTAGAGGCATAATTAAACTACTCAGGCTTGGCAGGAAGTAGTCAGCCAGCAGTTCAAACAAAAACCAATAACCCTCTTTCAGGAAAAGGAAAAAAATACCTGCAGTTATATAGACACTGCAGTTGGTAAAAATATAACCATTTTTCACCAGAGCTGAATCTGAATTTGTATCCAAAACCTAAAATGTAGAAGGTAATCAGATAAAGATGTAAATCTTCAAGCATGCATGTATTAGACAAGAAACCAGGATAAGGATGAAAAGGAAGATTATGAAGAACTCAGAAAAGGATGCCCAGTCATCAGTCCTACAACCTTGAAGCTCCTAACAAGTTTTACATTCAGAATTGATGGAGGTCTTAAAGCAGGTGGGATTTCCTGAAGTGTCCCAGGGAGGTTAGCTCAAAAATACTGAAGAGGCATCTGACCGTTACATTCAAGCAAGACCTGCATTTCATATTTGTTTTGCTTGTAATCTCTTGCCTCTGATGTTGTACCTAGAGGCTTCTCTTCCTAAATAATTTTTTTCTTTGTTTTACTGTTAATTTTGAAGTGATGAATCACTATGAGTCAGCACAAGGTGATTCAGAGACTATGCTTTGCACCGCTGCTGGAAATTGTAATCAAACAAGCCAGTTTGATAGGGTCTTGCAGGATGCTCCCGTGTATACCTAAAGATCTAAAAGGCAGATGACTATTAATTAGGTAGTGCAGCTCAATTAAATTTGTAGTTATTTTCATTTTTTCCTTTTCTGTCAAGGGTATTAGCTTTGGCTCCTTTCTGAGGTGCGTTCATTTTTTTTTTTAATTAACTTGAGAGGGAGGACACTCCAAGATGAACAAGATGAATCAGAGTAATATAAACTTCAGTGCTCTATATGATGTGTTTGGCAGATCTATATGAAGTGGTAAGTAATTTCAATTATTATTAGGTAACCAAGTAGGAAGAGCAGGAAGGTGAAGCCGAGGTTAAGGAATCTGGGGGTGTCTAATGTCAAGTTTTAATATGAATCTTCCTCTTGTAAACCCAGAGCTTCTTGCAAGAAGCAGTTAACTACAAGGAATGCTAATACTCTGGGTCTACTTTTAACCTTCATGACATATAGGGAGTGGTGCAAACATGTAGTCTTCTTTGAAAGTAAAAAGGAGCACCTATATTTGTTTTGATGTAAATTTTTCCCAGCTGAAGGCCCAAGCAGCTTAAACTCAAGGCTGGGCAATCTCTATGGAGCCAAATAGAAACAATGTGAGACTCTAATGGTGCTAACTTGAATGTAGCAATTGAGATGAGTTTGTTTTACGTGAAGTTTAATTGCTATGGTTTTCTCTTGTACACAAAACTGTACGTGGCTGAAGAAAGAGTTACTGTTTGGTTAAATCAAGGACTTAAATCAGTTTCTTTCAAACAGTAGGAAACGGCTGAGAAGGGACAAGACTAGGGGTCGAAGGCAGACACAAGGACTATTATAGACCTATTTGCTATGACTGGTAGAGATGATACTTTCTGGCTCCGTCAGCTGAACCCTTACCAGGGCTGAAGTCCCGCTGTGATACTCCTGTGTTCCCACTCCACTAAGCTTCCAATAGATTACTACTCATAAATAACAGTCTTTTAGGCTGATTTTGGAGAGATCCCAAAGTAGTCCCACAGACAGTTCCCACAGATGTTTTCCTTGATATGCTGCATCAACACCTCAGAGGGAAAAGGGTATAAGAATCCTCTAGAACTGATTGACTCAGCAGAACCAACATCTTTCTGTTTTTATTTCTTTCTGTTGACACTACAAAAAAGTCATGGATGGACGCTGTGTAAGTTGTTTCATCTGCTTGGATTCAAGGAGTTCACTGTAAAAAGCCAGTCCACGAAGTGTTTATTATAGTGTGCTCTTGCACCCTCAGCAACAGCATTCATGTCTCTCACTTTTGTAATCCATGCATGGTATTATTCCTATGTGTAAATGTTTCTTATCAAATCCAGATGTTACATAATCTCCTTTCATAAACTTGCCAAGACATCTGAAGCTGGAGCTGTGGTGGCATCCATCCTCTATCCACAAACATGTTAATACCTTGCTCTCCTAATCATATGGCTAACCACCTTTTCAACTTGCATTCATACTGAACCAACTTCTATAAAGTGGTAAATCTGAGAACCCCTTTTTCCCTTTTGCTGTTGATCTTCTTGTAACACATCGAGCATAGGTGGTTTGATACTAGGGAATGGATTGCCTAGCTAGAAATAAGCTAGGTAAGGGTGACCTGTTATATAGTCTTGACACAAGCTTGCAACCAGTGTAAAGACTGGGCTGTCCTGTGTACCCTGTGTGAGGCATGGTCAGGTATGGTGGTTTAAAGACAGCTTTTAAACAGCTGTTCAAAGACTATGTTCTCACAGCACTGGTGCTTTACCCCCTTGAATTCAGTGGAGTTAGAACACTACTGAATTCCTTCATGGTGACTTACTTGCATCTTGAAGTGTTTAAGAATCTGACTCTTTGAATTAGGAAATTCATTTAATAAATAACACAAACAAACCAGCTACGCCTTCTTCAGAACACAGCAGATATTTATGCCCTCTTTAATAAATGTTACAACACCAGAAAAGTTCCTCTGAAAAACAAAATACTACTTTTCCTTTTTTATATGAAACTGTAATATTGAGTTTCTGGCACACTGGGATGCTGTTCAAAGAAGAAAATTAACAGTACTTCCTGTATCACTTTGTACCTCTGGAATCTGCCCTTGAGCAAAGACTGATTTTTTCCAAATTTTTAGTGCAGATGAAATCCAGAGCACCCAGCAAAACGAACAGGCAATACTGTCCTGCAGGAATGTATTATGGTTAGTTTCCCATCTCTGCTGGAAATTCTTACTAAACTTCAAACTCAAGTTTTCATGTTATCCAGATTATTTTTTTTATTCAATATTTTTACTGCCTTTTTCCATTGAGTTCTGTCTTGCTGTGATGGTACATTACTCCTGCACTGAGTGTCTCTGGTTTATGTTTCTGTTTATCTTTCTGTCCATCTAGCTATACATGTGTGGGTATGTAATATATAGAAACACAAACCAAGGATTTTTTATCTAGAGTTCTTATGTAATATATTGAATTTATACATTTTGTTATGTGGATTTTATTACCTTAGGCTCGCATGAAGGAAATGAGTGCTTAGAGGTAGAATTTTTAGTCTGATCAACTATAGACATTTCATTTTCTATTATTTTTTCCCCAGCGTCTTTTGTGGCTTCTTCATCTTGAAGAAATTTTGAGGACACCTTTATATTTGAAGGTGTTGACAGTGAGGACAGCTGTTTACGTGTCTGTTGTGATTTTTTTCTGCTTAGCACATAACTGCTTCTGAAAAGTAAATGAATGAGAACTGAACAAAGCCACAGAAAAGTGAGCTTAGTAATATTTTACACTCTAACCTCACATAGAGGGCCTCAGGAGTAAAAATTCCTCTGTATTATCCACGCGATTGCACACATTATGTCAGAAGAAATATGGGGGCAAATTGATTTACCTTTTTTTAATTATTATTATTATATAGCATGTTTTACAGGGAATGGCAATTAAATAACTTTCTGAACAGTATTTCTTAGTGTGAAAGCAAATATTTTTTATTTATTTAGCATCTATGTTGGCATGTGAGCTCAGACCTGAGCAAGTTCTCATCCTTGAAGTAGAATTGCCCTTCTGAAATTGCTGTAAGTCTGACAACATTACAGGAAAGGAATTACCCATGTGATGATTTATTGTCTTAATACAGAACTCATGTATATCAGCAAAATAATGTATATTTTTCATAATTTTTAATAATGGCACAGGAACCAATTTTAGGCAGGTCAATAAAATTTAAATGTTTATTAACCTTAACAATATGAATCAGTAATAAAATTCTGCAAGTCTCAGGACTTCAGTTAAAACAACTGAGAAAGTGAACAAGTTCAAATGGCAGAGTCTACAGGGTATAATTTCATTACATGCAGACCTTTATAAACACAACTTCTTGCAAAGTACTTGACTTAATTGGAAAGTAAAGATGGAGAAGGTTCCTCATAAGCATTTTTTCCGCTTTCCTCTACATTTTTAATGGGAAATATACATTTTTTGTCAAATCTAAAACCCCAAACACTGATGTTTTTTCTACTTTAGGAAACTGAGACATGGACATTTTTGTCCATAAACTTCTAAAATTTGTGTATATGTTGGCTAAAGAGTCAGCACTCTTTCCAAACTCGGGTGTTGGTCAAAAGAGTGTTTGAGGAAACTATGCACTCTTTTCATTTAATTGAAAACTAATTTTGTTATTGAAAAAAATTTGGTAGAAAATATTTCTTAGCATCAATAATTTAGGTGATTTAGTTTGTCCACCCAAAGAAATAACCACTTATTAATTTTTCTGCCATCAAACACAGTTTTGAAATTATTTAATGACAGTGGTGGCCAGGATAATAAGTTTTCATGTTCTGCAATTCTATTCTGAATTATTAAAGAGCCTTGGAACCTTTCTCCTTATTTCCCTGCAGCTGAAACACTTCAGGGAAAATCTGGTTTCAAAGAGAAGTAAAAAAAAGAAAAAGCAAGCCATTATAATGAAATTTTTGATTGCACACAAACACCACTTTGATGTTTCATTTTTTTTTAAAAGTAAATGCTATAACCTTGGAAAGCAAAGTGATTTCTAAGTTTTTAGGTTATGTAGTTATCCAAAGTCTGCATAAGACCTTGACTTAAGCCTCTATTTTGCTGCTATAAAAGAGGTAATAATTTAATTTAGTTTTTTTCTTAAATAAATATTTAAAAAGCAACAGTTTCTCAGTTTATAGAAGTACAAATACTTAATCCCACAATACAAAAAAAATCTTTCAAGTTTTGACCTTGAGAAATATTCCACTGTGTGGTCTGGACAGGTCCTTCTGATCAAATTGTAATAATGTGAGGCAGATTCCATCTCTGCTTTGTGGCATGAACAGAGGGGACAATTAACATGGGATCAGATTGAGAGTCATCTTGTATAAAACCATCCTGTATAAAGCAATGCACTGTTATTACAGGAGGCTGCAAAAAATATGAATTAATGTAATGAGTTGTTAACAAGACATATTCACCTATTCTGCCTCATGGCATGAGGCATGGATAAACCATATTGCCATATCCGGACAGTATAATGTTAATTCATGCTGTATCTTTGGGAACACCTTTGCATCAACCTTGTCATGTCACTAAAGATCAAAAAATGCTTAAATAATTCACCTGTTTTTCACCAAAGAGAGATTCTGTCACTACAGAAGAGCTGAAATAAATAGAATATGGAGGACAACAGGAATTTCCTATGAAAGTCAGTGAATACTCTAGATGTCATTCAGTAATTATAACCCAAAAAAAGCAAGAATCAGTTTAATATTCTGCAAAATAAATGGGAATCTTTTCTTTGAACATTGCCCCCTGTCCCATGCTGCGCAATGTGTATTCACCATTGCATTACCAGGTTCAGTTTTAAAAAACATTCCCTTTTGAAACAGTGTGAAACTAAAGTCGAAAAGGAAATACAGTATTATAGTATGTGTAGAATAAAAGCTTATTAGACTTCAGAAATGGTTAATAAAATGCAGTCTTGAAATAGAAAATAGATTTAGAAAACAGAAATATGAGATAAGACTTTTGTCTCAGTCAAGAGGACTTTTCCAAGTGTGAAATGTAACAGAGAACAAGGTTACATTGTCTCATTTTTAACAGTTTGAAAAAAAAAATAAATAAAGTACTACAGCCAAAATGTTCCCTTTAATGTTTTTTTTCAATATTCCATCATGATTTTTATCAGTCCTCTCCCTTCATAACAAGGCCTTTTTTCTCTTTCTGTGTTGGAGCCAATCTTAATACAGAAGACATTTTTAACAGTCAAATGGTGAGCAGAAACATGCCAGACTGAAACTCATATGTTCCCACCCTCTCTTTTTTCTTTTTGAAAATGAGATGTCAATAAATTCCCAAACTATTTTAAAGTGTTACAGAAAAGCTAGCTATCTTAAATGCTAAACATAATAGGAAAATCACAAGCCATGCTTTAAGGAGCATTAGTTTTTGACTGTTTTCAAAAGCACTAGACAAAGAAGCTGAAAATAAAATAAAGCATGTTTTAAAATAAGATAAAATATTTGAAAGAAGACTTCTTCCAGCATGGGGGGAAAAAGCTAATGCAATAAAAAACAATTTTTTTAATAGGTGTGGGGGAGATATTTCCAAGCATTTGAAAAGAATTGGAAAATGAGAAATCACAGGGTGAAAAAAGTTTAAAAGGTGAAAATAATGAAATGTAAATAAATGAAACATAAATCAGAACCAGACTAGCTAGAATCAATTGAGCAGAATTTACAAGGGAAGGAGGAAATAAAAAGAGGCAGATTTACTTCAGAACTAAAGGCCCTTCAAAGCAATCTGAAACATAAAGGAAAGTTGACCCAAGTGAAATGATGTGCAGTTAGAACTGGAAACATAATTA
Organism: Tringa tobata; assembly: GCA_033628505.1. Lineage (NCBI taxonomy): Eukaryota > Metazoa > Chordata > Aves > Charadriiformes > Scolopacidae > Tringa > Tringa tobata. The sequence continues at coordinate 6,500,591 of JAHREE010000395.1, read as the reverse complement.
AAAGTAAAGTGGTTGGAAATATTATTATTAAAAAAAATATTTGAATACTTAAAAATTGAAAAGAACTAAAGAATAAAAATTAATACTGGTGACTGAAATATAAAACCCCAAGTAAATAAAATTAGAAATTGATTCAGAGTGCAAAAATAATATGGCGTGAAAAGCTGTGAGAGACTTGATTTTTTTCATTTCTACAACTGGCCCCAGTGGAAGTATTCAAACCTTCATTATAAATATACAAATCAAAATGGGAAACCATTCTTTTTCATAGGGAAAAAGCAAAGCTGTGGTGTTTTCATTTGCAGTATAGTTAAGTTTTTTTTTTCTTACAGTTTCTCAACGTAGAAGTTGAATAAAATCATGCTTAAAACACATATTTCTTTTTGTTACTGGCATTCCATTAGCAAATACATACCCTGAAACAGACTAAGATAATACTGTTACAAACCTAATTTAGGATAAGATAAATCTTATAATCTTCCCTAATATCATGTAATATCAGGCCCTATGTCTTTAATTTTCACCTTTTCAGGGCAGCCACCTGCACAGAGTCCCCTTGACTATGAAGACGCTACACCTCAACACAGGAGTATGTTCATATAGAGGCTGATGTTTTGCATGTATTTTTATGCCAGAGGACAAAATTATTATTCTGCTCATTAAATGGAAGGATAATTGAGAAAAGTTTTAGCAACTTTCCTGAAGACCCATGAAAGCTGCTATTTAAAGTAAACCATGCCTTAACTGACCAAATAGCCAGGATCAAGTTCATTTTTGTTTTATGTACTGTTGTAGGCTACCTGAGGTAGGAACCTGTTCTATACTCAGTAATTCACAGAGAGCTCTGAAGATTCTGTATCTTTCTGAAGGTTCCTGTGGAGGAAAATGAGAACTTTTAACATCATCAAAGACTTAGAGGTATGCATCTGGGCTTAAATGCCCTTTCTTTTCACTTAAACGATTAACTTCAGTTTGAAATAAATGAAAAATAAGAAACTGCAGCATGAGTCTGGTGAAATGAAGCTGCCAGAGAGTGTTTCAGATATTTTTACTTATTCTGCTTTTAAAGCTTTAAATTCACTAGTACTATTTTTATTCACAGTATTGCCTTGAATTTACTACCTATATTAAGTATGTCTACAATAAATAGCTTTACTTCTTGTTTCAGTGTCGTATTCAGGTTATAATATACAGATCAGAGCTAAGGGAAAGCAACAATTCCGAAATTAAAACACCATGCCACCTTCATTTTCTTAAAATACTTTTAAGAATACAGTATGAAGTTATTCTGATCCACATTTACAGTAAGTATGCGTGTGAGAAAGAGACTTTCAAGACATAAAATCTTATTAATGAGTATTGTATTTCCTACTATTGGAATAATAATGTACCATTCTCTTTTTAAATAGAGTATTTTGTTTCAAAGCGTATTAACTTTGGTTACGATTATAGAAGCAACCCCAAAGGTTTTAAAGAAGCTTTTAAAACTCGTTTTGATGACAATAACAGTGAACATGTGTTTCCTTTGAAAACTGAAATGTATGGAACAAGCAGTTACTTGAGTAGATATCCTTAAATAGGAAAGATTACCTAATCCGACATGGAACAGTTGATAGCTACTCTCCATGCTATGGAATGTTTTCTAACTTCATATAAACAAAATGGAAAGGGCACTGTTATTCATGATTGATCCTTAGATGCACAGTACCATATTCTAGGCTGGTACTGAGCAACAGAATTAGAGAAATGAATATTGCCTGATGATTTGGCAAAAGTTCTCATACTAAGAGACAACTTCTTTCTTATTTTCTGCAATTCAGCTGGCACAAAATGGTATTCTTTCATTTTGTTGAAAAAGATCAAATGTAAAGAAACCCTAGACTGGGATTGCAAATCCTTCATGAAACATAGGGCTGACATACAGGGTCATAAGGTTTTCACAGCAATGAAAGCATTGACATAGGAACAGGATAAGTGAAGATTCTTACAATGAGGGAAAGGAAAGATGGGCATCTCTTAGTGCAGCCAAAGGCTGCTCTGCTGCAGATTCCTGGACAAAATCCTACACGCTATATCTCACAAAGTATCAGACTAGGTGTCCGGAATATTCAACTTTTTCTTGTTTCCTTTTGCTATACACTTTTTATTTTAACAATGCCAATGCTGTTGGGATTTGACCTATTCAGACAAGGATTCCGTGTTTCTAGCTTTGATCCTTCATTGTAGACGGGAGGGAGTGTTTGCTATGGATACTACGCAGCCTCCACTGCCTTAAACACAGTGTCTGAAAAACCTTTGTGAAAATGAACTTTTTCTAAGCACAGGGCGGGGGGAGCAAAAAAACTAGGCTTTGCTCTTCTGTCCATACTTACTGGGCCAGAGATGACTGTTGCACACAGTTTCAAATTGTTAATAAGTCTGCTGGTTAAAATACTGTCCAATGCTTTAGCATCATTTTTGGTAGTGTGTTTTCTTATCCCCAGTAAGTTAAATTATCTGTATCGAATGTTATCATATCTGACAAAAACTGTCTGAGGGAATACTAATCAAAGATTTATGAAAAAAGGTATTGAAGTTCTAGAAAGATGATTAACTGCTGCTTGTCATAAAAATGGTTGTTGATTTGGAAATTTTAAATACATTTATTAGTTATCTAGGAAAAATGAACAGATACGAATACAACATGCATTTGTCATTAAGCTGAGGAGACAGTTAAAAATAAAGAATGAGAATAAAGGAGACAAATGGGTCTAGTTGAGATGTTTGCGGCTAATGATTTTTAGTATGTTTATCAGTGAAATGAGAGAAAACATGCAATTGTTCATTAAATTTGTAAATGACACAAAAAGAGAAAGGTTGGTTGTACTGGATTTACATGGCAGGGCTTTGGCATCAGGGGGGCTGCAGGGGTGGCTGCTGTGAGAAGAGACCAGGTTAACCCACCACAGTCCTTTCAGGTAAGGACAGTAACTGGGAGAGGTAACGGGCAAACCTTGGCCTGAACATTGCCAGAAAGTGGAAAATTTGTGGGGAATTTTTTGATGTTGTAATGTGGTAAAGGGACTGAGGGGTAGAGTGTGTGTCTATTGTCCACCTTTGTTGGTGCAGTGATGATACTAGTTTGACTTTGGTGTGGGGAACTCTTTTTATTGACGTAAGTGAAGTTTGTACAGGTTGTGTGATGAATATGGATTTTAGTGATAATCCCTAAATATGTGTGCCACAGAGGTGAGGGGTGGATGTACAGGATGCAGGTGTCCAGTTGCTGGCAAGGGGTGGGGGAGACTGCAGGGGCGTCTGGGAGGAGGGGCCAGGACTGCCCCAAGCTGGACACAGCCAATTCTAGCCAGGTCCAACCCAACCCTCCGCAAAACAGAGCTGAGCCCCTCAGACACGGTGGTGGCACCTCTGGAAAAACAGATTTAAGAAGGCGTAAAAGACGCCAGGTGGCAGCTGGGAGAGAGAAGTGAGAAAAATGTGAAACAACCGTGCAGACACAAAGGTCAGAAATGGGGCTGTTTAGTCTGGAAACAAGGAGGCTGAGGGGAGACCTTATCACTCTCTACAACTACCTGAAAGGAGGTTGTAGAGGGTTGGGAGCTGGTCTCTTCTCCCAAGTAACAAGCAATTGGACACAAGAGGAAATGACTTCAAGTTGCACCAGGGGAGAGTTAGATTGGATATGAGGAAAAAATTCTGCACCAAAGGGGTTGTCAAGCATTGGAACATGTTGCCCAGGGAAGTTGTGGAATCGCCATCCCTGGAGGTATTTAGAAGACAGGTAGATGTGGTGCTGAGGGACATGGTTTAGTGGTGGTTTTGGCAGTTAAGTTGATGGTTGGACTCAATGAGCTTAACAGTCCCTTCCAATCTAGGCAATTCTATGATTCTAAGTAAAAGGGAGAAGACGTGCTCCAGGTGCCCGAGCAGGTATTCCCCTGCAACTTATGAATTAGACCACGGTGGGGCAGGCTGTCCCACTGCAGCCCATAAAAGACCACATTGGAGCAGATACCCATTCTGCAGCCAGTGGAGGACCCAGTGCTGCAGCAGGTAGATGTGGCATGAAGGAAGCTGCAGCCTGTGGAGAGCCCATGCAGGAGCAGGCTCCTGGCAGGAGCTGCAGCTTGCGGAAGACCCACACTGGAGCAGTTCTGAGAAGAACACCCCGTTGGAAGGCCTCACATTGAAGACGTTCATGAAGGACTGTATCTCATGGGAGGGACCCCACAATGGAGCAGGGAAAGAGCATAAGGAGGAAGCAGCAGGAGACCTGGAGTGTTATGAAATGACCACAGCCCCATTCCCCATGCTCCTGCACTGCTCAGCAGGAAGGAGGTAGAAGAGTCAGGAGAGAAGTTGAGCCTGAAAGGAAGGGGCGGTGGTAGGAAGGCGTACTTAGCTTTTGTTTTGTTTCTCACTATCCTACTGTATTTTCAATTGGCAATAAACTAACTTAAACTTCCTCAAGTTGAGTCTGTTTTACCTGTGATGGTAATTGGTGAGAGATCTCCCTTACTTAACCAGTGAGCCTTCTAATCTTATATTGTCCCCTTGTCCTCCTGAGGAGTAGGAGGGAGCGAATGGCTGGGTGGGCACCTGGCAAACAGCTAACCCACTGGAGTACTGAATAATGAAAGATTAGTTCCTATCGATATCCACATTGATACACATCTACACAAAGTCTGTGCAGATAAAAACAGAGACAGTAAACTACACAATCTGGAGGGTGATTTTTGAAAAGTAATTACCACGAAAAAGATACTGAGATAACCACCTGAAGGATAATTGGTTGAAATTGCCTCTGACAAATGCAATTTTTGGGAATGTCACGGTGAATCTCTTATGTGTAAGCAGAACGTAAGGATTGGAAGGTGCAAGTGTAGATAATGTAATTTTCTACTGCCTTTCTCTGCATGGAATTTTTGAAATCATTATTTGAGAATGGCGTCCACATCTGGTTTTTAGTCAAGAGAAAAACAAAGATGATTTTATTACATTCTGTAGATAAGTGTGAAATAAATTTCTTAATGTAGGAGCATCTTTAATCTAACAGGCAGAATCTTGCCAGTATGCAATGGCTGGAGGTTAATGTGAGACTAATTCAGACAAATATTGGGGAATATATTTTTTAACACAGAGTAGCTAACCATTGAAATGGCTTTCCTAGCAAGGCAGTGAATTCTATATCATCTGTAGTCTTTAAATAGAAGCTTAACAATTTTCTAAAAAATTCTCTGGCTCAGAAGCTGTAGACTGGGTACGTCACTCACCTGTTTAAAATCTACAGCTTCTGAAAGCAGGTCAAGCTATGGTGATTCCTTGTAGACTTGAAATCTATGCTAATTCTTTAGAGGGGTAGTAAATGTGAGTGATAGGTTGGAAAAGCAATTGCCAAGAAGACCGGAAAAAGGCACAAATTTACGGTGAGATGCTTGCAGAGGTGAAAAAGGCAAACACAGATCTGTTTTACGAATACATAGGTCTGCATCCAAGCAAAATGTCTGGATTCTGTGTGTGACTAGTGATTTCCTTTTAATGCATCTTATTCTGAACATTATCTTGTAAGACAAACTGGAAAGATTTTTGAGATTCATTTTTTTTCTGAGGTATTTGAATTTAATTATGTACATTGCATGTCTGAATGGTAGTTATGAAGTAAAGAAACATCCTAGTAAATGGGTAGACATGGCAAGGAAAGTAAATATAAGATGGTTTAGGATACTCACCAACCCAGTCTTTCTGTATAATTAACACCCCACTCCACCCCTCAAGAACTGCTTTAAAAATAGGTTTACTAGCATTTAGGCATGTCCAGATTTCTGGTATCTTCAATTTGCATAATTCAAGTGAGATTTACTGAGGAAACAGCTCTGAAAAAGGGTGAAGCCATATGCTTATCACCAACCGTACTGAATATATAGTCCCAGATCATTTGTTATGACTATAGACAGCCATGTACCTCCATTCAGGCTGAAACTTTCACTGATTTTTGGAGATGTTTACAGAACACTTTTGAGTAGCTGCAGAAGAAATTGCTCATAAATGTGTCCATCTCCAAATAACTAGGATAGTACTTCTCCCTGACCTTTTAGACAAAAAGAAGCTGACTTGTATGCAGTTGCTTAGAGCAGCAGCAGAAACCAGCAAAAATAAGGTGTCTACCATTAAACCTGAAGCAAATTTACAATTAAGAAAATAACCCTAATAGACTGTTATGGCTGGCACCATACAAATGGTTTCTTGCTTTCCAGTCTATGTCTTCCATCAAAGTAACCGTATGCTGTTATATTAACAATAATGCTCTGCTCCAGAAAACAAAAGTGATTAATGATTGATTAGCCATTGTTCCATCTGCTACCATGTGGTTCTTGCTTTGCTTCAATTTAAATGCAGACTTTATTGCCAACAGCTTTGTTCCACTTCCCTCCAAGCTTGCTTTTGCAAAATAGGAATAGCAAAGAAGGCTGCCAGAGGAAGGCCAAACTTTTCATACAGCATCTGTGCACAGAAGAATTGCACACCACTAGCCCGTCACAGAGCCAACCAACTTGATCAGTACAGTTCCCTTTCTTTTAAGGACACTGTGTCTCATGGAAAAGCAGTGTTTGACATTGTACTGAACCTTTTTTTCAACCTCCTGCTATGCAGCTCCTAGTCTGAGAAATAGAAATTAGAGTTTTTCCCAGTTCATATGACGGCTGTTCAGATTTAGGAGTCACATATACTGTAAGTTAGTTGTTATTAAGTCCGTTTTCAAACAGGTCTGGTTCAATTCTTTCCCTCTCTGTCTTCCCCCAGGCATTAGCAGCCTACCTGCTTAGCCAACTGTGATCTCTCCTTTTCTGGATGGCATTTACAAGCAGCTCATTTTTCACCTCCATGCTGGAATAGAGGTTTCCTGGAACTGTTCTCCTTTCTCAGAATTGAGGATGACAGCTCAAATGTTCCTAGAGCCTTTGTTAAATGGATTTTGGATGTTCTCTTAAGAATAGGCAGAGCTGGATACTGATCAGGATGTCTTGCTCTACTAAACTAAGATGCATGGGTGCAGCAACCTTAACACTTTTTTTCATTTTCTCCTTGGCTGCAGGATAAAGGCACTGAGTTAAACCACGGTAATGTAGATTCAAATATAGGCAGTTTGGTGTAATTTTATGGTAAGTATCACTTAATTCTCCATCTTCTTGTGGGGTCCTAAGTTCTGCCTCTTAACTAACCTGGCAAGAAACCCCCATCCCCGCATCCCTTAGAAAACAGGAATTACTTTGCACAAGCAAAGCTGATGTTTTCCTTGTGCAATAGGTGGAAGCAGCAGACCCTGACACATTCCAATATTATATCCCACTTCTAGACAGTGTTTACCCTGCAGAATCCTACATCACCATGAAATCTTTTAGCATTCAGATTATATATCAGATGATTTCCAATATCTTTTCCCATCCAAAAAAATAAGAAATCTCTTACATATGCATTTACCCTGATTGCTGGGTGTTGGCTATGTGGTAGTCACTGGGGGAAAACACACAACTACTTGTGAAATTTAAAAAGATACACTAGGGTTCTCATTGGGTGGTTTTATGAAAATGTGAAGCAGTGAATTGATTTGCTTCAAATTATTTATTATTTGGCTCTTTTGTACATGAGGTTAAAATGTACTTTCCAAGTACAAAAACAGAACAGAGCATTTTTATATCAAATCATTCACCTCAATCCACAAAATGAAAAAGCTATTTCCCTAGAAAAGTTGCAAAGCAGACCGTACAGTCTATTCAGGAGAACTGAGTTTTGCTCATAGCAAAATGCAACTAGATGGTAAGCATGCATTTCTTTGCAGCAGCAGAGAAAATGAAATCTCTTTCTGCTTTATGCTTGTGGATTGAAACACAGAGCTGCAAAGTTCTCAAGGTGAGGGTGTTTAGAAATGTCTCCTTTCAAATCTGAAAATTAAATTCATTTTCTGTTTATGTAGAAAAGAAATTGAAGATCTATCAGTAACTGGCTTTTTCTGCATTTTGAGAGGTTTCTTTATTCCCTTGATATTAGGAAGAATAACACACTGCAACACTGCATGTAAATTTTTTTCTGCTTAACTTATTTGGCTAGCAGTACTGTACATTTTCAGCAGCTACATGACTATGCTGTATTGTGTCTTTTTGTGTCTGTGAGCTGGATCTTTCCGAAGCTCAGAAGTCTGATTCAAAGAAACTATTAAAATGCACAGGCAGCAGAAACGGCAACCTGCAATAACTTCTGTGGTTCGCGATGAATTTGAGCCATGACTTCTGACTCCTATTACTTTGTGTGGGTGGTCATTTGACAAGTTATCTGCAGGGATATTACTAATACACTGATACTTTCATTTGAAGTCCAAGCCTATCAGTTAGAATGAAATCATTCTGAAGAACAAACACATTTTACGAGGACAGGGAAAACTTACTTTCAAATGAAATTTAGCCTCATGAAATCCACTGCTCTGGCAAGTGTCTCTGATTGGCTGACCTACCCATCACCAGCAGTTTCTGTAGTGGGTTGAGGAAAACTATCAACAAAACACCTCATTCCCATGAGCATCAAAACATCCCAGCTGCCAAAAATAGCCTCATTTTTATGACTGTATAACCTGCCAGAGCCTAAATATGACTATTAGCCACAACACTGTGGAGAAAACAACTACTTTGATTTTGTGAGGAACTGAGTACTCACAGTTCCCCATGATATAATAGTCCTAATAAGAAAATCAGGCCTGATATGGCCTGCGGTTCCCAAAGAAGAGCTACTCCAGCTGCAGTCTCAACATATGCATGTACATTAACTATAGGGGTACTATTTCACTGAATACAAAAGCCACCAAAAATGCTTGCATCAGTCTACAAATGGCAGAGTTTTTCAAAAAAGGGAAATATATCCTCCCATTATGAATAAAATCAGGCCTTAGCACAAGGTTGCAAAACATGATGTTCGCACCCTGTTTCTTTAAATGCTTTTTACCAGAACTATCTGGGAAAAATGGGATATTTTCAAGAAAATTTCAGTACCAAATGATCATCTTTCTTCCACAAAGAATTTCCAAGCAACTACCAACTTCAGCTTGTCATCTTTGCAAAACAATTACAAAATCCCTAACCCACCTTGAAACCTGTACATAAACCTTTCTTTTTATTCTGTAGTCCTCTGAATGAAAACAGCCTGGCCTGCATTGCCCTCACTGTATGTGATGTTGACTGAATCAAACCTGGAGTAAGAATGCCACATTATGGTGCTAAACCACTTGAGAGGAGCTCCAGCTAATGTCCCTGATGGATGTTTTTTCAAGTTCCCATTCTGTATGGGGCATCATTATGCATCATTCTGTCTAACCCACTTTATACCTGATTACCTCAAGCCTGTTTCCATAAAACTGAAATATTATGCACCACAATGTATTGAATGGGCTGGATGCACACTTATGACTACACTTCAGAGAATGAAATGGGTAGACACTTTGCCCTGAATATAGTGCTCTATACTACCATAATGGAGAAAACAGATCATGTCATAGACCATTCTGAGGCATTTCTGTCACTGGGAGAAATGGTTTTCATGGGGGAAAACTGATCTATCTGTCTCTGTACCTACTTCTGTTTCTGTCTCCATTAATCTATTTCCCAAGAGCTAAGCAGTGTTTCTCCAGATGTGTTGCACAGATGAGTATCAGTGCTCTTATCAGCAAATCTTTGAACCAGAAGCTCACAGGAAATGAAAATGTACTTTTGTTAACAAATCTGTTAATCTCAGCTGGCATTTTATTACTTTGTTTTGAATTTATGAGCAAACATTTGACTGAAATCTTAAAATTTACCTGAATTTCCTTCTGCCTATGAAGGGGCATAATTTTATTATTCTGCAGATCGGGTCATTGTTATCGTTATTACAGTGATTAGATTCATGGTTGTACTATTCCACTCCCAGTTTAGTAATATTGGTAGAAAATTGGAACAGTACATCAGTGACTCCTGCCCATACAAACAGGATTTCCTGACCAGCCACAGCCTAATGAAAAAGGAAAGTGAAATGAATTATACACCTAATTACAAAAGTACAAAGCCAGTTTCCTTCAGAAAAAGAAAGAACATATATTGAACTCTCTAAATGCCCCCCAGCGTATCCAGTTTAATGTATAAGCAACCTGAGCATTACCTGAGATGCCAGGCTATGAAAAGTCTGTGTATTGGTTAAGTTAGATAGTGGTGGATGTTTTCTGTGGAGAGGAGAAGTCAAGAGAATCTACTGCCTGTGGGGCTGCCATAGTCTACTCCTTACTGTAAGAGACCTAGCACTTTATCACTGCTGATCCAATATAACTTTCCTTCAGTCAAGTGCAGATAGAGTCCCTTATGCCTTCTTGAGAAGAAGCTGAATAGTAAAAATAGAAAACTTTTATTAACTAGAAGAAGAATACTCACTATCTTATTTTGACTGTCTTCAATGTATCAGTGAAAAATTTATTGTTATGGGAATATTAAGATAGGGGTTGCAACATATTATAGTTTATGGAGAAAACAGCAGATATGAAGAGAGATGAATTAAACAATGTCACACAAAAAATCTGCGTCAGTTAGGTTTAGAATTGGTGTTCCCTGATGCATAATACCTGAACCTTAGGAAATTCTCTCCTGTCAGTTATTTATAGCAGTTGTTTGTACTTACTTGTTGCACATGCAAAACAGTCTTCAAGCTTGCATCGTGTACCTGTGATGACATTCTTGGTTATCAGCTGTTTGGATGTTCATTCACCTTATGTCACAGCTCCATCTGTACGTTGTTTGTACAGCATCTGCTGCCTCACAATCTCATTCTCCCAAGGAAGTGCTATGCATAATTACACACCACCAGGAAATGTCCACACACATTTGAATTTTCAACTTTTAAAGCAAAAGGCCCCAATTTTTTCCACCTTAAAAGCAAAAGCAATAGGAAAAAGGATAGTTAAAATCCTCAATTAAACAGGGTAACTGCCTGTTCTTGCTGTTAGTTCAAAAAAGCTGTAAAACAAGCTCAGAAGAAAACCTAAGGTAAACATATTGGCCAAAAGCCACAGTGCTAGCCAGCTCTGCACTCACCATATGAAATGGCACCAGTATCCAGTGTCTTCTAATCCCAGCAAAATACATTTTAATGTAAGGACACAGTTCTTTCTTTGGCTTCATAAGGAAAGTGTCAGCTCCTTCCTCTCCTTTTCAGTGAGTGTAATCTGATCTTTGTATCTACACCTGTCACAAACTTCATTTGTGACATCTTTGTCTTCCCTGCAAAATGGAGATCACACATCCTATTTCATGGGAGCTTTGTGCAGTACAGATTGAAGGCGAAAATTAAGGAAAAAAAAAAAAAAAAAACACAAACCAAAATGTGCATTATGGACCCTACAGTTCTGGAAAGGGGCTAAAACTATCTAAACTATTTTTGCATTCTCCCAGGCTTAAACTGTTGGAGAGTTGGTGTTGTCAAATTCAAGCAATCAGGGAAGTCCGGTGTAAGTTTTGTAACCCCCTTTGCACTGCACTGTTGTTTCCAGCAGCTCTCATAATCCTTTTTCCTTCATTCCTAACTGCTGGCAGTGCCCTGCCTCCTCTAGGTTGGTACCTGACCCTGTCCAGGGCCAGCATACTTACTGGGAAGGAGGTGTATCTCATGGAACTTGGACAGCTCTATTAACACCAGAAGAATCCTCATCCATGCTGGTTTGGAGGTTTTTACAACATTACCAAGCATTACTTATAACAAAGACAACAATCTCACAGCTTTGGTAACAAATCTGGCCTCATTGGAATCAATCAAACCTAGTTTTATTCCTATCTCTTTTTAAAATAGATAGAGATGAAAAGTTAAAGGTGGGGAAATACCACATATAGAGCCACCTACAAGTCATGATCTTCTTCCTTCCCATATAACATATAGTCTTAGCAAAAGGGTTTTTTTACAAGTAGAATAATATAGTTTTAATAGGACCTACCAATGAGTGGAACTGACTCCTTCATGCAGAAAGGAAGCACTTGCCAGCACAGATGAATTCTTTCTAATGCTGTTGATGCTGCTGCTATATTAGTTCAAGACTAGACTGTCAACCTGAATTAGGGGCCAGAGCACTGAAAATGAAAAAGATACTGGCACATACTGCACAGTTTGGCTCAAATATGTGACATGCGAGCCAGGATGTGTAGTACATGAAAGTTTCAAAAATGAAAATCTTCATCATTAATGGTTGCATAGGGACAGGTTTTCACAGGGTTAAGCTGCATGACACTCATTAAAGTAAACAGAAGTTTAAAGCTTAAATCTTCTGTCCCACTTTCAAGACTTCATAGCATATACAGAGCATGAAATATCACATTTTTCCATAAAATCTGCAGTTAACAAAATAAGGGGTAAATTCGTTTCATTTATTGTGCACTACCTGACTCACCTTCTTAACCTCATGCAAGCAATAAAAAAATGAATAGAGGATTTATTTTCTCAATTTTGGAGGCGTTCACTCCTGTAGTTTGTCTGTTAAAAAAGGAAAGGGGAGAGGAATATAACAAAACATCCCATTTAGTGTCTCATTTTGTTGCCATTGCATTTCTCTCCCTTTTTCAACAATTATCATAAATCTGACGTTATGGAGATGCAGGCTGGGGGGACAGAGTTGTGCTACCCCACAAATTACTTCTGTCATAAAAGGCAAATGTAAGAATGCTCAAAATCTCTGAGACTGGATGAGTTTTCCTTGGCTTTTGTTCTGTTCACGCTGAAAAATTACATCCAAGTCTCACTAAAGCTGAGTACTCATTTCTCCTTGCTCAGTAGAACACTGTCTTGAGGGAACAGTAGGTATCTCCCACTGTATCTGTTTACCTATACTGCTGGCTGCTAGGCCAGACTGTGAATTGTAAACTACAATCCTTTATTAGTGGAGTAGGCTTTTTGAAAGAAGGGAGTCATCTCTTTGTGTGTGTGTGTGGTAGGGGGTATTTCTGGCTTTATACTACTTTCCCCTGGGGAGTTCATACCCTAGCCAAGCTCCTGGGATGGGCTAGCAGAATGAATAAATAGCTATCTGGGTGTCTCTGTCCCATACAAGGCTGTATTTTGATGAAGGAGGGTCCAAAAGAACACACTGTGCATCACGCATGTAGTATGTGTAAGGATGTACAAAGGCAGAGCACAAAGACAATTTTTGCCCTTTCTGTTGCTATCTGTTTTCTTGTTCCAAGCAAGCAACACCTATAAAATACCTTTCATTCCTGATGTTCACAAAAGTTAGAAACACCAGAATTCTTTTCTCTTTATTAATCAAGTTAAAGCAAATTTCTTTCAGGTCTATAACATCAAGTTATTGATATTTGAACAAAATTTTTCCTCTATATTTTCTTTTCCACTTTACTCCATAGCTCCACTTTTATTAGGTGACATTGTCCAGTCACCTGAATGTTTACCTAAGTACTTTTTAACCTCACTAGTGTAGGAAGTCTTGTTGTCTAAAGTGATCACCACAGGGTGATCTCATCCTGTTTCTGGCTATTTGTGTACTTTCCTTAGGTAATATATTCCTGAGGAGCTGATTCATTCTATCATGATTCTGCCCAATACCTGCTCCTGAGGCTGCTGAGATGGGGATTATGCTTATGCCCCTGAGAACAATGTGATATTTGTTGCCATTTGTCTTCAAATCTTCCATCTGAAGAAATTCAAATGTCTAACATAGATGCAAACCATTCTGGTTTTATTCCTGACGTTGTGTCTTCAAGTGAGATCTTCTATATGTTGCATAGCATATTAATAATTATGCATAAAGCCAGCAAGGACACTGAAGTGTTACATTTTCATCATGCATTTTTCTTCATTTCCAGACACACTGTTAAAATCTGCTACACCACGTACTGTGTTTTTCAAGCATTTTGCCTGGGTAGCACTCAAACCTTCATATATGCCTGTAATCATGCTAGAACTCAAATCTAAGATCTGGCTTAGACACATTTGCATTGTCACTGAAGAAATGGGTTCCCATAGATAAATAATGATATTCTGTAAAATAAAATTAGCCATTCATTATTATGACTGTGATGATGAGAGGTCAGCAGCACACTCAAGCACGCATCAAGAGAGAGAAATCTACTGAGTCAATTCAACAGCAGCAAGCAAGAAGAGTTAAACACTAAAGGAGTGGCAAATTATTATATTCACATTAAAGACATTATATGGCACTAACATTTCCCTCACAATTTGTTCTAGAAGATTATTAACCTGCTTTAATAAGAGTGCACTTTATGAATTCAATTAGTAATACATACTGTGAAAGTTCATGTACTTATAATATAGGCTTCCTAGTGATATAATGAAGCTTGAAATTGTTCCTTCTAGGCCAAAATTCAGATTATCCAGTCATACATCTCCATCGAATGTCACATGATTGAGCAGATATAATAATTTCATTACTATCAAAAGAGCTCTTTTGAGAGGTCCATCCTCTGTCCTGCTCCAACTGTCTATTCGTTTCCAACTGAGTCGCCTCCTCCCTCCTGCATCTGCACTTGCACTCATTTCATCCTGTGACAACTCAGTTTAATTCACTGTCTAAAAAAAAATAAACTGGAATAAAATATGAAGCATTTTTTCTGGGCTAATGAGTTGTATCTGTTCTGTGAAGGTCGGATGAATGCCAAAGTGAGTGAGATCAGGAAGATAAAAAAACCTCCTCCTCCTCACCAAATAGCTAGATTTGTTCAGTTGCTTTTTGACATTGCAAAATCCCACAACAGGTGCTTAACCTAAGAATGGTTTGAGGTGTTTCAGAGAACAAGAATTAGATCCCTGGGTGCTTTACACAGCCAATACAGAGAGATGCAGCATGTGTACATACTCAGAGTGTGAACCGGACCAGACTCCCATCTGACTGGTGCAGTATTGGCATATGTTTTCTGTCCAGCATAGCAATACAGACTCAGCTTCTCTGCATTCAAACTGCAAAGGCAAGTAAGAAATCCAATGCAGATAGCTAGAATGTAATTTGTATGTGTGTGATAAATGCTGTTAGGCTGCTTCTGCAAATTCCAGGTACTTTACCAAACTGTTAAGTGAGTCTGGAAGACTGGTGATTGTGTAATGGGGAAAAAACAGATATGAAGGGCCAGAAAAAGTCATCCCCAATAACAGAAGAAAAATGCTGCAGAAAGAAGTTTAAGAATTACAAAACGGTCCATTCTGATGTTTTTTAATGATTGTGACAAGCTCATGATTTAGTGTCACCAGTGCTTTTTATATGGATATATAGCCATATATGTGTACACCATATGTTGACTAATTTTCAGCTACCTGCCAACAGTAAATTATGTCAAACCCTTAAGAGACTGTGGATATTGTTTAGTTGTTCATATCACACAGTTTTCGTAGAGAAAATTGAGTATTTCTAAGCCTGAAAGCGAAATTCCACATTTCTTTCTTCAGTGGCAGTGCAGGTTTAAGTAATTTCCACTCTCAGCCCTTCCTTCCTGTCTCCACACCACCACCTCCATTGTGCCAGCACAGCTGTTTGTGAAGCCTGTGGTGAAAATGGGAACCATCTGAGGAATCCTGGGGCGGCAGAGAGGAATCAAAATCAAAAGGAAGCTTATAACAATGTGTGAATTAAGATCTATGAGAGACTGATCTTGCACTGGGACATCTACAAGGTATATTGAGACGTTGTTAAGCTGACCCTTGAGGATCTAAGGTCTGTGGAAGATTTTACAGTTTCTTATGAAATTTCAAAAGAACCCTCTTATTTCTCTAACTCAAAAGCTCTTTATCTAGTGACCTCGCTTTTAGCCATTTGCCACTTGTAAATCTCTTTATGGAATAATCTTAAACTTGTTTGAAAATAAATCTTGAGGAGTAAAGACAGATCCTTAAGTGTCAACTGTTCCATCTCTCTTTTGTTCTTCTCTCAGGAAGCCAGTTGAATTGTTGCTGGGCTGGACATATGTTTATATATAGGGATATGTATTTGTATGGATATATGTATAGCTATAGGGAATGTGGACGTATATGGCTTACAACATTTTTGCAAGCCATTCCATTTTTTACGTCAGGTAAGCAGTTTGTCTTTTATGTTTTTGCTACCTAGGAGAGAGCAGAACGTTCATGTCATCTTCATTAAATACAACATCCATGTTAAACGCTTTTTTATCCAAAATATTTTATACTTGAACAGAGCTGAACATTCAGTTTCTGTGAAGATCCATGGACATCAATATCTCACCTATCTGATTTGGCAATGTCTTCAGAGTGCCTCAGTTTCTCCTTTTTTGAGAACAAGGGGCTCTGTCCCATTTAAGTCCCATACCAAATGTTGCCCATTTATGGATCTATGATTTTGGAACACTTCACTGTCCAGATGCATTGCATATGGGAGGCTGGGTATCTGGTTTCCGTTCCAGGGACCAGGCAGTAAAATGCATATCATTTAGGCGCTTTGAGTCTTTGGCTAATTTCAAGTCTGTGAGTAATAGCTGGGACTATTCATATCCTTGACGCTAGGCAAATGCTCAGGAGATTTACTACAATGTTAAATCACAGTAACACAGTGGTCTCCAACACAGAGCTTTTAGTCACAAACTCTCATTTTTCTTCACCTCATATCCTCATATATTGAGTTTTCTGTGCTTTTAAGTAATTATTTTTCTCCTTAAACCTTAAATTCATGGCACAATTTACCTGTTATTTTACTCTGATAGTTTTGTCTTCAAATGAGACAGCTAAAATAAAATAATTTTGGAAGGCTGAATTTCTTTAACATCTTTCCCCAGACCATCTCAAAATGCTCTATGAAAAATAACCAAGCTTTTCAGTATGTCAAAGGCACTTGAATACTTAAAGGGGAATTGATTCTGACACAGCTCAAGTCTTTCTTCCCAACCCAGCATTCTCTTGTCCTGATTCATTCCTCTTCTCTCCCTCTCCTCTTACACTAACCGAACTTCAACAACCTTTGATTCATACCTTTCTTTAACAGCTATATCTAACTGTACACTATTTCTTCTAAAGGCTTGATTACACCATACTTCACATAGCCATCAAAACCTGGTTTTTTTCTTAAGTCCTTTTTTTTCTTTACCTCTTTATCTTTCTGGCCACCTACTACCTGTTCAATTTACACTTTGTCACTCACTGAGCAAGTCTTATTTCTGCAGTATCTTTTTCCTTCCTTCTTTTAATGAGCTCCATTTCAGTTCTATCTCCTTTCACCATTGTTTTAATATTTTTCTTAATTCCTTATTCTTTGGATTGCAAACCTGACTCTTCCTTTGCATGTATTTCCTTTTTGCTTGAATCAATAATCTGAAAATCAACTAGACTGGCTTTGAAGCAAATTTATTTTTTCTTTCCATACCATTTTTCTTTTTGCTAATCAGTTCTACTTTTTGTTAAGAGAGTATCTCTTATCCTTGAACTTGTAGTGATGGAAAACACATTCTTCTTTTTCATCCTGTTGAGTATGGTTTGGACATGAGACATCCAGAGGGCATCTCAAAAGCAGAAAAAGAGATGGGACTATATAAAAGGGGAGAATGTCTATGTCTATCACTGAATAAATTCTTTATCTTAACACCATAATTTAAAGACTATGGCATGGGAGCTCTCTGCACTTTGTTGTAAAAAAAAATCAACAACAAAGAAATGTACTGATGCTGTTTTGAGACAAGAGTGTCTTAGTTAATATTTTCACTCATTTAGTACTAAGTAACGATGAATACAGTACAGATGAAAGACATGGTTGTTCTGTCAGACTGAGTAAGCAATGTTTTACACTCTCTTTACCAAAAGGGTTAAACAGCTGCCCAAGGCATGTTTAATAACCATACTACTTTTAACACACTATCAGATATCAAAGTAGTTGCTCTCTTCAGAAGCACAGTCACAGGCTTGAGTCATTCCTCCAGCTGCTGTCCCTTCCCTGTGCTCCTTGCTCTCCCCTCAGTTCTCATCTACTTCAATGCAACTTTCAGCATTTAATGATGACAGCAGTGAGAAGCATTGAAGTCTCTTAATATTAGTGTTTGTAATACTATTGTAGCCTGAGATTCTCTTATTCCACTAATTCATTTGCCAACTAATTAATTCTCTGATTTCAGGAATAAGAATGGCAAGTAACAGGACATTTGAAAAAACATGTTAAAAAATTACAGATTTCAAAATATTGAATCAAGAAGCTGCTGCTCGCTCTCAAGACTCAGAAGTGTATTACTTGGCACTGGGATACTGACAGTATGTTGTTACTTTTACTAGTGTTACAGATTTGTCGCATCTTTCTTCACTGGGATATAAAAAATCAAATAATCTATGACAGCAGCTGAAGGTACAGAAGATTATTAAAGTTCTGAGTTTTAGCAAGACCGTGATCATTCTGAAGAGTTCTGTCTTGGTAGACAACAAAAACAGAGAATTGTCCCCTTTTAAAAACTCTTGAACATGCCATTTTACCAACACACATGAAACATGAGCACCATCCAGTGGCAAAGGAAGTAAATTACATCTTGTATTTCCAAATTCCTCTTTTTTTTTTTTTCCCCTGAAACCACAGAATCTAACTAGGCATTTACATTTCTATATTAAATTTCCTGCATTTTTTAAAACTGGCATAACTACATTTCTGCCAATTTCTCAAAGACTTTGTAGCAGTAGGAAGTACACTGCATCTCAGCTGAGCAGTGTTATTCTTTCATGTTGGGAATACAGTTAAGTATTTTGAGTGTCTAAAAGCCTTTTTCAAACACATCATTCTTTTCTCTGCTACTGCTATCACAAACATAACTGATTTCTCCTGACTGTGACAAAATCTCTGCTCCCCTTACACAAGTATGAGGAGTCATCAGCCAACATGTATCTACTGCTCCCTGAGTTAGAAGCAGTTATAATTATTCAGCTTCTTCTTTTTTTACTTTTTTTTTTCTTTTTAATTCATATGTCCTTTCTTCTTTGTTCTCTTTTTTACTTCTCTGCATGATACTCTGCAAGGTGTCAATAAAATTTCGATACATCAGAATAGACTGAAAAGAGTCAACAAGACTGTGTAATCTGTCCTGCACGTCACTGAATTTGAGACCCTCTGTTGAAGAGCACGGAGGTAATGACACGGCCTTCACTTGTGCCGTACTGATGCTGACTGATTTTGTTATCTTTCTTTGGGGAAATCAGATCTCGCAAAGCATATTGGTTTCAGAAACCTTAGGCCTTCTGCGATAAATTATATTGGAAATGTATTTTCACTTTCCACACGGATGATTTTGTTCTTAGGGTATTTTTGATAGTGTAAGACACAAATAGGATTTTCTTTAATTTTAAGCATGACTGCCTTTTCCAATGATCTTTTCCTTTAAAAAAAAAAAAAAAAGGCAAATTAACTGCGGTTATGACTGACATGACACACAGACATTCTAGCTTTTAAGTAGATAAATATTTGAAACTCTCTACTTTTCTTTTACTTCTTTTTATCCGTAAGGACAGGAAGTAGCAACTTGCTCACAAATTTGAAGTATGAAAGCATTGTGAATTCCCTTGGGTTCAACAGCAACTGTACATATAATTTCCTAATTTTCTTCAACAGCTCTTTCATTAATATCCAGGAACTTGGATGTTACACTTCACAGCAATTATTTTTAATGTTTTTTAACCTACATATTTAGCTATTTTTTGGACCAGTCCTGCTTCTTTTGGCCGAATCAAACATCCGGCAGTAGTCAGGACATAACATTCTGAGATTTTTCAAGCCTCAAAAATTTCATGAAGCTGAGGTGAGAAGTGCTAATTGCAGCTATTAGGTAGCAACCGACTGAGAAGCAGTGGCTTAAATGAGTGGAAAAATCTAAATACTCATTAGAATTGTTCAAGGAGACAGGCAAAGGGGCAGAAAGAAGGCTTATATTCCCCAGTAAAACAATCTTCAGCAGTCTGCTTAAGTAGTGTAAGTCCCCTTCATGATGCTTTAAACAGAATTAGCTATTGCACTTTGATAGTAAGATCTTGCTCACATTCTTTTTAACAGGTCTTGTGTAGCAGCAGATACTTGCCATCACTTCACATTTAAAACTATGGTCTACGTAACTAAAAGCACATGTTTCTACAGGCAAGAAGTCAGTAGCAACAGACACTTCTGCATTCTGTGGAGTGGGCACAGAGGGGATGTATGACAACTACTCTGAGCAGTCACTTACTTCAAGAAGGCTGATGTGGTATGATGGTAAAAATCTGCTGCTGCTTTGAAACATCAGGAATATTTTGTACATGCTTCCTCTGTGCCTCTAACACAGGTCCATTATACACATAGCATAACCTGCTTAGATCACACCAGCTCTCTCCCATATATTCTAATATGTGCGTTTTAGAGAACTCTATTGTTTGTGCACAAATTCTAACAAATGTAAGGTAAGCCTTACAATTAAACATAGTTTTTCCTCAACTAATGCTTCTAGTTCAACTTTTGGTCATTGGAAAAAACTTCAAAAGCTCGCAGGTCTGAAAGGGAAAATTATATGGGATTATCCTCCCAAAGACAAAAGAGGAACGTTATCAGGCTGCCAAGAAACTTTATTTAAGATTTTGCTCCTTTTCATTTGTTTGGCATAGCTTTTCCACATTGACATGTCAAAGCTGTACTCTTGAAGCACACAGCTACAGTATGTGTTAGACCACCACTGTTCCCCATGTGGACAAGCAGAAGGCATTTTCCTCATGGGCCACGACTACCAGCATCCCAAATCAGCCTTCACAATTTTTTCTACCTACATCAAAGGGCAAGAGCTGGGCAATGAATGATAGTCAAGCTATGTAAGGGATCTGTTTCACGTTTTGGCCTCTGAAACAGAGTTAAACTGGAGTGATGAAGAGCAGGATAGTGAGACAGCCATATCTGGTTATGATTCTGAGACTTGTGTTTGCCTCAAACGAATTTGAACTAGGATGGAAGAGAATCGTAGAAGGGAGAAAACTCATTATATAATAACTTATAAGTGCACAGTTACAATAAGTGTATCAGGAAATAACAGAGAAATACCTTGTCAATCTCTTTATTCATAGGTTAAAATGTAATGCCATACAGTTCTTAACAATTACTGACTGAAAAAAATTATCTGCATAAAACAAAAGCAAAACTGAGACTAATTAAAAAAACCATCTTGCTTCAACTTTTGAAACGATTACATACAGAATAATATACATATTTACATTACAAGTATATTATATAAATATAATATATATGTAATCTTGTAACCACAATAAATATCAAGAAGGTCTTTTTAGGCACACAGCATAGAAAAAAATGCAGAATCTGCACAATCTTGGAGTGACTCACTCTTACATTGTTTTCACACTGAAAAAGCAAATATTTTACACAAAATATACAGCCACAGTTTATGCAGTCCCCAGTGAACAGGGAATCTTTCCTCGCCTTCTGTAAGTCTAGTCTGATTTTCTAATACTATTGCTCTATACAGCTATTACATAAGAAAATAGTTTGCAGGTTTGCTTTTTACTCAGCTAATAGCCTAAGTAATTATCAGTGCTAACAAAATAAGTACAGCATATCTACATAAGATATATACAAGTGTTTGCATGAACATGGGTTTGGTGAGCTACTTCTGAGCTAACTTTTAATACTGGGGAGTTAACCTCAAAGCAGAAAAAAATGGATTTTCAGTGATATTACCTCAGAAATATTTTATCATTTGAGTGAGACCTGGGCTTCAGAGATAGAAAGCTTTAAATTTAGAAATTAATAAAAAAATCAAATTCTTTTGGCTATGCTGGCAGATGTAGGCTGCTATTGATTTTGAATGTGTTCCCTTCAGTAAAAATGAAAACCCAGAGAATTAATCCAAAGGGAGCTTTCTCAACCTATATGTACAGTCATGACATTTTAAAGACTGTTGCTATGGAGCACCTGAGATCGCACCCTACTAAGTGGAGCTGACCACTTCTCGTAGGAGAGCCATGTTCAGTGAGAGAGGAGAAACAAACAGCATTTTTTTTTTTTCTGCAGTTACAAATCAGACTCCGGCATATCAGGCATATCTGCCATCAGGTACCCAATACCATAACGTCCATTTGGAGCAGTGTCCAAAGTTGGTGACCCAGTCTGTTTTCGATAAATGTTTTTGCCAAAATTTGGAGACGGCACTTCACTTGGACTCTTCCCATGAATCAGACTTGTATTGTCCCCCTCCAGATTAACAGGTTCCTTTATTATCCGGCCTCTTTTGTAGGACACAGATGCCAAACTACCAGAGTTGTCATCGATAAGGTTGCAACGACGCACCATGAAGACTATCGGGACTGGCAGTATGGCCAACACCATCAGAGATATACAGACTATCATTCCCCACGTTGGGTAGCTGTGGAACTCTTCTGTAGCCTGAGCAATTCAAGAGAAAAACTATTAATACATCTTTATTTAACAAGAGCAAACCTACAGTCCTCACCAAGGCCTGCAGTTTTCAAATACATACTCATCTTTTTGCCACCCTGCACCCACAATGTGCAGGATCCAACTACGGATCTCAAATTTGAACAGTCATGGGAGGTGCAGGATTGCTATCTCTCTGCCAGCAAGTAGGACCAAAACACTGTCCCACAGTTTCTGAGATGCTCAGAGCACTCTAGCAGAACCCTAAACAATATTTTCACATTAGCCTTCCTGCTACATTTTTCTGTAGTTCTTCCCTGATCGTTTAAAGGATGTTCAGAACAGACAAGTGTGCAGTGGTATCTGTAATTGTGCCTGGAAAGTAAGTCCTTGTTCTGTGGGCTAATGGCTGGTCTAGTCAGGGACTGCCTCAGATACCCAGTGGAATTGTTCCACTTCGTATAAACTTCACATAATTCTAACACATTTCCTGGGGCAGGGACTGCACCCCACACCTCTACGGCATCCCAGAATCATTGGCCAACAGACTCAGTTTGCCTAGAAACAAAATTAACATTTAATTTTACACACAGAGAAGAATGGTACGTTTGGTACTTTATGGTATTTCTCTTTCTAATTTTTGAGTGCAAGAATCACACACAACAAGAGCGCTTTTCTGAGAATCCTGAGAAAGTACTAGTGGCTGTCTGTAGTCAAGCCAACCTCTTTTGTAGCCAAACACACAATTTACCTGTCTTGGCTGTTAATTTTTTTTCCACTAGCTAATTTGGACAATTGTCCATTCAGAAGGGTCCCCGAGATTAATTTCTCTAACATTTTACTCTCCCTGCATTTTGTATGACAAGCCTGTAGAAACAGCTGAGGGCTGATAAGCCTAGAAGCTGGCAGAAGTCTTAGGAGTTACCTTGATTGAATCTGTTTGGAGCCAACACACAGCACTGTTGACTCTGCCGTTCACACAGACAAGTTTTTTGAAAATCAAACATTCTTATCAGTGACAGGTTTTAATGCAGCTGTTACCTACAATGTGATGTATGCTCCCAAAGGGGAAAATTTATGACATGGTTAATCTCAATATTTAATTCCACATAAAAAAATTGATGTGATATCTGAAATGATTTATTCAGTGTTATCACCCAACTATTTTCTGCAGTAAAATAAAATTTAATGAAAGTGAACTTCTCCCACCCTTAAGAGTTTCTTCAACATACATCAACAAACTAAAAGTTACAAAAAGCATGAAAGTTCGTGTCAAGCAGTTATATTTCACAGCAGAACTACTCTAAAATTTAAAAATGGTTGGTTTTACAGTAATGTTACTAGAGAAAAAAATAACCATGTCATCATTTATACTGATTTTTAATTTCTAATTGCAATTTTTTTATCTTTTCATTTACTGCTGAAATACTTCAGATATAATCATTATGATGGTGATAGCATCTGTTATATACATACCATATCTTCAATCCAAGCATTGTAACCAGGAGGAATTAATCCCATTTGGACAATGCTAGCTACCAGCAAACATAACAATACTATAGGTGAAACATACTTCCACATGTAATAATAATACTGGCTTGGAGAAAACCCAAGCATATCCTTCAGATCCTCCATAAATCTGTGAAGGGAATAAAAGTTTATTGTTAGTGAGTACACTGAGATTTCAAGTACTATAATTGATACATAGTACCTGATTTGAGTGGGGACACTGAAAAAAATGCATGTATAGAAATGGCTGCAGTTTAACTGATGGGATGAAAAATAGAGCTTGTATTACTTGTTCAGGACAGACGAACAGAAGGAATCGCTACACAGTGCAGTGACTTAGTAAACTGCTTGATGGACTGTGCTGGAAAGATTTTTAAACTCACCTTTCCATATTCTCTACAGGGTTGTTTACTGAGTCATATGTCATTACTTTTGAGGACATATAAAACCAGCACATCTTACAGATTCTGCAAAATTATTTTCAAACCCACATGTGTGCTGCAGTGTAAAAAAATAACTTTATGCATAAGCTATGGTTTACATCATATAAGGTGCTGAAATAAAACTTTGTTAAGTTTTAAATCTGCCTCCTTATGCCTCAAAATTGCAAATTACAATATGAACAAAAGTCCTATTTTTGTATCCTTGAAGGAGGAGTATGTGGTTCCAGAGCCAGTAGAAAAAGAGAGAATATTTTTAGAGTTAATTCTTTTGGAGTGTGCACAAGCACTGATTCTGTTTTAACTCCCTTGTGGTCCCACTCCCTTTTGCAATGTGCGTCTCAAAAAAGCTCTTATAGCAATAAATATGTTTTCAAAGCTGTTGCACATGTGAAGGTACTGTCATATGGACTCTCAAAAAATTTTTAAATGGTATAGTTTGGGGTATTCTATCCTTTCTTTACACTGCAACAAAACATATCATTAAAAAGAAGGTGAATTCACAATTTGTGCCCTTTATAGATAGCCTTTTCTTTCTAGGATCTCCAGTTCCTCATCCAGTCAAGCATAACTCATTATTTTCACTTTAAAGTCTTTCATCATCTCCATCCTACTTATCCTCTTTTCAAAACTACCAAGCTCCTTTAGCACTAATTCCAGCATAGCAAGCTTTCCCTCCTGACTACAGAGATTCAAATGTTGTCTTTTTTTCTATCCTTTAGCTGTAATCCCTTTGGATATAATGGGTTTACCTTTTCTAGCTGATCCAAGACAATGTGTCTAATAAGATATATATATGGATCTTCATCTATGATTATGACCCCTTGGTGCTGTCACAGCCAATAACAACCTGAGGTTGTCGATTCTGGCAGTTTTTGCAAACAAGAATGCTAGGTTCCTGAAGAAGGATATTCTGGAGAAATATACATCCAAACAAATATTAGGAATGCTCCAGAGGGAGGTTCAGATGGCCATTACAAATGACAAATCTGGCTGTTAACCTTTCACTATATCCTGTCAGAATCCCTTCTGAGAACATGAATCAACTGCACTCTGATTTAGAAGCAAAGTATTACCCTATTTTAGCTATTCCGAAACACCAACTTCCTCAAAGGTATCTTGGCGACTTTTGATATGTCTACCTCCCTTCACAGTGGAATTCTACCTGAGTGGACAACACCAACCTGATACCCAAGTCATTTGTTTCATCTTTTATTCTATGTGTAAAAACATCTACATGGTGTTTTCCTGTCTATGTGATCAACTACAGGATTATACATGTGGCCCAAGTGGGAATTCTTCCTTAATAAGTAAGTAGACCAGGCACTACTTGCGTAGACAAGAAACAATGTCTGGAAACCATAAAATTGAATTTTCTTATTATAGTTTTATTTCATTATTGCAAGGGACTGGCTGATTACTCAGATTGAACAAGTGAAAAGTCACATGAAAAACCACCCATTTTATGTCACCCTTTGTACATGCAAAGGAATCACAGATGTTTAAATTACTTCAACATGCTAGTATAGCATACTCTGTTTTATTTATGGATGGCATCAGTTGTTTTTGATACAAGTTCTTCTATTCCTTAAAACACATTCTGGTGATTTCTGTCATAAGACATAAAAAAATTAGAGAGATTTGATGGTCTTTTCTCTTCATCCGTCATTGACGGAAGGTCACTTATCTTCATTGTCCACTGTGCTGCTTCCAACTAAGTTTTGACCCTATTCTTTACTATGATTTCCTCTATTCCTGCTCTCTCAACTAATGCAAAGAACAATCAATTGCTACAATACTCCGAACTAAAACTAGCTCATAAACTCAAAATTCCTTATTGTTATCATCACTGAAGTTTGCTTTGGTCTTCTCTCAGGCTGCCTGGAATACTACAGATCTGTTCAGAATACTCACCGTCATCTGCTGCTTAGACCATGGTTATTACTTCCTGAAATTTTTCTCTTGCTGTCTTATTTCTACATAATTTCATCATACTTGTGTATCCAGCCTCCTTTCTAACTCTCTAATTTTGCCTCTTTTACTGCATTCTCCTCTCTCTGGATCTGCTGCAATTGCTCTTACTGAGCAGTATCTTACTGATGCAGTATATCTTGCTCAAAACCTGTCTTTAAAAACAGACTAGATTCATGTCCAGATTGATCCATTATCTATTTACTTGTATTTATGTGTACACCACAAATGCTTTGCACAATATAATTAAAATAGTAATAATTTTTGTAATGAATAATGTTGATATGGACAGGGAAATACATCTCCTTGACTTACTTGTCTATTCCATAAATTCGTGTGACTGCAATATTCTCCAAAATGACCACAATAAGTAGGGGCAGAGTAGCTGAATAGTCATCAAACATCGTCACAAAATAATTTCCAGAGCGCTGCACAAAGATCAGTCCAATAAAAAATGCTACCAAGCAGCAGATCACTGCAGTAAAGGACAGAAATGCGAGCTATAATTATATCAAAGTTCCATAGACAAAAAAAAAGGAATTAAAGAGAGTTCAAAACAGCAAAGATACGCTTTAATGCATTATTTTATATATTCAAAGTTGATAACACTTTCCTTTTTGAGGGGGGTGTCTCAGTTTTAAGAACATTTGGAATCCTACCTATTTGCTACATAAAAAGAAAAGTTATGAAATTAGAACTAATTACTGGTATTGCCATATTACAGCAGTCCTGATTAATTGTGACTATTTCTGATTAAACATTTAACTTAATGTGAATGCAAGGCTAAAATTAACAGAACTGGTAAGCTAAACATCATACATCATGCTACTTGGTCACCAGGTCACTTTTTGGAATTTAGAGCTTAAAAGGATCAAAGTTTCAGACTATAATTCTAAAAAAATATAAAGGCTTTTCCTAGATAATTCACAGCACGAACTTCCATTAGGATCTATCTAAACACACCTGTGCACTAAGCAACAACATGCCTGACCTTTCTTTTGTTTAGGGACAACTCGAAATATATTTCTTGAATGCTTATTTTTTCCTACTGAATTCATCAAGAATAGGCCTGAATGCTTAAGTAGCCATGAAATAAACCATAGTTCAATAAACTGTAAAATCAATTGTAGGTTGAGCATCAGTAAGACTGATTCTCCCACTAGATGTGCCCTTTTTTTTCCCCCACTGAGAACTTATGCTGAGGATACACCCAAGCAGTCTAAAATTAGGTGAAATTAATCTGTGTCAAAGTATAAAACATCCTTACAGAATATACCCATTGCGTAAATCTCGGTTGATTCATTACTATCGATTAAAGTAGTGAAGACAATGACTTTTTTTAAATAATGTGGTATAAGACCAATCACTTTTTTCAACTTTGTTATAATGTCTTTCAGAGAGTAGAAATTTAGTATTAAAGAGATCATTACAAATCAATGTGAACTCCTAACGCAAGACAACAAAACCAAAAGAACACAGATTAAATCTCCTCGACCTGAGTCTCATTTTTCACACTCTTTTGCTATGACTCTGAGAAAAGAATTAGACCACCAGAGCAGCGTGCATGTGAATTTAGAAATCCTTGTTATTCTTATGTTCTCCCATTGTGTCTTACCATTACACCCAAAAAATATGCATCTTTAGTTGTAAACTAAGGCTCTGGTAGGTATACTCACCATAACTTGGCACAATACTTGAGCACAAAACAACTTTAAGCATATGAGTTAGTTTCTCTGAGCTCAAGAGGGACTGAATTGGAACCATAGTGCAAAAAGTTGCATATGTGCTCATACTTCTGTATAAAATGAAGATTTGTGGTTTTCAAGCACAAACTCTAGTGCAGGCATAATCCTTGTTAAATCCCACCGATACTGCATGAAGTATAAGCCAGGCATTTCAATTTTCTAAGTTATTTATAAAAACACGACATCAAGCTGTAATCCTTTGAGTACAACCGAGTTTAGCAAAAGTCATGCATGCATACCACTCAAAAAAATTACTGGAGGAAAGCAGTTCTTGAATATTCCTTCATTGTAATAGCTGGTCTTTTTTTCAAATGCAATAACAAGGAATTACTGTAAAATGTTCCATTAAACCAGAGTAATGGCTATATATCGTAACATTTGCATATATGCTTAGGAAGAACAGCTAATTTCTAAATGTCTCACTGGTTATTCAGTAAGAATTTAAGAGCTGATAAAAATAAAAACAAAAAAAACCAAACAAGTGCTCAATAGGTTAGGACTTGTAAAAAAAACCAAAAACAACTCTTCTGTTAAATACTACTTATTAAGGTAAGGAGAGCGGTCAGGAAAGAGTAGTGCTCTGCTACACAAGTATCGAAAAGAAATCTGAACTTGTGTATAACACAAGTTCCCTGCAGCTGTTCTGAAGATTTTCAGAAACCTAACTTTTCAGATTTTATTCCGATGCTCTATCTCAAAAAGAGAAATTGCTGCAAGATCATCAGAGCTACATGAACAGGCTACACCTCAAATAACTTCGGGCATTTAAAAAAAATATATTTAAAAAAAGACTAGACATCTTGTTTAAGACCCTGTCCACATTCAACAACGAAAAATACGTTCCTCTAGAGAGTAACTGTGCTGATTTTGAACTTAATAAACATTTCATCATAAATTAAGATTTCTTTTGGCTTACTTCGGAATAATTTGTAGTAATTTGCAATGTATTTTCATTCTTTCCTTTGTTTCCCTAGTATGTGACACAGGCTGGAACAGAAAGTATTCTGGAAGAGGTCAGAAGGACTGACCGTACAGAAACGTGTACCAGAGATCCTCTATTAAAATTTAAGTTCTAGGAAGATCCTGTTCTTGTAGCATTCAGGAAAAGATTTTATTTGCAGATATTAATGTGCCTAAGCATGGAAGTAAAGTCACTGGAATACAGTGATTTACTGCTCTGTAAAATGTCAGCACTGAAATCTTTCATGTCAAAAAACAAGTTTTCATAGTCTTAAAAAAATTTTAGCTTGCTGCTCTAGTGAGAAAAGAAAGTTTGTGCAACTCACCAGTAAGAATTTCTTTCCTGAATTTGAAGGTATCAACAATAGGTGTGATGATGCCTTCAATGGTTCCAAACATACTTCCAAGTCCCAAATTTACCAGCATGAGGAAGAACATGACTGACCAGAAGGGAGAAGCAGGGAAGTGGGTCATCGCTTCGGTAAAGGCAATAAAAGCTAAACCTGTTCCTTGAACTGCCTGTCAGTGAGAAAAAATCCACGTTATTATTCATGCACAGTACTTTTTTTTTTTTCCAGTGTGAGAATCCGATTTTGGGCTTATGCAATGTCATTGATTAAATCCAGAAGTTAGAGTGGGAAGCTGCAATCTAATACATGATTCTTCCAAATCTGCAAACTTAATACTATTTACTGAAATACTGGATTTGGCTAAGAATCTGCAAGTTGAGTGGTATTAATAACACACTTCTTCCTCTCTTTCCTTGATCATTTTTCAGGAGAGCTATTATAAAGGACTGCTACAAAATAAACTCTGTTGTCGCTAGTAAGGATCTAAAGGACTTGGTTTCTATACCTATTTGTTTCAAATTTAAGTGGCAGGAATAGCATATGAACTTTAAATGTCTAGGTTACCAATTTGACATTTTAGCTTCAGATACTGGTGCAGCTACATCGAGGCCTGTTTAAAACTGGAAGTCCCTCTGAAAAGGCTAGAAAAATAACTCCTTTTAAAGATATGCCATTTCAAATCATGATGATATTCATTAAGCAATTCTATAGTAAGTAAAGAATAATCTTTTTACTTTTTAGTGAAGTAGCATATTAAAAAATTGTATCTTAACATTAAAAGACATCGGTTTGAGATGTTGAATAGGTACACCTCTGTTCAGTCTTTGGAAAAATCTTCATGCTCAACTCTTCGAAAAGCCAGAACATTAAAACCTCCCGAAGAGAGCAATATAATGATCAAAATATATTATAAAACAGTGAAGACTGTACTGAGACATTGGATGCAAAAGTCCTCAGGTGAGCTGGAATGCAACTCTGCACAGAACCATGTTTTCATAATGATTTCTGTAGGTTCACTGCTCATAGGTACACTGTACTGATACTCTGTGTAAATATACTTCACATTTCATTTCAGGCTCACAAATATTAATCTGTTCATAATCTCTGTATTTAAGACTTACTTATGACTCTCACCTTGTTAAGTTCAGCTTCAATTTGACAAGATTTCAGACCAAGAGAATCAAACTCTTCTTCTTTAACTTTCTGAATAATGTCATAAACTAAATTGTAATCTTCTGCTGTAATGCTTGAGAAATTGATATGATGTGGGATCATATCCTGGCTCAGATTGCCTATTTTCAGAAGTTTTAATATCTTCTCTGAATTCCTGTAAAACACAATAAAACAGAGAAATCAAATTCAATGACCTGTGTTAATTCATAAATGAAATATACCATAAAAATAATAAAAAAAGAAATGAATATTCATACTGGATAACACATTTTTCATTTATGATATTGGCTTTGAAGCCCAGAACTGCAAACACCACCAAAGTTGCCAGCACAGAAGTGAAAAAATTGATGAAGGACACCAGTACAGCATCAAAATGGCAGTTGTTGTCTCTCTTGTTGTAGCTTGAAAAGGCAATGACTCCACCAAATCCAAGCCCTAAGGCAAAGAACACCTGAGTAGCAGCTTCTCTCCAGACCTTGGGCTCCAGCATTATTTCAAGCTGTTTGAAATTAGATATAATATATGTCAGCTATAAAATGCATTTCTATTATATAAAAAACAACAGAAAAAAAAAACACCACAGGAAAACAAGCTATATCATAAAATGCTAATATTCCACTACAAATGTACTTTCATTATGATATAATGAAAGCTGAATGTGACATCTAAAGTTGGGTGAACTTATGGTCAAGAATTTCTATTTATTTTATATGATATAATCCTTAAAGAGAAACATGCTATACAGTATGTTCCCAACAATAAGACACTACTGGAGCTATACGATCACTGAAATAGTAGCTAGTTAAATTGAGAAATAAGAGACAACATCCATAACATCCATCTTTTACTTTTTTTTTTTTTAACAGTATTTACTGTCTTTTTTTTTACATTGTATGTATCGACAGTTGTTAGAATCAAGATGTATTTTGGGATGATCAACTCTCTTATAAATGCACTAAGTATGTTGAAACTTGCTTTGTTGCTACTTTTCCAAAAAAAAAAAACAAAACAAGTGACTATGAGATACGCATGCTTATATGGAATTCTACTACATGCAAATATGTAAAGTAAAATGCAACATATGAAATAAACGCTGGCCACCACAATCTGTATAGTCCATGAGTCAAATCTCCCTTAAGCCAGATGCCTTGAATTTACCCTAAGTCAAATGGGTCATGTATTTGAGGGATAACTAAGCCTCTTATAAAATAACTAAACTGTATTGCTCAGATGACTATACTTCAAGAAATACAAAGTTATGAGTCATCATCTCTCTATCTCAGATTCTTCTAGATACTGAATCATAAGAAAGATGTGCATGCAAGATTTAAACATTAGATTTTTGATTTAGTCTAAAAGATTTTAGGGAGAGACCTTTGAAATATAGGATC
Source organism: Tringa tobata (assembly GCA_033628505.1). Classification (NCBI taxonomy): domain Eukaryota; kingdom Metazoa; phylum Chordata; class Aves; order Charadriiformes; family Scolopacidae; genus Tringa; species Tringa tobata. The sequence continues at coordinate 6,468,656 of JAHREE010000395.1, read as the reverse complement.
AACATTTCTGTTTTACAATATGAACATAGTTCTAATCAACTAGAACAGAGAAACACAATCTTACCATGCCTTTATAGACTTGGCAGGCCAGTATGTTTTGAATTCCTATGCCAACATAAAATTCTTTAAACTGAGGCTTTGATTTAAATAGCCTTCTAAAAAGCAAACTCTTTTCTTCACTTTTGCTTTTATACAGAAAGAGAACGCAAGAAGTATGTAGCTGATTCAGGGCCTCCATTCATTTAACAATGAAAGACCTTACATCTGTGCATGTAATGATATTTTTTTAACCCTAAGCTTACTGCAAACAGTAAAACTAAAAAGCATCAGCATAGATGCCAGCATCATTAGAATAACTGTCTTACTCTGAAGGAAAAAAAATCTGCTATTTTTGTGATAAGATTTTGAAAAATTTTCCAGTTTCCCATGAAAGTATAATACTTATGACTAGTAGCAGATGCCTTATTTATTCATTTATATATAGCAAAAATACAATATATATAGAAAAGAGTAGATATTTATGGCAATAAACTTGTTTCTGACTTACAATTTTTGTTATAATTACAATGCACATGTAGCTACTGCACAGAGTTCAATGTGCCTGAATCACAAAGTCATGTTAGAGCTTTTCCACTAGAGGGAGCTCGAGGAATAAGCTTAATTTTACCAAATCTGTCAATGCTTTAAGTATTGAAACACGTCTCTTTCTGGTATCATCCAAGGTAGTATGTTCTAAGATACACACTGTGTAGCACTTCAAAATAAACTTGTAATTGATTTGCTATTATATTTCCTGTGAAATTCTGGGGGGCCTGTATTTAAGCTTCATAAAGTCCTACAGTTTCATTTCAGTCGTTGATTTCAGTGGGCTTTCCCTACAGCTTTCTTTAGGTTCTTCATAAGAGTTATTTAGAATTTCTGCTTTGTCCATCAACCACACCAAACAGAAAAATTCTCCGCTTCTTCATTAGCCCTATGCTCTCACATCTGCACCGATGTGTGCCAGTCCTCTGCTGTGCTAACACAACTCTTCTGTGGGAATGTCTTGTGGCCATCTGTGGTCAAAATGTCATTTGCTGAACTAATTGAGGCTGAAAAGATGTTCCCCACTCCACTTTCATGTCTAACTACCTGGACTGTTTTCAACCCAGACCAGTTCAGCAGTCCTTTTTACAGCCTGCCTGCCCAAATAAACTGTTAGCACAATGGAGTGAATGGAAACAACATGTGGGGGAGTCTGAATTCCCTCAGGTAGTCCAAATTAGTGCTCAAATACAGAAACAATCAGAGATTATAATTAAAATACTTTTGAAGGTTTATATTCACATATACTGTATGTGACATACGGGCCCTGTAACCTCAAATTTAAACCACAATTTAAATTTTGAGATACAGAACTGGAAACCAGTAGAAGAAATGGAAAATAATTTTCCTTTGAGATCATTTATCTGAACCTTTGTAACAAGTGCATAATTAAGTTAAAATGTAACTATAAAGTAAGCATCAGCTACAAGTTATTTTAGATCTAACTCATGAAAGATGAAATAGTGAAGAGGTGTGGGTATTCAAGGGGAGTTTAAGCGTTTATGTTCCCTAAAGAAAGTATTAACACTCTGAATGAGAAACCAAATTATAACTTCAAGAGGTCTGTATTCCATCTCTGCTATAGACTCCCTCTTCACCAGCAAGCACTGCATTTCTCTGTTCCTCAGATTTGCCTGAGCAGCCTGCAAGCTCCTGCAGAACCTCAACTCTCTAAAGCTGTAACAGTGAGCGAAGCAGAGCACGACCGCACATCACAATGCAAGAAATAGCAATGTGATAGCTAACATCGGTCATTTTTATGGGATGACAGTTCTCCACAGATTCAAAACACCTGGAATCAAAACAACTGACAACACCCTGTCATCAGGCATTAGCCACTATGTGCATTGATTTTAATCTTCTTATTTGGCTTTCATTTTTGAAAAATCAGTCCTGTTCTGCTCAACTGTATTGTGAAATGGACTTGTTGGAAAGTCCATTTCATAATACAATATGAAGCCCAGCATCCCGCATTCCTGAGTATGGCTCTGACTACTCAAACATGCTGTTCCTGTAGTATAGATGCAGTTACAAGCATTTGAGATGGGTGTGGGTAGAATTTAGATCTTCAGGCTAAATAATGATTCGTAACATCCCTTCATCCCATAACATCCTCTGTAGTTATAAAATTGAAAGTTCTGTAAGACACATACCTGGTAAAAATTTGGACAGTAAAAAATGCATGTCTAGACCTGCTGCTATCTTGGCATGACAACCATAAGAAACATGGTAAGGAAAGCCGAGTGTTGAGTATTTACATTACTTTAATACTAAAAGACAGGTCTCTTGTACTTTGGGTTACTATGCAAATAGCATTACTTTATTTCTAAAAAGAAGCAAATTCATCCTCTTTCAAAAGGGACAAGTTAATTATGCAAAGCCAAGACAATGTTCAAGGTAAGGCATTTCACTGTGACATCCCGGAACTAAGTGTTTCAATCCTACAGAATGACAAGATTTAAGATTAATTTCTCTTCTCAGTATTTGTAGCTTTCTAAACACCCTGAATCCCGTAAATAGCACTGTCAGTTGCTTCTGTAAAGGCATCTAACTCTGGGAACCTTTCACCTAATGGAGGTAATGCTACACGGACCCTTGGAACTCTGAGAGCCTTTGGACCTTAGGGCTTGATATTATGCCACTGAGGTCAATAACAATTTTGCAATTTAACCAAACAGAAATATGGCCAAACGTTCTATGAAGGCAGTAAGCTTAAATGAGAGCATTCATAAATGGTCAAATTGCCACTGAAACTTTAATACACTGCAAATGGATATTAAGCACCTACCTTAGGTGTGAACATGTGACGAATTCCATCCACTGACCCATTAAGGAGCAGTCCTCTGATCAGAAAGCATAGAAGTACCACATAAGGAAAAAGGGAACTAAAATACATGATCTGAAAAACATTAAGAAGAAATTTAACATGACATCAATGGACTTTATTTTCAATAGGTTCATGTGACTGAATTGATCATCATATGCTCTAAGAAATATGCAGAACATCTCCCACTTCCCATTCTCCTTGTCTATGCAGAAGAAAGCAAAATCACATGACTGTAAAATAAAGTCTGTACTGTACTAAAACAATACAGTTGCCATTGTGTTGACTAACAAACTGCTGAGCTTCCAGGGAAATTCAGTATGAATTCAATGAGATGATGATGAGAAGGACAGAAGTAGATTGTTTTAGAAATGCTTCACTTTACAAATGCACAATTTTCAAGTACAAAGTATGGTAAAGATACCCATCATGAATAGAAACTCATTCTTGTCTACAGGAGAAAAGACAAGAGTCAATGAAAAGTACATAACCAATGGATTCAAATCACTAAGTAATGCTTACTGCCAAAACAAAAAAAACACCACAGTAATCAAATATGATCTTTTTTTTCTCCGTCATTGAAAAGCAAATCTATTCTCTGCTTTAAAGTTTGGTAAAATTATTCTCTTGCTAAACGTGCTAGTTGTTTCTTTAACTAAAATACACTAAAGATGTCACAGAAATTTCCACCTCAGTGCCTAACTTTTTAATAGCGCAGAATTTTGCTATTAGAACAGATTATTATTCATCTGAAAATCCCACTGAGATCAACAGAGTTCACAAATCATTCACTAGCCAATCCAGGCTGGCCGCATGGAAAGGTAAGAAGACAAGGTGATATACTCAGATGCAAAGGTGTGGTTACTCATTAGGCAAAAGAAACAATCCAGAATCCTGAAAAGCAGTTGTATTAATGACAGAAGCATGGATACTAATGACAATAACAATAAAAACCAATGACATTAACAATTAAAAGAAAAATGGCAAGGCATTTTAAGGACCTGGATGCACTGCAATCATGGAAACGTAATTCCTTAGACATTCAGAAACACACAGACTTAAGCTGCATAATAAAGCCGAGGTACAGTTACTCGCAGCAGTTACATTGATAAGAACAGAGATTATTCTTCAGATCTCAATTCCCACCAAATTGCTACAATTCCCACTAAAACTACTCCAATTTTAATTTTTAACTACTAACATTCCTCTACTCAAGATTATACAAATCCTGGGGTGAGTCACAGCTTCTAACCTGCTCCTTCAGATTTCATGAGAGAGTAAACAGAGAGTGTGGTGAAGAAAACTGTCGTGAAATGTTCAAAGTAAAACACTTGTCACTGAGGTGAACAGTCTACTCACTTTTCCTGAAGACTGAATACCTTTGATCATGGCCAGGCATACCATGACCCAGGCAGCCAGCAAGCAGATAGTCATCTTCCAATTTAAACCCCCACTCTCTGACAGAGAGCTGGAAATATTCAGTGCTTCTCTGTACCAGTAGTAAGTGGTTGCAGAACTTTTTTCACACTCTGGCTCCACAACTGTCAAGAGATGTTAGCAAGTAAAGAATGAGTTCAGGAAGGAAGTATTTTCCCCAACATTTCATAACAATGTTCTACTGATTCTCAACATTGTGCTGTCATCCTTTACTGAGAAACTAAACTCACAAAGAGTCTTAAGACATTCTCCAAAGTAAAAAGTAACTGCTATCAGTGAAAGTTCAGATCTTTTCAAAACACCCATTTTGGGATAATGTATTCCTCAGCACGTGGTCAACCCGAGTCCTAGGTGGAATTTATTTTTCGCTTAAGTACTAAATAGTAGGCAGGCCTAAATGAAAGCATACATTCCATTTATCACACAGAAGATTAAGTTACCTACGTATGATACTAAGATTTATATACTATGAAAAGTATCTCTCTGAAATAGAACACAATTTTGAAAATATATGGAAAACAAATTAACAATTGTCTCTGCTTTGATATGACACAAATCAACAGACACTTAATTACTATTATAAACGATAAAATAATAACATAATGGTACAACTGAAGCAAGCAACTCTGGCAAAGACACTATAAACTCGTACAACATTTCAAATGTCTCTGGTTATGTTCTTTACTAAAGGGGTAAAAAACCCACAAAAGGTAAAGAAAATTTAAGATCTGAAATAAAAAGAAATGAGAAGAAGCGTTTCCTATTTCAAAAGTAAAAATAATTCAAAGTGTGTAACTATTACAAGATAACCAAAAACAAGTGATAAGGAACTTTTAATGCTGTTGTACAGTGTGTCCATTTGAGACCCACTCACTATAGCAACAAACCAATGACCAGTTATCTAATTTCTATTGGTTTACAAAGCAAATAATGCTTTTATCACATGCATTTCATTGATGTTTACAATTTTCCATTTTCTGCTTTGTTAGCAATGCAACACTTTTTGCTTTGTTGCCAGGAACTATCTATTTCAACTAATTGAAATGTAGAAATATCCTTCTTCCACCTTTGCTTTTCACCAAGAAAGGATAAAAGCAGTATAAAAATCTGAAATTCTTTTTTTTATGCAACACACTAAATAACACTCTCCTAATTTCAGTACTCTTTAAAATGCTGTTGACAGTAATGTTGCTTTCCAAATACAGTATATTTATCTGAGATTAGGCTTCTTTGTTGTATTTTTTACAAGTATTATAATGTGACACCTTATCAAGATGCAAAACCATCTTTGCATACAACACTTTTCACCAGAAATATCTTTTACTTGTACTTTTTCTCCCTTTTTCTTGAAAATGTCAAGTTTTGTACATTTCCTATGATTTTTTAATAACACTAATATAAACTTACAGGTATGAGATGCATTTTTAACTAAAGGACACTGATCCCACGGTAGTGGATGCTGAAAAGACTGGGAAAAGTAAAACAGACTCCATCCAATAATAACATTGTAGTACAGGGCCACAAAGAAACATACCTATGAAAAAAAGAGATATACCAAAAAAGTTACATTTATGGATTACATTTTAAAAAGAAAAAAAATCCCTACTAAACTTCTGCATACTTCTGCACATCAGCCACTGAACCCAATTTTGACTAAAATCAGTCAGAATAAGAACCAAATGGCTTGCCCCATCAAAGTACCCAGAGTTTTCTGAATTTTCATTTTTCTCTGTATTTATCATGTAACACTTATATTTTTACAGGCTTTTTTCCTCTGGAAGACTACTCTGTTGCCTGGTTCCTAATTTCAAAATAACCACACAATACAAGTTGACTGGTTTTACAGACACATATGTGTTAATATATTTTAATGTACTGATTTCAGTCTTCAGATCTTCCAAAACATTGTCAACTGACCTTGAAGCCACACTATAAATCAGTGGCCTTTTCCTGCAGCAAACCAGTAATTCTAAATCATACAGACTGAAAACAAACTACATGATTAATGTTAACAACTTACTACGCAGCTTGCAAATCCAATTCCCCCAAGTTTCGGGCTGATATAATTCCACACACCAATACTCCCTCGGCGAATCCTCTGCCCCACAGCAAGCTCCAAGAAAAAGAGCGGAATTCCTATTATCAGTAGCAAGATTAAGTATGGCACAAGATAGGCACCTATGAAAGGAACAAAGTATAAATCAGAATGAGGGGGAGAAAAGTCAGAACTTGACACAAATGTGAAACCTTCTAATAGCTTCGAGTTTGAATTAGTGTCATTCACTACAAAGCTTTTATGATCACATGCAAAGACTAATTTTACCTGACTTTTGGCCATACATCTCATCAAATATGAAAAGCCCAAGAAACATTGAATTTCTACAGTACTGTAACATTTTGAGGCATATCTTACTGAAAGTGACTTATTATGTAAACTAGTTGTTTGCTTGTGTAAAATTTTGGACATATGATCAAACTCTTTAGAGATACAGTGCTGAATCTCTTAGAGATTCCAGAGCTGAATCAACATTTCTTTAAAAACTCTACACCTTGACTTGTAACAGGGCAGCAAGACTGAATTTATAAAGGAAATACAGAACATACAGTGCATACGACATTCTGAATTTCATCCAATCTTAACTGGTTTCAGTAGACTATCCTGTTGAGTTCTCCAAGTGCATCTCAGATGCTCAGAAAGGAATTTTCACAATGTACAGAATAATGATTTTCTATCCAGCTAAGCAAGAAAATTGTATCAACCCATTTCTACCAGGCTCCAGACAGAGACTAGAAACATGAGATGGAAATGAAATGGAGTAGATCCAGATCTTGCAGTACTCACAAACTCTCCTTAAAGACATATTCAAAAATGTAACTGTTATTTCATTTTTAGACATGTATGTGCAGAACAAGTCCTTTTTTCAACGTTTTACTCCTACAAAGTGGTCATATACAATTTTAACTTCAGAATATATGCCCATTTATTTCAGTAAAATTAACTGCAAGCAAATGTATCCACACAGTAAGTGCACTGACAAGTTCAGAGCCTAACTTCCTCCTTGCTGGTGCAGAGTATTTAGGACTGGAGCTAACAAAACATTTAGGCATCAGCAATTAGCAACGTGACACCTAATTTTCAAGTGGGTGGCTCTTATCCTACAATATGGAGTACTGTGCTAGTTACCTAACCCAAAGGGCTTATGACTTTTGATTGCAACCACAGTAAGGCTAAAGAAAAGCACTTGAGAGATGTAGACTGCAGCACGTTGGAGCAAGCTACAAAGCAAACATCTAAAGAACTCAGAAGCTTAGACTCAGAGCTATTAAGTTGTATAATCAGGCTATTCATCTCTGTGATGAGAGAGAAGCTGAGCAAAGTTCAGAAACCAATTTGGGATTTATCCTCAAGTCCAGCTAAGTCCTACTTTAAGTTTCTTCATCCAGCATCAACTTTCCAGGGCTTTTTTAGGAGTCTTTCAAAGTATACTGTCAATTGCATATCCTGGGTAGATAGCTTATCTCATAGAATATGGTTTATTTCACAAAAGTTAAACTTTCCTAAGCTCTGCAGGAGGCCTCGGATTTTCTGGTACTATATAGTCCTACTGAGGTCCACCTGTTATTTTGCTCTTCATGAAATAATCACAAATTGGACATGACCTTCCATTACATAAATCTTACAAAGATCCTAAGCATGAAGTAATGACAGTCTTGAGTCTAAGAAAAGTTGGCAAAAAGACAAAGGAAAGTAAATCTGAGAAAAACTACTGGTCAACCAGGTAAAGAAAACTGATCTTATTTACCTCGCAGTCTACAGGCTGTTGTTAGCAGTGAAATAGCTCCTTGTATTTTATTTGCATGACATGGTAATATGATATGCAATGATACTGTTTGAGCAGCATTTGGTCAATGCCAGGCTCTGAACTGGTTTTGAGTTACAATACTCCCTCACAGAGCCAAACATCATGGTCTATCTACCCATTTCAGCACAGCACAGACCATCTACTAAAGTATTATTTCTACTGAGGTAGCAGCTACATTCCCATTCAGTAAAGAACACAAAGGACTTACTTTCTACTGTGAAAAGAAAGACAATAGAGACAGAAGGAAATAAACATGAGGAAAACTGAGGAAGAGCAACAACCACATTCCAAAATGAGGGGGTACTACCTATCTTAAGAATATATAAGACAAATAATATTGTTAAATACCCTTGATTTATCATCAGCATTCTCTCAAAAATTCTGTGAGACAGCGTACTGTAAATTCACATTGCAAATGAGAAGCTTTGGCATTACTATCATCAAAACTTTGGTCATACACTTAATTGAAAGCCAACAGCACATAGTTTTTTAAACAGTGTAACACTACTGTAAATGATACCTGAGGTCTTAATTAGACAGGTGTTGCATAGCTGAGCAGAGACAAGCCTAAACAGCTCAAAAAAATTGGGGCCTAAGTGACTTACCCTGTGTCCCACTGGATGACTGTACTAGAGCAGGAACTGAACCCAGCTCTTCAGTGTCCCAGTCCACAACCTTAATCACAAGGCTGCAAAGTTAAGCACATGTTTAAAGACTGGGCTGATGTGGGTGTTTTATGGTGCATTATCAATGTAAGTTGCAAGATTTACCAGTTAGATTCAACTAAATGAGTTAAATAAATGTGGTGTTAAATCCACATTACATGATACATGAGACAATGCTAATTCAGCATGGGGAGCCAGCAGAGTTCACCTCTGTACTGCAGGGCTTGTGCAGAGCACCTGAAGCACTGGTCTTCTGGTCACTCAAACCTGCTGAGCTCCCTTCTGGTCTTGTGCCCCTCCCCAGAAGAAGGACAGAATAGAAAATAGTGCACATATGAGTTTCAGTGCAATATAGTTTGGACATAACTGGATTATACAACTGTATCTCACAGCTGCAAAGTGCTTTTGTGCCCTTGCAGTCAGCATGAAGCCCCAGCACATCTGGAGAAGTATTTTCTTTTGGCCTTCCCTTGAAGCTAGAGATACTTCAAAGAACTGTAAGACATCTTCATTTCATTGTAGAACAGAATCACTATGGAAACAGCTCAGCGTGTCTCTTATTTTCCAGTGCATGAAAACATGGGTCCTTGGAGTTACAATATTTAATAAGGATAACTTTAATTTGAATTAGAACAAGAAACTATACATGCTGGCCTTGATCAGCCTCCTACAATTAGCTGTATTGTCTGCTACATCTGCCAGCTAAGCAGGCTTATGAATATTACAATTCTGTGCAGTTCAGGATCTGCAGGTCTGCCTTCTACATTTCAAAATTATTCTACTGTAAAGTCACTTTTTTGTGTATTTAGGCCTTAAACACTGGCTTTCATATTATAAAAATCATCTCAACTCCATAAGGAAAAAAAAATGTCTAAAAAATATACCTCATCCTTCTTCACTAGAACTTTGAATGACCAGTTCCTGAAATCTTTTGAATGTTAATATTGTGCACAGCACTGCTTTGGATTCTTTATTTTTTTATTTAACCAAGCACTGTAATGGGCTAAATGGTAAATTGCCTCCTTTGATATTACAGTATGTAGTACACTGGGTGACATTATTGATAGAAATGAAATATTAACATTGGTTGTGTCTTCAGTTCTTATAAATGCTCAGGGGGAAAAAATAATATAAAATGACATGATTCATAGTGATTAAAGTGTTGGAAATAATTTCAGATGTAATAATGCAAGACATAACTACTAGCATCTTGATACTACAGAACTTTACTTCTAGCCATTCTTGATGTAACCTGAAAATTCTAATAACTTTCCAGATTTGTTTCAGCTGCTGCTGTGCTAGTGTTTAATTTAGTGTCTAGTGTCTGATTTAATTCTTATTCAATGAAGGTGAGCTTTACCACTCTCCTGAGGAGACATCCCAGTTCTTATAGTTTACTGGACACTTACTATTAGAAAGCTAGCAAGAAGCTGATACTCAAATGAAGATCAATGTATTTTCCATGTCAAATGTTAAAATGAAAGTTGTGACAAGTGGGCAACAAAACATTATAGGTTTACTGTCTACTGATGTCCTATAAGTGAAATAATTTACCATTACAAAATATAAACTGCGTTTATTAGGGAAACTCTGATAAAAGGTGTTATATCTGTAGGTTTGTAGTCTATCTTAATGATAGGACAGTCTTCCTGCCACTAGTCTTTCACAGTTTAAGTATGTTCAGGTGTATCTAATTACAAAACTGTGCTTAAAGGGTGAAAATCCCCTTAGCCAATAAGGGTCAATGAAGAATTACAGTTGCAAAATAAGCCATTTTCAGCACACTGAAGTACAATTAGATTTCAACTCTGATAATACAGTTTAAATCAGAACTCACAGAATAATATTGAAGTCATCAGTGAATTCAAGACTCTGATTATAAATTACTGCTCAAAAGCTAAATAATGAAGCCACTAAATCCACACACAGCGCTGGAATACAAGGAAATGCTTTGCTCCCATTCTGCTTGTATTAGACAATCAAACTGTAGCTTCTAATGACTACTCAGTCTTTTAACAGTTTACATATTATTCCCTTAGCAGTTCTTAGTAATAGCTGCTGTGTTTTTTATAATACCACAGAATTTAACTGTTCAATTGGCTGTTATTTCAGTATAAAATCCAGGCTACTTAAATGTAAACTCATTATGTGACTCTACCCATGTCAATCTTCTCTAAACATAATGGCAAGAAAATCTGCTACAGCTTTCCCTATGCTGCTCACAGTTTTCATGTTTATCATTGCTTACTAGTTCTTTTGACTTTTTACGTCACAGAGATATTAAAAAGACTGACCTTAAAAAAAGAAAAATCAGGAAAATGAAGTTAATGCTCATGAAAATGCAAGAAAAAAAAAAAACTTCAGGTGTGCAGCACTTTGTAGACTCCCAATTAACACCTGCAACACTAGAAGCACCTTGTCCACTTGTCTTCATAGTAACACTCACTTAAGTATCAGTTATTCTAGCAGAACAGCTAATTTAGTTTGCTTTTGTTGCTTCAAATATGTGAAAGTACCATTTTAATTCTGTTAATCCTAAAGGAAAAGGACAACCAAACAGAAAAAAATATTAAATATTTCCTTTGTTTGTTTGAAAGAAGTGAAAGGTGTGCAAGCTATTCACCAGATGATAGTGATGAGCAGCAAGAAAATATAGGTCTAGTTTGTCACTGTTTATTAGCCTTACAGTAAGACTGGGTAGCCCTGAGTGGTTTATTTTTAAGGCTCACTATAGGAAGCTGAGGCAGCTCTGAACCTACTGCATGCTAACATAGGTTATTGAATTGTTATATAGGAATAGGGCCTCTCTGAACAAACACACATATTTGTCTTCGTACAGTAAAGGAGTAATAAATAAACTGTGTCGTGTAAAAATGATAAAGACCCTTTAAAGCTAAGTTAGAGCATGCCCAGCTCCAATGCGAATCACCTTTGTGGGGCATCGAGGAAGAAACAGCTTTTTCATGTGTTAAGCTGCAAGAGTGGAAGAGGTGCCTTAAGTGCCAGATGAGGACTGGGCGCTGCCTACCAGGGGTAAGAAGGACCTGTGGTGAGGAGAGAGGTGAAGGAGGCAGAAAGATCTATAGTTAGTTCCTCAAAAATTTACTGAACACCTTCAGTCCCACATTCACAGAGCCTAAAACTCCTTTGGTCCCTCCCTCTCATACCAAGCCAACAAAATGAGCACCCTGGAGTACTCTCAGTCTCCTCTCAGCCTCTTTTTTTGCCTCTTGGTACTTCCTGCATCACAGCTACATCCCCAGTGTGGATCCAAGTTCATCCCAGCTGTATACTACCCTCTTCTTTCACCTCTCACAACAAACCTTTTTCTGGGAAAGAGCCAAGTGTGAAAGCCAGCAAAGAGCTAGCCAGTTTAGCTGTAACTTTGCTGAGCATAAAAAACGCCAGATATTACTCTAAATATTTATTAGTTGAATTAAAGCAACAGGAAAAAACTGTTACAGGAAGACAAGAAATAAAGTGAAGGAGGTTGTTTTGGTAGTACAGACCAGACTCAGAAACAGAGATTGGAAAGATACCTATGGACATCCCAGTATCAGTGCAGTGCAGTGATACACAAGTTACCTTTAAAGATGGTATCACAGATACAGAAGCAGCACAAAGGTCTGAAGTCAGGAGTGTTGGCATCCACCAGGCCATAACCATAACCAAACCCTATCTCTCTGGAAAACAGGGCAGTAAACACCCAGGTTTTTTCTCCACAAAATCCTTTAATAATATACATCTATTTGGGTTAACTTATCCGTGTCTTTTCTATATTTCTTTTGTTGGTTTTGTTGTTCTTGTCGCAGAAGTTTAAACAAAAAGACAAAATTGAAGATTAAAACACAGTTAAGATTTGCCTTCTCTTTTACTGGTGGCTTTGGAACATATCATGTTAGAAGAAGCCTGTGAAGGAAAACTAATGAATAACTATATTTTTTTAATTTCTTTTTCATTTAAATTTGAAGTATAGTTATTGGTTTACCAGTTTTCAATATACTTCCCTCACCTGATAGTAATTGCGAGCTATAAGTTCCTTAAACATAGGGAAGAAGAAGAAAAATGTTTGGGCAAGCCTGAAGGTGGAGACCTAATTATATGCTTCACTGAAATAGTTCTAATGAAAATCCACAGAAAGGCTGTTTACCTTGTACTCAGGGACGTCAACAGGTATTTATAGTAAAGCCTTCTCAGCAAAGGACTACAAAACAGTTCTGACATTGATATTTAGAATGGGTTGCCTAAAACCACTCTAATTTTACCTAAACGAAACATACATGAAATAGTATGTGTGTAGCAGAAAACTGGAACCTCATATACAGTGTGTGTAGGTTTTTTTGCCATGTGTTTGAACTCTTCCCTCTTTCCCCCTATTCTTTTATGCACTTGTGAAAATTATCTGCCCATCTACACACACAATGGCAGGCACCAACAGACTTTATACTTTTCAATGTTTTGTGTCACCTTCTCCATCTTGCATTATGGTTAACCTGAAAACCAAGAAAACTTTAGCTGTAATGATCACTTGTTTTTCTCTGTTATTCTGAAGGTTTCAAATCCCTAACATGGTGCAATATTATTGTTAGAAGCCAAATACATCCTTGCCTCAGCCATGTGCAGAAAACGTTATGTCTCCACAGACTAGCTTACGTATCAAAGTTCCTGCAATTACAGCACAGGGGAAAACATTTAATTTTAACCTGAAATGACTCCACTTTTATTTTTTTTTAAGTTTGATTAATGAAGGGATAATCCCTGAAGGTTGAGGGGGGTGGGCTCTAAAATATGAAATTATTAATTAATTTAATACATTTATATCTGATCTGAATTAAATTTGCAGTCATTGGCAGAGTTACTTTAGGAGCCACAGACAGTATGAAACCAACAGCCTAAGGAGCATACCAACAGATGTTTCCTGGTGGTTCTAAGGAGAATCCAATGGACTTGCAAAATTAGTAATTACATTAAACACAGACTTTTAAAAGGGATGCAACTATACAAACCAAACTGTTGTATTACCTTTGAGACTACATCTTGACACCATATTTAGGATGAAATGATACAGAATACAAACATTTCAATAGCTACACCTTTAAATATGAATCTATTTTAAAAAACAGTTAATTAACAAATGTATTAATTTTTTCAATTAGCAGTGATATGTGATGAATTCTATACTGCATCTAGTAGGTGAGATTGCCATCCACTGAGAAGCTAAGGGTTTTGAGAAACTACATTTGACATGTTTTCTCACTCAGTGTTACAGATGAAGAAAATTTTAGACTCCACACAAATCATTACATCAACCATTTAAAGACTTTCTTTCCAGAATAAAGGAGAAAAAAAAGGAAGTTAAATTAGAGTGATAAAAGTCTTAGAATAAATAGATATGTAAAATTTAGACTTTATCCCGGAGATGGAATATTTGAAAGTGTAAACTCTCTTTTTACTTCTTCAACTGAGAGAAAACAAACCAAGTACAGGAGTATACTCTGATTATATTCTAGGCTCGTGTCTGTACTCCTAAATTGCATCAGTTTTGTCACTGAACTTTTAAAGTCCAGCATGAATAAAATACTGTTCTTTATTTTCTGTTCCATAGTTCAGATTCACCTTTTGTATCTTAAAAAGCAACAGGTTTGTTTTGAATTCATCTAAGTAATTTGCTACAATAGGATGTGCATTAGTGTAGTATAGTAGGGTACAGTATAGCATAGGATAAAACACTAATCCTACATTCATAGAAGAAGGAAGGTTTCCAGCCTCATACTTTGTATTACATTCAAGACCACAGATGGATGGCTAACAAATAACCAACTTGATATTACTGTTCTAAGTGAAAGGTAACTTGCTATTTAGGAAAATGGTTAACAGCACAAAACAGATGCATTCCCTTAATGTAACAATTTAAATTATTCATTATCAGTAAAAAAATTCTTTTCACTCCTTCAGTGTTTTGTTTTTCTGGCAGAAAGTAAATCATCATCAAATGGCCTACGAGCTAAAACCAATTAAAAAGTAAAGGCGTGAAGCTCAGTACTGCAAAATACTAAAGACCAAAAAACTGCTTTGTTCTTTAGAGTGAATGCAGATTTAATGCCTTGATTTATTGTCCAAATAATATAAAGCACACTTTAGCACAAGAATAGCCAGGTGCTAAATAATGCCACCCCTCCATAAATGCGTGTTTTGCTTAGCCACTAATTTGACCACTAGTTAAGGTCACATCAAGAACTTTCTATCGTAAAATAAGGAAATGGAACCTCAGAAGAACCTGCTTTAACAGATGTTATTCTTTATTCTCTAAATAAAGAGAATATAGGGTTTTCCTTATAGGCTTTGTCAGAAATTCAAAGAAAAGTCTGACATGCTGGAGCAGGTTTTCCTGTGGTTATCTCTGCTAACCTTGAAATCTGAAAGGTTAGCTTCATCATTTAGCTACGAGTAGCTACCACAAGACTTACCTCCACCATTTTTCTGACACAGATATGGGAATCGCCACACATTCCCCAATCCCACAGAAAATCCAACTTGTGCCAGAATATATTGGAGTTTGCTGTTCCAAGCAGGTCTTTCATCTTCTACATCTGAGCCTTCTTCAACATCTACATCTTTTTCTTCCTGATCATCAACCATAAGTTCACTCTTCTTAAAGGCATCATCTGAAGAGTCTTCATTAGAGAGAAGGTCCTTAACTGACTCAATGACCTCATCATCTAGTTCTCTTTTTACTACCTTGCTGTTCTTAGGCATTTGTAATATGAGAAAAACAGTAAGGAAGTCAACTTCAGCTGAGACAGATGGACAAGTGCTGAAGAAAGCTCTCCCTCTGCTGGCCAAAAATATTGAAGAAACAGACTTAAGACGATGCCTGATGAGTCCTTGATAGCAGGGAACCGAGAGTAAGGATTTTGGTTTCTGAATATTTGTTCTACTGAAAGTATCTGTGAAAAAATAAAAAAGGATATTATACCATTATGCAGAAGAAACTTAACTTAAAAATCATACGCTTTGGTTTACCGTTTCTGCTATCTCAATGATTTGACAAGATGAGAAAAACAGAAGAAAGGAATGTTAAACCACTTTCAAACTGTAGGAATTAAGGCCACTGTTTGGTCTTAAATATTTATGTAGAACACGTTTTATTTCCTTGCTGAGGGTTTTTTGTTTGGTTTGGTTTTTATTTCCTAAAGACTAATTGCTCATACTTTGACAGTGTAACAAGATTCTTCTTATCAGGCATAACAGGGTATTCACTTTACAGAAAATTTAGGAGCCCAATCCCATTATAACAGCTGTACTTGAATTTATTAAAAATATATTTTAACCAAAGTAGATTAAGTTTTTCAGACCATTTCAGAAAGTCATGCAGCAATCAATATAGGATGCACCTAGTGCTTCAAAAGCAAGGATGAAATATTTTCCTATATTCTTCATCAAGGAATATATAAACATTTTTTCAAAGGACAAATGCTCATTTCTTATAAGCTTTGATGCTTTAGATGGTTCGTTAGAAATAGGAGATAATTCAGCATGTCTGAAACACCTGAAAAACTGTAACCAAATCCATTTTAAAACCCTGCTGTTTCAAACTTCTATGTACAGACACAAAAACGACTGCATTTCAATAGTGTTTTTCTTTAACATAAGGAATCATTTAAAAAGACAGACAGACTTGCTTGCACCTGCCATACTGAAAGTAACCGTAAGATTTTGGGGAGGAATGTTTTTCGAGAAATTCTTCACTAATCACATGGGATGAAATTAGTATGTCCAAAGCCATCTGCACAATTAAGAGTCTTAAAAGGGATTTAGATTATATGTTAAGCTTCATGAAAACCCTAAAGAGGGGATACAGAAGGAGTCTAATCAAGAACTGCGAGCTGATGAGAATCAGAAATTACTCTGGGATACACAAGACCTTTCAGCTTTTGCTTACAGACCTGCTGCAGCATCTGGTCCATAGGACGAAAGCTGCATCATCGTGTTCGCATGAACGCACATGTAGCTGAGAACTGCAAGGTATTATTGGACTGTCAGCACAATAATTGAGAGATCAAGCACCTCATGGCTGCTTCAGTAACAGACCAGAAGGAAAGACGTTAAGCCTCCTGGAATCCAGCCCACAGCTTATCAAGATGTGACTCCACAACAGAACTAAAACCTCTTTAGCCACAAGTACTATCACTAGCCTCGTGGCCGACAGGACGATGACCCTTTTCAATAGTTTCCAAGGATTTTGAAGTTGAACTTCACTCCAGTTGCCTATTAAACTCCATTGTAACCTCTTTTCATTCATTCGCCAGACTCCTGTCAAGTGAGTGCCTTCTCACTTTCCCTCTACCTCCTGTTACTACCTCTTCTCAGAAAATTCTGCCCTGGCAGTCAGCCCAAATTTTTTTAAGCACAGTAGAGCCCACTGGCTTGTGATCTGTTTCATGCTCACCACTGTCGCTGGAAGGGTTGAGGGACCTACAAACCTTCTTTCTGACATGTGGCAGAACTAGTATCAGGCTTTGTTTTGACTGATACCCCTTCTTTAAAAAAAAAAAAAAAAAAAAAAAATCAAGTGTATGAGCTATACACAGAACAGTACGGTGGGAAAAGAGAGTTGTTAAAGACGACAGAGAAATCCTAATACTGTAACCTGTGTATCTGAATGTCTGCTCAGGCCTCTTTTTATCTGTTCTGACTTTCAGGCTGTAAACTCTTCAAAGGACTGTATCCTCTTCTATTCCATGTATGGCTCAGTAGCTCTTAGTCATGACTGAGATATCTAGGTAGAACCAGAATGCAAACACCAGTAACATTAAGTTGAAGCATTTAAGCAGTCCTAATGGAGCTTTGGGACTATACGCCACAGCCTCCACTACTTCAACCACTACTTTAGTCAGATTTCAAACTTTTATTTTCCTTTTGTTCCACTGATGTAAATTAGAGCAGCTTCTCAGTTCCAGTAATTAGTAATACTTTCGGGGAGTATGTTAAAATGAAACAATTTTCTCTCTGTATTTAATGTAATAGCTGCGTAAGTGAAACTACATTAGTATTTGTAGGTCTGAAATTCTTCTCTAACTGTAATAAGCAAAAGATATTTTCAGTCACAAAGGCACAAGCCATCTATCAATATTTATTAAAATGTGTAAAAAAGGTCATATCCCTATTAATTATTTTAGATATAGTAACTTGCAGGGCAGCAACATGATTTATCTGGAGTTCTCACAGATGAGGTAATTCCAACAGAAATTGCATCATTCTGTCCTGTCATGCATTAAACATTGCATTACTACACTTCAGAATAAACTGGGCTGGATACTTTTATTCCCAGCATGGTATCATATTAATTTTAACCTTTTCATTAACCTTACATTAAACAGGATGTTATCAATAGCACTATCACTGTATATACTGTTGAACCTGCAATACTTGCAGAGCTTGAGAAAGTGTGGGATGCACGCTCAGCACACTGGTGCTTGGTCTAATAGAACTGGTTTTCTAATTGTATATGTATCATTGGCCAAACTGCACCAAGGATGCAGGACAGTCCTTCAGGATATATCACAAATCCATAAGTGGTCTTCAACTGTCAGATTTAACAATTTATTCTCTGTACTAAAGGGGTCAGTACTAAACCAAACGAGGAGTCCTACCTCACCAGACACTACCATCAGGTACAAATGTTCAAGACGTGATGCCAGCTGGTTTGTGCAAGGCGCCTGCCCTTCTGTGCTTGGCACCCCCAGCACACACTCTGAGACACACATGGGAAGCCTCTCTCTTTGATCCAGTTCACACCCGTACAGAAGGCAGGCACCAAACTGCTCAGCCCCAGCTAGGTGTAGGTATGAGCGAACCCGAGTGAAGACTGAATAGAGAGATACAGAGCAAGGTTACTCACCAGCACAGTTCAGCTAAACATGAACCACTGAACAATCACTTTTGTAATATCACGGTACTGAACCTTAATATTTCTACCTATAAAATGGTACTTTTGTTTCCCACATCATTTGGATCTAGTCCAGTATTGAAGTTCTCTCCTATGAAGACCAGCTATGAAAGTTGGGGTTGTTCAGACTGGAGAAGACTGAAAAGGCTCTGGGGAGACCTTATTGCAGCCTTCCAGTACCTAAGCGGGACCTACAGGAGAGACGGGGAGGGACTCTTTATCAGGGAGTGTAGTGATAGTACAAGCGGTAACGGTTTTAAACTGAAAGAGGGGAGATTAGGTTAGATATTAGGAAGAAATTCTTTACTGTGAGGATGGTGAGACATCACAGGCTGCCTGGAGAAGCTAGGGTCACCTTATCCCTGAAGCATTCAAGGCCAGGCCCATTGGGACTCTTAACCTGGTCTAGTGGGAAGTGTCCCTGCCCATGGCAGGAAGGTTGGGACTAGATGATCTTTAAAGTCCCTTCCAACCTGAACCATTCTATGATCAGATCGTAATTAGGAATTATCATGCCAAATTCTGTTAAACTGCGCTTTCAGTTAGTTCCACTACCAGCTACCTTCTACGCAGCCTTGTGAAGGACTACAGCACTATGTGACAAGACTGTTCTCCTAAGTATCATTAAAAAAACTACATAACAAATCACTATATTTACTAATGAACTATAGCATTCAGTACTGTAGACTCAGCCATTACTGGGATCATTTTAAGCTCCAAGTCCTAAATCTTGTCACGTGTTTTAAAATATTACTATACTAATACCAGCACCTTGGATTAAAAGTAAAATGTCTAAAATAAAACTTAGCCTTATTAAAGCTAAGGGGGGTTGTTTGTTTGGGGCTTCTTTTCTATCTTAGATCTAGATCATGGAATTTGATCAAGTGATTTAATTCTGGTTTCCAGGCAGTTTCACTCATCCTTTTCATAACTCAAATGATGTCATGTGTCAGATGAAAACACTGAAGGGAAATTTTGATTATCACATTTACTGGAAAATACAATATTTCTCTGGACTATGCCACAACTGAAATGAACAAATAAATATAGTATCCCTTTTCTTATGTTAAATGCCCTTTTAAAAAAATCTTAAATTAATCTTAAACTGACCTGACAAGTGCCTGTATTGTTTGAGGGAATTTAACAGGATGGAAACTGCTGAACAGCACATGGTTCAGTTAGAAGAACATTTCAAAAATTATTCTGTCACTGAATTCACAGTAATCAATAACCTGAGCTAGTATAAACACACTTTTGGAAACAACTTTCTAAATCAAACAGGTCAGCAATATTTTTATGATGTCTTACTGGCATTGTCCTTGATACATTAAAATCTCGACTTCTCATACTGAAAGATAAAACAGTGAGTCTTTTTTGACACACCAAGCAAACTGCAGACCCAGACTTTCTTTCTCAGAACACAGTGGGTTATTTTCTTCTACAGAAGAAGAATCAAGCCTTAATGCATCAGCATACAGAAGTAAAGTAACCTGATTAGACTGCCACATTATTAGCAGATTAAGCAACAGTAATCCCCTGCAACAGGGAATTCAGACCCAAATTAGCTCCCTGGGAGATCTAGGCTCGTTATAGAACTTTTACTTCAGTTTCAGGCCCGCATTCAGAAACGCTGGCACAGGGAGATAAGACCTGTAAAGCCTCCGCTGACCAAACTGCGTGCGTTTGCAGCGAGACTCAAAGGAACTTCACTAGTCAAAGGACCCAAAGACACATTGAAAAATTCTGCTGCATGCCCTTTTCTCCCAACCTTTCATAGACATAATGCCCAGTAAGGGGGTTGCACTAGTTCTGTCCAACACTGCCCGCTCCTCTTCATTGTTACACCGGTAACAAATCTCACATCAGGCTCCTTTGCAGTGCATCTTTATTAGACAGATCTGCATGCCAACATGCAGGAACTCCTATACCAACAACGTATTTCTAGTTCTCTCAGCTGTGTAGTACCAGTAAACAATTAAAAGTTACGAGGCTGGAGATTTTCACAACGTGTACAGAAAAATAGGTACAAAAAAATCTCACTTGCTTACAGATTTGAAAGTATAATGAGTACAACTGCCCCGTGTTCTTGCAATTACAGCACAAGTCTCTATAAAAAGCCATTTGTCAAGCAATTTCATGTTTAAAACATCCCACAACACTATTGCAATATCTGATACAACTAAAGAACTTTTAGCAATGCTTTCCTAACATAAATTAAAGCAAGAATATTTTTACATTGTATTCCTTTTTAAAACCAGCACTCCTCTCTGGA
Source organism: Tringa tobata (assembly GCA_033628505.1). NCBI lineage: Eukaryota > Metazoa > Chordata > Aves > Charadriiformes > Scolopacidae > Tringa > Tringa tobata. The sequence continues at coordinate 6,447,562 of JAHREE010000395.1, read as the reverse complement.
AAGGGAAGCTCAAGAAATCCTCCATTCTTTTCTAACACTGTGTACTTTATATTTTTTATTATCTTATTTTTACATCTCCTGAAAAGACAGCAATTCGGCAAAATTATCTACATTCAAATTTTAACACATTACAAGTAATCCTCAAATCTTCTTTGATCCAAAATGGTTTCGATCTTCAATGTGAGTTGGAAGGAAAGAAAAGAAGGAGAAAAAAAATCAAACCAGTGCGTTCATACTTTCATAAAAGACTGTCAAGGAAGTCCAGACAGAAAATAACTTTCTAGAAGGCTACTATAACATCATTAAAAAATAGAAAAGGGAAAGAATGGATACCTTTTTAAGTTCAATGGTTGCCAGTAATGGGAGAAAAAGATTAATGTTCTGTTCTTCAGAGCTCCACGTTCTCCGATGAAGCAGTCAACATACCAACAGGCAAAATGCAATACAAAGCTGCAGCAAGATCACATTAATATAATCTCTGCTTTGAAGATAGATTGTGGTAACACAATGTACCAGCCCAGTCCCACAAGCTTACATCTTATGCTCCTCTTCAGAAAATCTCCACCTCAACTCCCTGTGAAGAAACCAGTATGATTCAGCAGAGGACACAGAACTAAAAGTCAGGATTCTCACCATGGCATATGTTCATAAATGATCTTCACTGATACTCATGCCAAAGGTTTCAGTCTGTACGAAACCACAGGATGAGAACTGTATGCAAAAGTGAAGAACAGGAGCTTTTGCACCGTGAAGGAAATCTAAAAAATGCACCTCAATACGAGTCTATGGGCGAGGCAGAAGAAAGCACAATGGGAACAACCAATACACAAAAAAGCAAATCAAAGTTTTATGAGCAAATAACTAATGACCATCGTTTTTGAGTAAGAAACAGAGAAAGAGGGCTGCAGGAGCAAACTGAGTTTTGTGGGAGTACCGTGATTGTGAAGAATGGCAATCGCAGGGGAAATCTGTGTACAGATAATTATTTCAGCAAGAGTAACACTGTATTACAGTACTCATTGCGGGGTCTGAATTACTGCTGCAATGCAGCATTGTGTTCTTCGGCGGAAATAAGAATATGCACCATTGTCCTTTTGCCTAGTCAAGCCCATTTGTTATCTCTCTACTGAAGCGGCCATTAAGCTGCTCTTAGAGTGAACTACACGATCTAGTATTTTGCCCTAGTTAGTTTCTTACAGCCTGTCAGTAACAGATATAGATTCAATAGTACAATGAAACTTACATTTCTCTGCATTCTTCAGTGACATTACCTGAAACATGCTAATGCATGTTACACATACTACATTACATTGTGAAATAAAGATCTCTTTAGGCCATGAGAGACTCAAAAGCACTAGAAAATGTAAATGTTTTTGATTCTGGAGTCTCTGTACTAAATCATTTAGACTACAGCAAAACTATCTAAAGACACAAGACTAAAATTCACACCTGCTGCAAATGCAGGTAGTTATACAGACTTCAGTGACACTGCAACTGTTTAATATTGCTGGGAAATCTGTTCTCAGTTTCTACAAAATTTTCGTCCTGACTTTTTTCTTAGACCAAGAACCTGAGCAGTCTTAAAGGCAGACAATATGTCTTCCAGATTACCCTCCTTAAATTTTAGTTACTCGAGAATACCTTCTACTAGTGTAAGATAAACACAATGATTTGACAAGAACAGTAGTATTTCTTTCTCGGAATTGTTAACTGTCAATAGATTTGATCTCAACAACTTGTACGACTATTTCAATATCACTGGCCAAACAAAAATATCTGTGAGAGAATGTTACAACCTAGAGCACCTGAATGTCATTTTTTCCTTTTCACTGGATGTCATTTCTAAAGACTTTATTTGCCTTACTGTAGTTTCTCACCTGCTTTCACATACTTCTCAGTATTTTCTTCTCACAAATCAACTTCACTGAAATACTTCACAGGCTTACATGATGTACTAACTGTAATTTCCTATTCAGATGGAGAAAAGGTATCACTTATTCTTCAATCCTCTCCTGTATGTAGTATATTAAAGCACCAAATTCAGTAGTTACCATGCCTCCAGCTGAAGAGGAGTGAAGTAATCTCAGCAATTCTGACTATACTCAGCTGTTGAATCGTCAAGTTCAAAAGTCAGAACTGCTGGCAACTTGAAAAAAAATCTCCATTTTCTAAGTTCACCATACAAGCTACAACAGGACCACAACTTTATTATAAAATCTTATCACACTCCTTAGACAGGAGAAGGTATAAAATACTTAATTCAAGTACTGAAGTTAAATTGCAAAATCAAGTATTGAAAGTTAGACGTTACCAGAAATGTATTTGCCGTGGGACCTTAATTCTCTGCCCTCTGCGCTTCTGGATGAATCAATAAGTAAATCAAGTAGTCCTTTGGAAGAATTTGTGTGATTACTTTTTTTGCCTTTTATACATAGGCAAAAAACCTGAACTGCTCATAGACAGGATGGCAGAAATCTTGATTTTCCTCAACTGGATTATTTAATTTCATAATATAAATCATACTTTCAAGTTATGTTACAGTAAATCCCTATGTATTTAAAAAGAAAATTATTAATACCAATTCCACTATAGACGATCCAACACTGCAAACCTTCTATTCCAGTTTCCCACCCCTTCTCCATTTTGGCTTAAGAGCATGCTGAATCATTAGCACTGCAGTACACATTTCTGACACTTGAAATGCAAAAATACTATCACTTGCCAGCAGCAAAAAAATATGTTCCCAAAGTGGGAAAAAGACTACTGGCACCACGAGTTGGATTCAAGGCATTGCTGTATACAGGAATCTTTTTATTTTCTTTCTCCCATACAGAAAATAAGGATAGGATAGGAAGAGTGAAGGATAAGAACTAAGAGCTCTATTTTAGTGTAGGCTTCTGGGAAGCTGAGCCTAGTCACTGCCATTGCCTAAAGCAACCATTCTGGCAGTTACCATTGCTCTTTCACAGTACTTTGCATGGGCTTGTCAGCTTTTGTGCATCCAGTTCTTCAGTACAATAGTGCCCAGTTATCGTATGTCGATGATACTTTTTTTCCAAAATTATTCAAGAACATTTCCTGAGTAATGGGAAGGTTACTTTGAATCAAATTACAAGGAAGATGGGAGTTAATTAAATTTTGAGATGCCACCTGCTGATAAGTCAAAGTTATTCTGCAGCCAACTGAGAATTCAGAGATCTTCAAAGTCACATGGAAAAGTTGCTACTGGTATTATCATCTTTTACAATCCATTGTCATGACAACCTATAAACTTTATGAGCAAAGGACTCAAAGCTGTTCTTCGAAAATCAACAGGTAGTTTGCCTCTTGGAGCAAGAGCATTATTCCTTAACATAAGTGAAACAGTGCAATGGAAAGCAGCTGGGGACACAGGTCCTTAATGTTGTGGGCACTTTTGGTTGTACACTAGAGAATGTCAGAAAAAATCTGTCTTCCCAAAAAGATTCCTACCACAAATACTTCCCAAATGATGTAATTCCGTATCACTTCTGCAGCAATTTACAGTGCAATTTATACTAAAAGGAATAGCTGTATATAGTAGATTGCATTTCCAAAGAACCTGTGTTTTTTGTTCTCTTCTGGTAAATTCGGCATTTTAAAACTTTTGTGCATACAGGTTTCTGCAATATACAGCAGAGAAATAGACCTGACAGAGTTGTCCTCATCTGCACTACTACTTTGTCAGTTGCCTTGCCTGTAAGAAAAAAGAAAACCGTATGAATGACAAGACACTAAAGGTCAACAGGAATCAGCTTATGCTGCAAAACTAATTTCAAGACGCCTTAGCTGTTTCATTTACTGAGTTTCACTATCGGTGGCACATCTGAAAAGCTATGAAATGGTTTGGTTTTTCACGCGCAGATCAAAACCAACGGGATTTTTTGATCTTCAATATGAAGTGCAGAGCTGAGCGCAAAGGGAGTGTTTAATATGCACTGAATGCAGGCTGTAATTCTATCGTTCTTAGTATGGTCTATGCATAAAGTAAAATCCTATATATTAACCAAGACAAAATTAAGCAATCCTTCCTAAGTATTTTTTTAGTTTCCTTTTTAATGGCATAATGATAATGGGAAACACGCTACTAAATGGAAAAAAACCTGAGGATGTTGTCATCGTTTTTTAACCAAACGGAGTAAGCTGTGTGTGTAGTACACCCAGTGCACATGTACATGACATCAGACAACAAAATCTTTACTTCATTTATACTTTTCTTTGGAGGGGATAACCAAGAGTTAGATCCCTCTCCTATTGTATGTCAGTGCCATATTGATGGTATCCCATGCTCACTATTTAAAAATAATTTGGCTTCTCTTAGAAATCAATACTACGGCAGTGAGCTCGTTACGTAGCAATACCACACAGAAAATAAAATGGCTGATGAGGACGAGGTCTTGACTACATTTTTCACAAATAAAACAAAGTGCAATTTACTTAAACGGAACAAATCCCATTGCGACCTCTCAGGTGGCAGGCCAGTGTGACTGTGCAGACACATTTCAATCATCCCATTTACTTCCACAACAAAAGCAAAGCCTTGCGAAGAAATTCCTGTTCGCTCTAACACTAGCAAAATTGGAACAAGCCCAGCCAATACGGGCATGGGAAATCAGAATTAATAATTATTGAGAATGGAAGAGGAAAAAAAAAAAAAAAAAAATCACTGAGAGAAAACTGTGGGTGTGCCTGCACCCCGTGGATATGCTGTAGTATGCAGCGGACTGCAACCATTAAAATCCTGCACAGAAAATAAATCCAAAACGCATAAAGGTTGAGCAAAAACCCTCATTACCATACCCACCCAAACATGGCTGACACCAGGGTGCACCAGCCCCCGGCCCTGCGCGGGGCGAGGGATGCGGGTGGCGGCGGTGGCAGGGGCGGGTTGGGGCTGTGTC